>CM077232.1:19077407-19672407 GCA_039654775.1 Spinibarbus caldwelli
CCAGTGGACTGCACGCATCACCATGTTATTAACTATACCCAACTATACATTTTAATAAAGATAATTTCAAGGCCACTGTTTGTGTCTGTCACCACAGTTTAGAGCAATAGGTCTCCTTATGATGGACTCTAAGAACAAATCTACCTTTCCTGATGCACAAAAATCTGTTGCACACATTGCACATGGTGATCAGTGTTTATACATTCATAGTTTTTTAGTAACATTTGTGGGTTGCATAAAAGGTTGAGAAGTGGATTAAAAAATGTGTGCATGTAACAAAATACTAAGTGTTGGTGTTTGTTAGTTAATCTGTGTCAACCAACTACTACATTTACAGTCCCCTGGAACAGTCTGCTGATAAATGTCTTGCTCAAGGGCACAAGAGGTGATAGAGGAACTTTCTAGTTCACGGTTTGAACCTAGGACGTTCAGGTTGCTATTCTACAACCACTACATTTGGTGCAAGAATCTCTATAAGAGAGTGTGCATGCTGTTTTGTGTGTTTTCATTCTCCTTAAAGATGGAAAAAAATAATGAGTTGTGTTTTCAGAGCTGCAGTCAAGATCAATATCATTTAGGTCCAGAATCAGACACCTCAAAACCAAGACCGCCAAAGTGAAACCTCTGAAACCAAAAAAGTTGGTCCTAACTGACATCATATCTCCATGACAAAGCCCTGCAGCAAAAACCCTTAGGTTTGTTCCTTCAAACCCTATAGATATGGAATGAAGTGACTTCTGTAATGAAACATCTTTGGACTTAAAAAAGTAGCTCATTCAAGAACAAAAGGCAAAACCCTACAGCCTAGATCAATATAAACTGGTCCAGACAGAAAAACCAAAACTAGATGATCAAGACTCCAGCTCTGATTTCTGTGAATGTGTAAGTCTGTTTTGTGTGAGGAATTGAATGCAGTTATCACAGGATTTTGAGTCCATACAGTATAGAGCAGTTGACACATGCCCAGTCATTTGATGGCATATATTTCAGTTCCGTAGACTTCGACAGAACAATTATATAAATGTCCGGTGTACCAAGGTCGTAGGGAAGAGTGAGGGATGAGAATGAAGCCTGCATTGTAAGCCAGGTTGTGGAGAAATGGGAAAGAAAAAAAAAAAATCAGTAGCACTTTTGCTGTGATGGGAGCTCATTCAAGACCAAAGGTGCTGGTCTCCTCCACAGCAGTGAGCATCTTCTCGTAGAGCATGGAGAAGGAGGGGTAGGGTGGGAGATCCAGGCGGTTAAAGCAGGTGTGAGCCCTACACAAACATAGACAATGACAATGTGGCATTAGCTGATTGATAATCAGTGTGGAATAACATATAAAAGTTATTGAAATATCCTTGTGTGAGACACTAGACACAAAAAAGCTCAGAAATACCGTGGGAGGGAAGTCACTTTGCCCCATTTCTCCACACAAAATCGACGTGGGCCGTTGCTGCCCCGCAGAGAGGCAAAACCCTCATAGGGAATGCTGGAAGTGCCTGTAACAAACTGGAAAAAAAGCAAAGCACATGTTGACTTGGCTAATTTCACTGATCTTACTGAGTCAGTAAGATTCTTTCATAAGAGAGTAAGTCTCTTATGCTCACCAAGGCTGCATTTATTTAATAAAAACTACAGAAAAAAACAATAATATTGTGAAATCTTATTACAATTTAAGATAACAGTTTTCTATTTTAATATATTTTAAAATGTCATTTATTTCTGTGATGGCAAAGCTGAATTTTCAGCAGCCATTACTCCAGTCTTCAGTGTCACATGATCCTTTTGAAATCAACACATGTTGATCGGGTGCTCAAAAAACATTTCTTATTATCAATGCTGATAATCAATTTCTGCTTAATATTTTTGTGGGAAGGATTATTTGCTTGGTAGAAAATTCAAAAGATCAGCATTTATTTGAAATAGAAATCTTTTAATTCAATGATGATCAAAAGTATTAATTTATTAAAAAAAATAATAACCCCAAACCTCTGAATGGTAGTATGTTTATGAGATCTGAGTGTACCTGAAGGAGTCGTAGTCTCTGTTCATTGTTGAAACGCTCCACTGCAGCCCAGAACCATCGAATCACTATGTGGTTATCATGGTAACCTTCAAAGACAGAGATAAAGTCACATTATGATATCCTGCTGTAATATATACATTATAATATCCCGGTGTGAAACAACACCTGAATCTCGTCCAGTAAAATACCTCCTCTGTATTCTGTATTGTTTCTCCAGTCAGCTAGGTCAATCTCTGCCGTCCCAGCAATGACCAGCTCCAGCTCTCGGGCATCAAACACGGAGACGAGTCGGACGTCCACCACCTGCGCAGTCACACGGTCTCAGATCAACCAGAGTTAAATTATGAGTCATTAATATTCACAGATTCAGATGACATCATACCTCGTAGAAACCTCGCACGAGACTCTCGGTCTGCTGGGCCACGCCCCTCTCAATCCGCCACTTCACCATGCGCTCAATGTACTCTTTCTTGTTTTTGTCTGACACAGGGATGCCAGACCCACCCGGCTTCAGCTCACGCTCTGTAATCTGACATAAAGAGACCTCCAGTTCACTCTCATATTATACTTCACAATGAACTTGGCTAACAAAGTGTGTTTTAAGATGCTAGGGTGGTTTGGGTGGTTGCTAGGGTGTTGCTAATGTGGTTTTAGGCTGTTGTCTGAGTTGTGGCTAAGATGTTTGCATATTTGCTTTTCAATGTAAATCTATGGGAATTCTTTATTTTCTTTACAAACTTTGTTTTTTTTTTTTAACTGCCTGGCGAAAACTACAATCATATCACATAAAAACAAATCATTTCACTTAAAGTAATATATATAATAAAACAGAAAAACTATTAAAAATTTGGGCTTTTTGTGTGTTTTGCAACAGGATCCACATATAATTTTTGACTATTAAAAGTTTGTTTTAATGTTTTATGTTAATTGAAATAAAGCTGTAACATAATAAAATATCAATATTGGATGAAAATCTTAAAACTCGAAAAAAAAAAATTTAAATGTTGCCTTGAAGGCTAACTGAAATAAAATAAGTTTAAGTATTAAACTACTAAAACTAAAATTTAAACAAAAAACAAATTAAAGCTAAATAGACAATAAAATGACAAAAGCACATAAAATTACTAAAACTTTGAATTTGAAATGAAAACTGAAAAATATAAAAACATTCAATATTAATATTAATTACACAATAATTCAAAATATGAGTACATACTATAACAGTCTATAAATAATACTAAAATAACACTTCTGAGGATTTTACTCTTGCGAGGGTTTAAGGCTTTTCTAGATGTAAATGTAGAATAGTGCACAAATATTTACCAACAAATATTGAGAGAACAGCTAAATCCCAGATTAGTCCTCTAAATATACTGATGCTATCAGCCAACACACAAACACACACATACCCATAAGCCATTAGTACCTGTCCAAACACCTCCTCATTGACAGTAAAGGTGAGGTCTAGCATATCCTCAATGTCATTGTCCTTCATCCACTGGAGACTCTGATGGAATTCCTCATCCAAAAACTCTAGATCAGTCAAATCACACGGACTGCAAAGAGATATATATTACATATTAAGTGACAGAATTACACAGAGTTTACATCTTCAAGTGCTCAAAGTGAAGACTCACATGCGAAGAAGGCCTTTGTAAAAGGGTCGGGTGAAAAATGCATCCAACAGGTACTGATGAATTAGAGCAAGCCCCAGGATGCGTCCGCTGAACCGGAACCTAAAAAAGACAAGATTAGTCAAAAATAAATAAATAAATAAATAAATAAAAACCTTTTTGTAAATTACATTTAAATTCATCCACACATCCATCAGTTGATTACCATTCATGATGGTTGTCCACAAAGGCTGACATGGGGCTGATCTGCACAGTGTATGTGTCATTAGCTGAGTACTCAAATAGTCCATAGTAAGGGTTAAAGAGCTCACGGGAAACCAGGAAGAAGAACTCTCTGGATGGACCGCTATAGTCCAACCTGAAGAAAAACAATCAATGCACAAATATATGTAATAATATTCTCATGTGGTTTAGGTTACAAAAAGTAAGGGGGATCTTCTTTTAAATTAGAACTACAGTTATGAGTCAGCTTTGCCATCTGCATGAGATAAACATCTGTTGTAATGTATAAACGTCACTTAAATGATCTCAATAATATACAGGTCAAAGCAATAAGCACAGAAAATATGTATACCAACCCTTCTTCCCTAACAAAGCTGATGTAAAGTCTGCTTCTCTGGAGGTCTTTGCGAGAATAACACATGATCTGGTTGAAAGCATCCTCCAGCAGGTGATCTCTTCTAATTATTAACCTAGAAAGGTAAGGAAACCACATCAGGATGCAATAAACCAGAGAATCCAGAGAAGCACAGATGAATTTAAGCATATCAAAGTGGCTCCATATTTGGTGCTGACAGTTTACCTTGACGCACCATATTGTTTTGTCTAAAGATCTAGAACAAATTCTAGGTGTAGAAACAATCAAGTTATTTAATGTTTACAATGCTAATTTCTTGGTAGAAATGGAAACTAAAGTTGAAAATCTGACATTTTTCAATTTATTTCACTGTTAGATTCCATTAGGCAGGATTTCAAATAATTCAACCAACCACTAAACTGGTGGACATCAGATGCTTGCTGTTTATGGAAAATTCTCTCTACTTCCACAAATGTTTTTGAAGATGGAACTTACTTCACTTTTCCCGGCCCCTGCCCATAGCCCTTGGTTTCCATTTTGCGGTAAAAGTTTCTTAGTTTGGCCTCAAAATCCCGCTTGTAAGGTGCAGGGGCTCGAGCATTTGCTCGTGGAGTTCCTGTGAGCAAGAGAAGACTGAATAGCTGGAAAGAAAAGTGGCTTGGCAATCCATCCACAATGCAAGGCTCTTCTTACAATTAAATGCAAGTATATCACAATCAGAATAACCGTTTTAAACACATGCGTGATCAGGTAAACATACAGATTAGTCCACAGGGTCTTCCACTTTCATTAGCTCATTATTTAGTCTTGTAATAGAGGATACAAGGCAGGAAAAAGGAGGGAAACAGGGAATTATTTGTTAAGATGTGAGTCTGGGTCATGTGACGTCTCACCAGGGGAGCTCTGTGGGGAGGCATGACAGTAGCTGGAGAGCAGTAAGGCATTGGGCGGCACATAAGACATCACTTCCTCTTCAAACAGGCTGCAAGGAGAGAGGGCCAGGTAACAGGTGTGTGTATTCTAACCTGAGCTAGGTGTTCAAAGCCAGGCCATCATAAAATATGTACAGCTTTTTAAAAAATATAGCTACACTACCGTTCAAAAGTTTTGGGTTTACTTAAGATTTGAAATTATTGTTTTTTAATTAAAGTCTCTTATGCTCAAAAATACAATACCAACAATAATACTGTGAAATATTTTTACAATTTATAATAACTATTTACTATTTCAATATATTTTAAAATGTAATCTATTCCTGTGATGGCAAATCTGAATTTTCAGCAGTCATTACTCCAGTCTTCAGTGCCACATGATCCTATTCTAATATGCTGATTTGCTACTCATGGAACATTTCTTATTATTATTATCATGGTTTATTATCAAAGTAGTTGTGCTGCTTAATATTTTTGTGGAAACTTTTGCACATTTTTTTTTTTTTCAGGATTCTTTGATGAAATGAAAGTTGAAAAGAACAGCATTTATTTAAAATACAAATATTTTAAATGTCTTTACTGTTTCTTTTGATCAATCTATTGTGTCTTTGTTGAATAAAAGTATTTCCTTCAAAAAAATTTTTACTGACCCCCAAGATATTTGAATGGTAGTGTACAGTACATACACAGTCAACTAATGCATGCGTATCTCAAGCAAAGGGAAACAGGCAGGCACATGGTTAGCTGTAATTAAATATGATGCAAACACCGCATACACTAACCTGAGCAACATAACTAGGTCTGCATCACTGGACAGACGGGCCAGCCCAGTTGGCCCCTCATTGCGGATGAACTGAACCTTCTCTCTGAAACACAACCAAAAAAACATGAAACATATTTTAGCATTCAGCTATTATAACTGTACATATCTGTAGCACAATCTCTTTAAGAAATTCTGCACTCTGTCGACATCTGTTGTTGAAACACAAAACTGTTGGAAAATGTACCTAAGGGAGTGGTTTCTCACAAGCTCCGGCTGTCTCTCTTGCAGAATCTCAAAAATGTTGGGTTGTCGCAGAAAGGCGACAATCTTCTCATTATAAGCTGTAAAAACACAGAGGTGTAATGTGTTATGATTTGTCATTGTGTGCACACCTTGTAAACACATGAGTACACACTCACCTACAGGCACCAAGTCCTGATACTGACTATTTCTTGACGACCGGCCCTGGACAGGAGGACTCGGAGAGCGAGAGTCATCTCCTACCTGAAACATGAGAGTTACCTGAAACTTCACGATTTCAGTGTACTTTCCTTATGATTGTCAATGCCCCATTTATGTTTTTTTAGATACAACCTTGTTGAAAAAAAACAGCATATGCTGGTAAGGTATGTTTTGAAGCATAGCTGCTGGTCTAAGCTGGTCCTGAGCAGGAGCTAGTTGCTTAGGACCAGCTAAGGACCAGCTTAAACCAGCTCAAACCAGCAGTCATGCTTCAAAACATACCTAACCAGCATATGCTGTTTTTTTCAACAGGGAAGCAATTAATTCAGTATTATAGTTAGAGCTACTAGGAAACTAGTCAGCACATTAAAAAATAAAAACACATCCAGGTGCAATGAGATTTCACTTTGGGCAGGGATACCTTGTATGAAGTGACAGAAAAGGACAAAATGTTCTTTTGTTTATCACTTTATCTAACTCTACCATTCAAAAACTTCTGGCAGTGAATGTGGTTAGAACAAATCTGTACTGTATACAGAAGTACAGTTCTCACCTCTCCTGCACTATGGCTGCGCTGGCGGGACAGGTGCTGTCGGTGAGCCAGCAGGCCGCTGGACCGAGAGTTCTGTAAGGGCAGCCGTGGGTCAATAAATGTTGTGGCACGACAGTTATGATCCACAAAGAAGGGCTGTGGTGCATAAACACATAGACAGAGAGTGTGAGCAAATAACCATCCATGAAACATCAGCAGAAGTATACAGAATGGACAGGCCGATTAGAATAAATAAGACAAGCATCTGTTCATTGTTCCTGTCAGAGATACTAATTAAGGCATTAAGAAGACAACCAGATGGGCCTACAAGAACATCCTCAACTCAGCTTTTAGTTTCTGTCTGTACAGTTTGTCCCGTCAGACTACTCATATGCAGGTCTAGACGGCCCCTAAGAAAGAACAGGTACACAGTTCCTGAGGGAGAGAAAATACAAACACACACCTTCCCAGCGTGGTCGTGTTTCATCTCCCAGCCCCTTGGCAGCTCCAACTGCTTGTTGGAGAACAGATTGAGGAAGTTGACAAGGTCCCGGTTGTGCTGGTACCGCTCGAAGTGTTGGACGTCCCGTCGAACTTTACTGATCATGTGCTTCAGACACGTGTTACTTGTGAACATGCGATAGGCACTCTAAAGGGAAATGAAGAAAACAAATCAGAAAATTATCGCACAGCTCTCTTAATACTTGATTCTGATTGGCCAGTCGATTCCCTTTTTTATTTAGTATATGACATGCAAAAGAAAAAATGGATATTGTGCCACAAATGTTAATTAATAATGCAGACTCAATTATCATTATCAATGGCTCAGTTTAAGATGTGTGTGTAAAGCACTGATATCTGTGTCTCTTTGTTCTTTAGCTCACAGGATTAGAATGCAGAACAGAGAAGAAGTCTGGACTGGAGAGGAACTTTGCACCAGGAGACTGAAGCAGCAAAGCCAGACGAGAACGTGAGTTGGCTTGACCCATAAAGCCGTCCCTTCGGTATTCTACACAAGAACAGACACCTCAACAAGTACAGTCTGAACAAAAGCCTCTTATTCCACCCAGACTATGCCATTTTACATTTATCTCAGCATAGTGATCATTTACTTTCCCAAACACCATCATCTGTAGTTCTCCCTTTGATTGACAGCTTACCATCGATGGAGTGGGGCAGCACGTCTGTCTCTTCAGATGGAGGATCATCCACTCTTTGTTCCTCAGGCCTTTCACTGGTCATTGTTCTATGAATACTCTGATACCTGCCAGAGAGACAATACAGAAATCACACATTCAGAAATGTATTACATTACTTTGTGCAATCAAACTCCAAGTATCATTTTTTCATTCCATTCATCTTGTCACAATAATTTCTTTTCAGGGTTTCAGCAGAGTTTTTTTTTTTTTTCAAATGGACAAGTTCAATGAATTTATCGCTTCTGGTTCTAACAATTAAACTTCCATTTTCAGTTTAATGAGTTAATTTTTTTTTTTTGCAGTGTGCAAGTATTTTTACAATCAAATTCAAGTCTTAACAGTTTAACAAACTTGAATTCGATATAAAATCCATGCTTCACATGTCCCTCTCATGAAATGTCAGGATTCCTATTGAAATTACTGCATTTTTCCCACTGCATTTTGCATACAAAAGTAAATATGACCACACCTTTGCTGCACAGCCAGCAATTTTTGGTTTCAAGAACTTTATGGGAATATTAATGTATGGTTATAAAGATCAAAGCCTTTAAAGAACATTCTTAGAACGTTTTAAATTGATTCACAAAAACATTAGGAGAACATTCTGCTTGCTGGCTGTGTCTTCTCAGCATTAAGTTCGATTTTCAGCTTTGTAATATGAAATGCGAAAAAATATAAGGGTAACACTTTAGTATAGGGACCAATTCTTACTATTAACTAGTTGCTTATTAGCATAACTATTATTAACGTTTTGGCTGTTTATTAGTACTTATAAAGCACATATTCTGTAAGACCATAGTCTACATCCCTAATCGCACCCAATACCTAAATTTAACAACTACTTTACTACTAATAAGCTGCAAATTTGAGGCAAATTTGAGTTTATTGAGGCAAAAGTCATAGTTAATGGTTTGTTAATAGTGAGAATTGGACCTTAAAATAAAGTGTGACTAATATAAGTTAATTCCTGTCATAAAAAAATCTCACCTGCGGTTGAGTTGCTCCATCTGCAGTATGGAGCTAGAGCGGGTCAGACCCTGTGGAGCAGGTGGGCCAGTGGGTCTCTGCCATGTGGTGGTGCGGTTAACATGATCCACAAAGAAGATACGGCCATGACTGTCAATACGAGCTTCCCAGTCTAAGGAAAGAAAGGTGGTAAATGAGAATGGAGAGTAGAGTGCCGAAATGACATTAAGTGTTCTGGCGAAACTGTTTTTACAAACAAACAAATAAACACATAAGCAACGTATTTACACACACATAAAAGACACGGAAGCACATGCAGACGTACAGAAACACACACTCACTGGGAGGTAAGGGCTCGTCCACACGCTGGTATCGGTGGGTGTCTTGTCTTACAGATGGCAGAGAACGAACACGCTGGTCTCCGTTGATCTGAGGGACACCTGCAATATTTTACATACAGCATCAGGATGTATTTCTAAACCCATATGTGACTCCTTTTCCATCTTAAAATGAATTGTCAAGTGAAGGGCAGCTCATTGATTCTGTGGATACCTAATTCTGATTCTGTCTCAGTAATGAAGGTCTCAGAATCCACAGATTCTCCATCTACTGATGGCATTAACTCCTCCTCTTCTTCATCCTCCTGTGACACACCAGCTGTCGCCTCCAGGCTCCATCTTCTGGACATTGTGTCCTCAGTCACATCTTCATATTCCTCTTCCTCATTGGCTGATGGTTCTGGTTTTGGGACATCCCTCTCTAGCTCATTGTTTGGAACGGTTTCTTCTACAACTTCATAAATTGTGGGTGGGTCATCTGAAAGATCTTCTCCCCCTGGGTCAATGGCTGCTTCCGCCCCCTGTTCTGCATCCTATAAAGATCAAGTTTACAGAGAAACATTACCTTCACCTGTCTCTATATTTATTGGCATCAAACATTTCAGGTCTATTGCAAAGGCCAGACGAATCAACACTTGGGTCAATCGTGTAACGCTTATTATTTTGTTCTACATATCAAAATCAATCAATCAAAAGTACATTAAAATGCTATTCATACATTTCTGTTTCTATTCATAATATCATTTTTAATTTATGAATTTTGATAGTTTAGGGCATAAATTTAGAAAATTACAGGGTGATTAAACTGTCATTGTATCATACTGAAGAATAAATATTAATTAAAATAATAAAATTCTTGAAAAGCAAACTATATTGAGAAATTTGGCAATCTTTTATTATTATTTCTTCAAAGTCATGTGGCGCAACCAATATGCAGATTCTATTCATTCATTCAAGATTTTATTCATTTTAGTACTTAAACTTATTTTTAAAACATTTTTGTTACTTTTTTTTTAAAGTATAAGTTTTTATAATTTTTTTTTAAAATGAAAATTAATGAAAATTATTTTTTTTAGTTTTAGTTAACAATAACAACACTCTTTTATTCTAGACTTGTAAACTGGACACTTTCAAAAGATTGTGGACACTCTTATATGTCACTGACCCATTTAAACTAAAAAGTATTCTATCAGTAAATCTGCAACTGACCTGAGAAGCAGACATAAGGCCCGAGCAGCAGTCAGATGCCATTGAAGAGATATCAACTTCAGTTGCCAGCTCCTCACTGGGTGCCAGCTCCTCTTCCTCTTCCTCCTCCTCTGCCTCTTGCCTCTCTATCAGACTGGCGGTTTCCACCTCAGGGGCAACTGAACTCGGTACTACCTCTGGCTCAGGAGCCACCTCTGTTCCTATATTCAGAGTCTCTATTTCAGACTCCAGGCCAGCCTCTTCTGGAGGTTCCTCTACAGTCCTTTCAAACACAGGTTCTGTAATTGGTGGTTTTGGAGGTGTGTTTTGAGTCCTTGAAGCACCATTGAATGTTGCCAGCGTAGCCTCCGTAGCAGCGGACCTCTCCTCATCTTCATCTGAGTCAATATGCAACATAGCGCTGAGGCGCGTATGAGTGGGAAAGCTGGATCGTAGTTTAGGAGAAGCTGCCCCAAAAGGCCTATCTCCAGGACCCTTAGGGGCATCA
The DNA here is from genome assembly GCA_039654775.1 of Spinibarbus caldwelli. Classification (NCBI taxonomy): domain Eukaryota; kingdom Metazoa; phylum Chordata; class Actinopteri; order Cypriniformes; family Cyprinidae; genus Spinibarbus; species Spinibarbus caldwelli. The sequence continues at coordinate 19,088,518 of CM077232.1, forward strand.
ATGGCATCAAGCTGCTCACTGAAAGAACCCTGGAGTGGGTCAGGTGAAGAAGGGGCTTCATCGTCCAGGGTGGTACCATACATTTCTGTGTCTGGGGAGAGAATGCTGCTCCCTTCCCCATTTCTATGGGAACCTAGGGAGCCGGTGGGGGAAGGGCCTGCTGATGAGACAGGAAGAGGATGGGGCAGCTCTTCATCATCTGAAGGGGTTCCAGGAGCTCCATTGAGGGCTGCTGCCCCCAGAATCGTCTCAGGGGAAACATCTATGAAAAGTGGGTATAATTATTTGAAAACCATTGAAAATGAACAGCTTAGTCAGCGTAAATGTGTATGTGATCTTATCACCTTGGCCCATAGATGTGACATCCACTTTAAAGTGCATTTGACCGCTCACATGATCAGTGGGCAAACGACGACATAGAGAGGAGCTCAGTGATTGGTTCCTGAAGCCATATAAATACACATATTTATTTACACACATTAAGTACTGTCGTAAAGTTTGGAGTTGGTAAGATTTTTTTAATGTTCTTGAAAAAAGTCTCTTATGCACACCAAGGCTGCATTTATTTGCTCAAATACAGTTGAACAGTACTACTGTGAAATATAATTTCAGTTTAATATACTTGTTTTATATTTGAATGTATTTTAAAATGTATTTTATTCCTGTGAAGGCAAAGCTGAATTGTCAAAAGCGATTAATCTAGTCTTCAGTGTCACATGATCCTTCAGAAATCATTCTAATATGCTGATTTCTCACTATTTATTTCTATTATTATTCATCACAGAAATAAATAACATTTTAAAATATATTAAAATAGAAAACAGCCATTTTAAATTGTAATAATTTCACAATATTACTGTTTTTACTGCATTTTTGACCAAATAAATGCAGTCTTGGTGAACATAAGAGATTTCTTTCAAAAATATATCTTCTCAACCCCAAACTTTTATACAGTGGTGTATTACTGAGCAGTTATATTGTGACTAACAGCAGTGTTTATGTTCGGAAACATGTTACATAAATGACACATTATAGTGTGGTGATGATAAGATGAGATGACGCTCACCCCGATGCGTGTCTCTCCAGCAGCATCTGCACCGGAATGTTCAGTTGACCCAGAAAGCGCTTAATAATTGGTCGACTTTTAGCAAACTTGTCTTTAACCTCAATCACTAAGACATCTGTCATAAGAGCCACAAAAGTGTGTTTCTAGATGGAAAAACAAAGAGAGAATTGGGAAAAACTCATCTTAGTCTGAACTGTTTCAGCACTTGTTTATTTGCCAGTGAATGTGTCTGTATAGTTATGTCCTGCATTAGAGAGTTTGTTTCTGTGTGTGTGTACGTGTGTGTGTGTGTGTGTCACCTCTCCATGCCACACAGGATTAGTAGTGTTAGTTGTAATGCCAGATCGTCTCTCTTGGCCATGATGAGAAAATGTCGGAAAGCAACTTCTCTTGCCCGGATGAATACTCATCTTCAAATAAGGGTCTGGGTTAAAAAACATCCCTTTCTTCAGCCCCACAGCCCGGATATCTAAAACAAACAAACAACAGTCCAATTAGCAATAAAAAACAGCTTAAATAAATCTGCCAGTAGGATAACAGCATTATAAGTCACTAACAGTTATTTGAAGAGTATAAATCATTATTTGATCATTGTCTTCTGTCTCTTACACACAGAAAAAATTACCTGATAGGGTAAAGCTGACCAATTTTCGGCTGCTGTCTGAAGCTTGCTGTCCTTCACCTTGACCGTCGACCTAGAAAATACACTGATATAAGCGGCAACATATACCTGGCCTTCTTATGTAATAAACACAGTGACTTTATTACATAATACATACAGTGATAAATAATAAGTATTAAGTATTATTTTTAATACTTATTATTAAGTAATATGTATTTTAAGAAGGGAAGAAGCTCCCCTATCTATATGACTAAGTTCCCTATATCCATCCAGCGACATGATAAATGGCCTGCACTTATGGGAAGTGAGAAATGTCTGACCTCCAAACACACAGATGTGAGGATGCAGTCAAACAGCCATTTAGCACTTAGCACCTCATGTACTGTATAACCTTTACCAATCATAGTCTGGCATGCAGCGAACAAGACAGCTACAGTAGCTACAGTACAATATTTGACTTAACTTAACCAAACCATATGTTTTTGTGAGCTACAATGATATCAAAAGTATAATGTCTGCATACACACACACTGACACACTCAAAACTGACCGAGGCTCTGGGGTTCTTGACTGTGATGCAGGGAGTTGTGGCTCTCAGCGCACCGCTTACACCATGATAGTACTTAAAACAGATCCTTGTCTCAGCTAAAAGAGATAACCAGAAGAGTGCCAGCATAACAAATCTGCCCATCATATTTGTAGAGTCAGCATGATATTTTATACCAAAAAGAACATTATATTTCATATTTATAACCTTAAGCACTGCTAACATGTTCAGTGTTTCAAGCTGAATCCTGGGCACCAAGAATGTAAAACAAGTGAATGCAATTTCAAAAACCTGTATCACTACTTTTGTCTAACCTCCTAGTCCATTAAATATTTTATAACATCAAGGTGGAGGTCAGCTGTTGGCTGCGGTGTCACTCACCTTCAAGGAAGTACGGCCCTGCCTCCAGCCTCCAGACAATATGACCACACTGTGTACCGTTAACCCCACGGTTCTTGCAGTCCCACATATTTGATGGACAGGTCTCATCTGAAAAAAAAAAAAAAATTGCATATGCTGTATTTGCATTCTGGACATGCCACCTGCCTCTTTATTTTTATGTGGCGAATTGGTGGTACAGAGAGTAGAATAAACCCAATTAGCAAAACAACATCCCATAATGATGACAAATTTCACTAGCAATAAAGAATCTACAGTGGCTGTGTAAAATACATTACACAGCATTAGTCATCTACTAATGAGCAAATGTAGGGCAGATTACATTGAAGCCATTACTGAATGTCTGCTTAACTTAGAAACTTAGAGCCCCTTAGGGATAAGACCCTTGCACAGGTAAAGTTTTGCTGGCCTTCAATTCAATGGTTAGTGGCTTTGTGCCCAGGTGTATCACTTTGCTCTGGTCTCATATTTTTACATGACAGTGAGGATTGTGATCTTAGTGTTTAAGGAGGACTGAAGGGCACAGGGTGAATGTCTGTCATCATCTAGTAAACATGTCTTAGCAGCATTGCTACTTTTAATTTAAATTTTACTTGTATGATATTGTTTCTCTCTGTTGTAGCTGTACTTTTGTGAGCAATTTTAAACTTTGTATGATGCAACTTCTTATGTAACTGCCTCCTTAGGAGGAATATAATAAAGCAATTCATCCTATGCAAATTGCTTTGGATAAAAGAGTCTGCTATTTTAATAAATGTGAATGTATTTGATTATCAGGTTGCTTAAATTAAAGTTTCAATGACTCTTGACTCTTTTAATGACTATATGTGACCCTGGACCACAAATATTGCATTTTTTTAAAATTTCAAATACATCATATAAAAGACAGCTGAATAAATAAGCTTTACTTTGATGTATTGTTTGTTAGGATAGGACAATATTTGGCCGAGATACAACTATTTGAAAATCTGGAAACTGAGGGTGCAAAAAAATCAAAATACTGAGAAAATCGCCTTTAAAGTTGTCCAAATGAAGTTCTTAGCAATGCATATTACTAATCAAAAATTAAGTCTTGATATATTTACGGTGGGAAATTTACAAAATATCTTCATGGAACATGATCTTTACTTAATATCCTAATGATTTTTGACAAAAAAGAAAAATTGATCATTTTGACCCATACAATGTATTTTTGGCTATTGCTACAAATATACCCGTGCTACTTAAGACTGGTTTTGCGGTCCAGGGTCACATATATGCAAATATATGTATAAAATGGGATTTAATTTACTACCTTAAAAATTTATTTCATTCCCAGTATGTGTTGTGTCATTCATGAATAAATATTGAAAGTACTTTTTTACTATTTATTGTTTCATGTTTTATTTGCACTGGTTGTGTTTGTGGCACTTTAGGTTGTGTCATGTGTTACGTATCTTTCATTAAATATGTGGTTATTTAGTGTCACTCTTACAGTATGTGCTTTATATTAAGGACAACATTAAAACAAAGCTGCTTGGTTTGAAAGTGACTTCTGTGCGAGCTGTGCTTCATACATCACTCCACTACTGACAACAAACAATGGACCTTTTTAACTGTGAAATTTCGCTAATGTGACGCACCTTTAGTCACCTAGTAGACATAATTCATTTAAATTCATACAATATGACTACATCAAATCTATTGTAAAGCAGGTGTATAACCTCAATAACCCCAATTCTTACCTATGTGGTACATGCCAATCCAGTCTGTGGCATCCACCTCTTCCTTGATATCCCATGTGATGACCAAGTTCTGGCCCCGGCCCAGAGAGAACTCTAAAGTAGAAGCTGTGAGTGAGGATCGCCCTTGAGAACTGACCAGGTCCGTATCGCTGTTGGCTCTGAGGAGTCCAACTCCAGCCTGATCGGCTCCACCGCGCTCGGCTAAGCTCCGAAGATTCTCCGGGCTGAGCGTGTGCCGCACATTCGGGCTCCGTCTACGACCTGCAGACTCCCGCGTGGCCAGGTGATCCCGCCCCTGAGGCGCCATGCTTGACGCCGGGCCGGAGCGGGGCCTGGACGGGAGAACTGCTGTGGCGAGAGAGGGGCGAATGGTGGCAACTGTGTGGGAGCACGTCTATGGACTGGGTGAGTTTGAGGAAAAAGCCGGAACGATGGAGAACCCTGACCTGAATCCTGGATCAGACCTGGGCTGACCTGTAATTGTCTGGACACACAGCACTACCTGATAGGCCTGTCGTCTGCTAGAGCACTTGGCTATGATAATGGCTATTGACCTTAACGGTATTTAATTAATCTTTAATGAATCTAAAAGAGCTGTTATTTCCATCGATTGGTCAGTGGGATCCAGCTAGCAAACACAATCTTTCTCGGATCCTAAAAGATCGTCAGAACATTCTAAGAATACACAACGAAAAAAATGAACATAACTTTAATTCAGATATCTAAGGGTCTTTAGAATCTAATGAATAGGAGTGAGTAGTAGGAAAAAGAAATGGGAAATGGTAAGAAAAATGATGAAGAGGGAGAGAGGAAGAAAGAAAGAGAAAGATCAGTAAAAAATAAAATAAAAATACTACAGTACAATTTCATGTGAACAGTTATTATATGGCACTGATACGTTCATGAGCCTTAAGTACACATATCGAGTCATTTTGAGATGTACATCACTGAAAATAATGATAACTTGCAGTTATGTGAGCCATATGTTTTAGCTGATTGTTAATTTCAAAGTTATTTTAGAACTATTTTTAAATTATTGTAGTATCGTTTAACATTTTGAATTAGCTTTTATTTTTATATTTTTAGTTTGTTTTAGTAATTTTATGTGCTTTTGTCATTTTTATTAGTTTTTAAATATTTTTATATAGCTTTATTTTATTTGTTTTTAGTAATTATACTTGTTACAGTCATGTATGTCGTGTGTGTCATGTGTTTCCCTCCATGCCCTTATTTGGTCCTTCCTGTTCCTGTCCTCGTCTAGTTTGATTGTATATGATTTCCTTCAGGTGTGTGTGGTTAATTATTATGTGTATTTAGTTCCTGCCTGTTCTGTTCAGTTTGGTCTGGTCTACTCGTTACTCCCCGGTGTTCCTGTGTGTCAGCCCTGCCTTGTCTTGTTTGGATTTTATTAAAGACTGTATTTTGAGTTTACCTTCATCTCCTCGTTCATCCCTCGTGTGTGCACCGTGACAATACTACTGTACTTTAAAGGAAAACGCCACTGTTTTTCCATATTCCAATATGTTTTTCACTCAACTTAAACAAGCTGATACGTACCTCTCCCGTCTCAGTGCATGCACTTAATCGCTCTAGCGTGCGGCGCCACTATGCTAGCGTTTAGCTTAGCACCATTCATTCCTTAGGATCCAAACAGGGATGAATTTAGAAGCTACCAAACACTTTCATGTTTTCCCTATTTAAAGACGGTTACATGAGTAGTTACACGAGTAAGTATGGTGACACAAAATAAAACGGGGCAATTTTCTAAGCAGATAAAAAATGATAACTATAATGTATGGCGGAAGAGTATTTCGCAGCACTTCGACCTCGGCGCAGTAATATTGGTTCTATTGATGGAAGTTAGAGGGAGAGGGGGAGTTTTCAGGAGTGATGATATTACTGCGCCGAGGTCGAAGTGCTGCGAGAAGAGAGAAGTACTCTTCCGCCATACATTATAGTTATCATTTTTTATCGGCTTAGAAAATCGCCACTGTTTATTTTGTGTCACCATACTTACTCATGTAATTACTCATGTAACCGTCTTTAAATAGGGAAAACACGGAAGTGTTTGGTAGCTTCTAAATTCATCTTTGTTTGGATCCTAAGGAATGAATGGTGCTAAGCTAAACGCTAGCATAGTGGCGCCGCGCGCTAGAGCGATTAAGTGCACGCACTGAGACGGGAGAGGTACATATCAGCTCGTTTAAGCTGAGGGAAAAACATATTGGAATATGGAAAAACGGTGGTGTTTTCCTTTAACTATATAATTATTTATTTCATTTCATTAGCCAGTGTATGCACTTACTAAGTTTTTATGGTCAAGTGTTCATCTCATTTTTATATTTTATTGTATTACACCTTCATTTTCAGATTTAGATAACAGTAACACTGATTAATTTGTTAAATGATTCAATTAAATTTCAGCCAGTGACAACTAAACTCTAAAGTCTTTTGGACTATATGTCAAAAGAACCAGTTCATATGAGCCATTGGTTCATGATTTGAACTATACTGGTTGGTTTTTGATTCCCTGAAAAGAATTAGCTCATAAGAGGCATTTGATCATGAATCACTGGTCTACACTGTTTCATGTGCAGCCCATGGGGAAAACTCTAGAAAGGCCTGTTTCCGTCTTATTAAACTGCTCAGTGGTTAAAATGCACATAGGAATTCCTAAACAAGCAGCCATACAGATAAATTAAAGAAATTTGTCATAAAAAAATACTTGAGGTAAGCAATGATTCATTAGTTTCCTTTGATTTTCCAAATTTCTAAATAGTGTTACTAAATATACTGATGCAAGGTGATTATTGCATGTGCATTATAATGTATCCTGCTAGCATTGTTTCTGCTGGTTATACAAACCACAATCAAATTCCATACTCACTAGCATCTAATGAGAACTTTTAATAATCTATTAATTTACCAGTACTGATGAACATTAAACCGTATTTACATAGCACTCCACGTATGTGCTACAGTTACTAATGTGGATCACTGTATTGTACGTGCAATATTTGGACTTGAAGATTGCAACATTTTAAATTAGAAGTCTTACACTGCAGAATAACAGTGTATTGCATGTCTGAAAACTGCTTGAGTGAGCGTGCATGTGTGTATGAGTGCGTTACAGGAGGTGATGTCAGCACAGAGACTTTCTGCAGTGTTTGCATGCGGATGACACCTGATCTTACAGCCCATTAAATAGTAAATGAGGTCTGTTCACCTATGCATAAATGCAGTGTTTGCTATCACTACAGGAACCTCTATGTGCAATAGGGGAGGTTACTGCAGTCTTTGCTTCTTGACATAACGGGCACCTTGGGAAGCTGGCACTGAGAATGGCACAGGAGCGTTACTGTTCCACTCTCTATATAACAAACACTTTCAGCAGACACAGACTAGCATGCAACTACACAGTACTATCCAGTTTTCCACTAACTGACCATTTGACACATCTTGTCAGCTTTTAAGGTGCTACTTTCGGCTCAACACTGAGGTACCAATTTACTTTTGAATGAGTGATAAATATTGTCTTCCAAGGACCAGAATAATTTCCAAAAAATCTTCACAAACATTGCAAGCGTATAATTTGCAAGGGTTTTGTTAACCTTAGTGGTTTCTTGCAACTGTTGCAGGGAATAATTCTAGAAAAGGCAATGAACTACAGGGGTCTTTCTCATGTGTCACGAATAATGGATAATCACACAATCATTCTGCCGCCTCCTGCTTTCCCTCACATCTCACCCATCTCTCTGCTAAATGAAAATGTGATGCAGCATTATGAATATAGAATGACTGGGGGAGTACTGCAGCATCAGTAATAAGGATATCAAAATCAGCGTGCAAATTATGCAGTGACTTTCAGGGAGCTGACTTTTTAAAGGGATTTCTAGGCATTTGTATTAGGCTAATACTTAATCTTGTATATGTAGCTACCACACAGTAACTGCCACTTATTTTAAAATATTATTTTTAACATATTAAAATCTTATGGTAAGTTCATTAAATAAATAAATAAATAAATAAAAAGAATATAATAATAAAACTCGACCTCCCGCGTATTTCTTTTAACTGCAAAAAAATAAATCGAGATGTAGGCTACTATTGCTTTGATTACCTCCTCACGCAACTTAAGTTTGTTATGGTTAATTTGGAATAAAGACACTCTAACTAACTTGTAATATAACTTTTATCGTTGCTAAAAAAAAAAACAAAAAAAAAAAAAAACAAATTGAAGCGTAGCATATGTAGGCTATTACACTCGCCTTTCACTGAAGCAGGAGGAATTCAGTCTGTTAAACATCTTAATCTCCCATCCAATTTCATTTCTCTTTTATTTATTTATAATATTTATTTATTTATTGGAGCATTTATTTAAAAAATTTAATTAATTAATAAAATAAATAATATGTAATATATTTTTATTACTCAGCAGAAGCGTGTATTATGTCATATGAGCTCGATCTTCTCTCGAGCCACTAGGTGCGATCCAGCAGATTCATCACATGAAGGTTTTTATTATTTATTTATGTATTTATTGATCTGCAGGTAAAGCCCAGCGCGCACAAATTCCACAGAGCCATGACGGCTTTTCTCACGACACGCATCGCATGCAGCGCTATCTGATAACGCAGGGAATTCCCTTGATCATCTATTCACACAACATGATCTGCAGAGAATCAGCATGCTGCATTAACATAAGCCATCATCAGCGCATATGTATTTCTGAACCTCTGAGTCAGCCCCGCTAATGCACCGTTATTACATCTAGAAAAAGAGATATGCAAAAGAAAGTCAATCACAAGATATAATAAGGCATTAAAACTGCTGAATCATAAAACACATCTCTTTTAACATATCGGCTGCATACAGCACGCATCAAAACACAGTACATTGTGTAACCGCGTACCTGCGCATCAACGAGATGTGTCCATGGAAACACCAACAAAATCCGCGGCGCAAAGGCGTTAATAATGCTGTTTTATCGCTCTTTCCTCTTTGGATCCGCTTTGGCAGCGATGCGTCGTTATATTCAAGGCCTCTTCATCCACTGTAGCGAGATTTTGTCGCTTACCCGAAGCAGAAATCACGACTGAGGGGACAGTTCCCTTCTGCACAGGTTGATAGATGAGCTATAACATCCTGGGTTATCTATATCTGATCTGACGCCACTGAAGACTTGATCTCAACGCCTGGTGTAATTATAGCAGAAAACGGCGTTGGGTTTCCCTGTGGACGTGGCCACCCGGTTCGGTCCGTCTTCATGTCCGTCCCCGCAGCGCACGCAGCGGCGGTAATACAGCGGTTATAAGACGCTCCGGAGCTGGAGGCAGAGTGATGAGAGCGGCGGGGTGCCGACTGCTGGGGAACACATCTGTCCTGCACACACAAGACCTCTGGGAGATATAACACAAACCTCTGTGGTTAGAGCTTCACATCACATTTATATGGACTGATCAATCCAGACCTCATCATAATGCAGTTTCTAAAGAATAATGCAGATATGTTTGTTGCACAGTTTGTTACTTTGTTTATAGGTCTGTTTAGGGGAGACTGGGAGGTGATGCAATATATTAATGGTTGTATTTGTGTTTCAAAGTATAATACAGGATTCCCATATTTATGTATATTTATCCACAATATAAGGTAGAGTGGGGAAAACGCCCCCCTTAAAGGGATAGTTCACACAAAAAAGAAAATTCTGTCATCATTTACTCGCTCTCAAGTAGTTCTAAACCTGTTCTACTGAACACAAAGGAAGATATTTTGAAGAATGTGGGAAATAGAGCAGTTCTGGGGCACCATTGACTTCCATGGTATTTTTTTTTTCATGCTATGGAGGTCAATGGTGCCCCAAAACAGCCTGGTTACAAACTTTCTTTAAAATATCTTCTTTTGTGTTCGGCAGAACAAAGAAATTCATACAGGTTTGGAACTACTTGAAGGTAAGTAAATGATGACAGAATTTTCATTTTTGGGTGAACTATCTCTTTAAGGATTGTCTTTTTTTTTTTTTTGGTGAAACAAAAATTAAATGTGTCTGAAAAAGTTCATCATAGTTTTAGTGACAGTGGCATAAATTATAAACCAAGTATGAAAAATGTCCAGAGTTTTCAAGTTATTCGATTTTTAACATAAATTAAATTTGTACTATGGGGGCGTTTTGCCCCATAGGTGGGGTAAAATGCCCCCCAGTCTGACAAAGCAATTTGATTTAAACATTTACAGCAAAATCAGAGTACAGGCAGTTTTAGCTTAAAATTTAAAAGAATATAATCAATAATTATGAATTACAAAATTATACTAGCCTATTTGAAACATTTTGTTAGCTGATGCTAACTGGCTAGCTAATTAGCTACCTGATGCTAACGAGGTAATTTTTAAATACAAAATCCAAATATTTTTATTCAACCAGCTTGTTAGCGTTTTACCCCACTGACTATGTTTGAGACAAAAATTATGTCATTCTGAGAATATAATTATATTATAAGGCCCTACTGTTCTCATATCATATAGAACTGTGATGTTTTACAAAACAACAAGCTTTAAAACGCTTTTTTTTTTTTTTTACTACTGAAAATGAGATTAAGAGTTAATCTTAAAAAATAATGCATATATTATAAACCCAAATAGGAAATAAATCAGTTATCAGATAAATGTGTCTGTGTCCTAAACTCCTGAAACAGGTGTCTCATATCTTAGAGCAGTCAATGCAATTTGGGAAAGAAATCAATCAAATCTGTGTGTGAAAAAAATCAGATGTAACCCCCTTTGTAATCATTAACATTTTCATAAGTAACTAATTTAATTACACATTTCTTCTCAGTAACAGTAACACAGTTACATTTATTTTCTAATTAAATTATGTAATTCCGTTACATGTATTCCCCAACACTGGCAATTGCTAACATGAAATGACAATAATAACTTTTACAGCATTTCTGAGTTAATGTTTAAAACTATAAACGATAGTTTATTTACCAGTTAACACTACTAAAACCAAAAACATTAACTATAAAGATAACTATATTAGCATCTACCTCAACACACAGTAACGGTCTGTTTATTATAAATGTGTGCGTAATTTTGACGTCTGTCACTTTAAATGCGCTCTAGTTCTTTAAAGTAGAATGGATTCTGTCAGCCTGTCAGTGTCATTATCGTTCATAGAGCTGGAAAAAATAGTTTTGAAAGTGATTCCAATGATATTGTTCATCTGTCATTATAATTGTGTTGTGGATTTTAAATTTAGAAGGATCTTCAAAACTACTATATCTTTATAGTGGTTATTGTATGGTGTGAACGGGCTTTAACAGATGAATAAATGATGTCATTTGAAAAATTGGTTTGCATTAACTAATGCTAATTAAAAATGTTTAAAATATATATTCCTCAAAGGTTTACACTGGAAAGAACTCGTTCTGAAAAAATGTTCTGTCAAAGTTCAGTCCTCTGGTAGGGAATATTAAGGGCCACATTTCTATTCCACTGTAGATGAATCTTCTGTTTGATGTGACTGGACTTGACTCTATAGCCTGCGTTTGGTTGAGGACAGCATTTGTATTCATATCCTGTGGTTTATTCTAAACACTCATAGATCTGGATATCACTCGAGACATGCGTTCACATTAATTCGGCGCCAGCCTCAGAGTAAATACTGCTGACTATCAATGAACTGTATGGGCCAAATGATTTATGTATTTATGAATGGAGAGAAGGACCGTTCTGTGAAGCAATTTTAACAGTGCATCAGATATTAGAAGACATTGTGTTAGCTATCCGACTTTCAACTGAGATGAAAGAACTTCAACATCTCCAGTCAAATGGTGTTTTGGCAACTGCAGTGGCCAAATCTCAGCACGGATAACAGCCATCTGTTAGACTGAGAAAAAATCTAAATATTATTAAATGTGACTAATCAGCAGGAATTAAAACTGACAAGATGCTTGAGGGATTTTTCTAGGCATTACTAACACATACTGCCCTCTTTTTAAAAGCACAGTGCACACACAAAAAAAGAATTTTTAAAAGAATATATAGCTAGTCTTTGAAATAAATAAGAAAAATGAAATAAAAACTGAAAAAGAAGAAAAATGAAATAAAACTTACTTGAAATCAAATGAAATACAAAATTATCTGAAACTGTTAAGCATAAGTAAGCAAGTAAAGCAAGTAAATAAATAAAATATCACTGAAATAAAAATTTAAAATAGAGAAAGAAATTAACAATGAAAAAATAAACAAAAAAATGAAACAAATAATTTGAAATAAAAAAAAAAGTATACAAATATCCTGGGTACTCTTAGAAACTGTCGAGCTTAAATCAATCAATCAATTAATCAACAAAAATAAAAATAAATAAATAAGTAAATAAATACATAACATTCTGAAGCCATACACTAATTTTGTGTGACAAACAACTTTTAAGTAGAAGAAAGTCAGTTTGGAATTACATAAGCACAAGTAATTAAGGTCAGAACTTTCTTTTCTGGGTTAACAATCCTTTTAATATTAATCTTTAGTCTAACACAGGTTTTATTTTGTAGTAGAGGCTTTTCTTCTTTGATCTAAAAATAAAATAAAATAAAATAAAATAAAATAAAATAAAATAAAATAAAATAAAATAAAATAAAATCCACACACAGAAAATGTTCAATAAACTTGAGAACAACTCTGAGTAAACAATTTTATTGGAACTGCAGTAGTGCTCAAAAAAAAAAATTGCACATATTTTTGGGTAAAATAACATGTTAAGATATAGAAAAAAAGCCACTGACTCCACAACAAGTTATTTAACCTGAGAATGATCCATTTTTTCATTTCACCATATACAAAGCTTAGAGATAAACAGGCAATTACCTTGTTATTCTGCACTGTAACAATTTCATTACAAAGCAGGCGCACAACATCTCTGACACATTCTAGCACATCTGTATATTAAATAATAACAAAAGATGCCCCAGAAATAAGCATGAACTGCCCTAATCACTGTATTAAGAAAACAATGATCACAACCAATCACAGTGACGCTGCTGTTTGGCCAAACAGGTGCAAGCCAATGATGATAAATCAGTCCGACTGCCAATAGAAGTGCTAATACATTAGCATACATGACAATAGACAATGCTTCATCACATATCAGTATAAAAGAAGCATTGACAAATGTTCATTTACACGCTTACAGTTTCAAGGTTACTGCACGAGTGAAAGATGTTCATTACAAAAGCACCACAAACCAAGCAAAACAGCACTATAATCACACTTGCATCAACTTGAACTATATCTCTTAGTAAACATTTTATAAAATTATACTTTAAAAGGTTTATTGTGAGCAATTTACAACTGCTGATTAATATCTTCATTTTAAAATATTAACTCAGCTTTCAAATGAGACAAGTAATATCAACTCCTTACAATATAAATTTATAATAACAGACGAGTCACTGTAATGAGTAAGTCACTGCAACTATATTAAAGCACAACAGCATTTAGGTTCATGAGGCAGTGAGCTGCATTCTATAAAAAAGTCAAAACAGTCACAGCTAAACCACTCAAAAACAACAGAAATACTGAATTTGTGTTTGTCACACAGAATATGACTGTGGAATGTGCAGACTTGTAGGCTTTTGTTCCCACTAATCAAATTTTTCACTAAAGGTTGATTACGGTTCGACTTAGGTTTTTAGGTTAATGTCCCTTCATATTCTAAACCTGTTAATACATCAAAATACTTAACAGACATATACATAAATGCTTCAGAATTTTTGAACCTTTATAATCAGCTTTTTATTATCAGTTAAATTTTCAATTGATTTTAACAATTTATAAACTCAAATCTTAACATCCCAAATTTCAATTAAATTTTTTATTTGTTTTAATCAATTCAATCACCTGTTATGTTGTGTAAGTTTAGGGTCAGTGATATTTTTATTTTTTTTGAAAAGTTTCTTATCCTCACCAAGGCTGCATTTATTTAATTTAAAAGCAGTAATATTATGAAAATTTGATATATTTTTAAATATTTTCTATTTGAAGACAATTTTAAAATGTAATTTTTTCCTGTGACGCAAAGCTGAATTTTCATCAGTCATTACTCCAGTCTTTAGTGTCACAAGATCCTTCAGAAATCATTCTAATATGCTGATTTGATGCTCAAGAACCATTTCGTATCATCATGAATGTTGAAAACAGTTGTGCTGCTTAAAATCTTTTGTGGAAACCATGATTCATTTTTTTCAGGATTTATTGATGAATATAAAGTTCAAAACAACAGCATTTATTTGAAACTGAATTTTGACACTTCTTGACAATTTTGATCAATTTAATGCACACTTCCTGAATATTTAATATTAATTTCTTTTAAAATTTAAGATTATGTCTTACTGACCCCAAACTTTCAAACGGTAGTGTTTTTATAAATCTCCGATCTCTGTGTGCGAGTGGTGCGCGTCAATTAAAGCAGTGCATTAATATAGAACGGTGATTAAACTGAACGCTTTTAATGCGTTGGCCTTGTCTCTCTCTCTCACACACACACAGTGGTGTTCAGTACGGTTACACTGTATATCTGTTATTCAAGAAACTTTTGAAAAGATTAAAAAAAACAATTTATGAAAAAATCTTAAAAAAACTATTTACATGAAAATCAAATATTGTTTTTTTTTTTATCGTATCATTTAAAAATGTTTATGTACTGTATAAATAAAGAATGCATTTGGGGGGGGGGGGGGGGGGGTCATTGGCACAGTGGTTAACCAGAAAAATTTAAAATGGCACGTCATGCCGAAAAGGTTGCCGACCCCTGCTCTAGGGTCTTTACTATTAATATTTAACTGCTACAGCAGAGCTATTAACCACATAACAACAGTCTTTATTAAACAAAATGAGCAAATTCTTCATTACATTTTCACAGCAGAAGCCTCACTAGCATCAATACAAACATTGCTGTCATTGCTGCAGTGTTAAAGAGTTGTTGTTGGATCCGTTTGGCTTCATTGTTACATGATCAGGACAGATCTGGCCCTGAATTAGCAGTTCTTGCTTTGAGACATATAATCAGATCCTGGCCTCCAAATATTGTGGCACATTACAGTGAACACCAATGAAAACAATCGGTCACAATCATATTGATAGAAAAAAAGGCAGCCTTTCACACTTTCACCACAAAAACAGCCCAAATTTAGCATGAGGCAGAGCAAGATTGCAACATAGCATAAAAAGACAACAAACATCAATGCTTACTGCAAAATGATTCAAACACACACACACACACACACACACACACACACACACATTCAGGTACATTCACAGTGCAGAAGACACAATTTTGTGCCATATGAGTGTTTTTGGTCAAGTACATCCTGTGAGAGGAGGACATCTGATTTAAATATAAGACC
Organism: Spinibarbus caldwelli; assembly: GCA_039654775.1. Taxonomy (NCBI): domain Eukaryota; kingdom Metazoa; phylum Chordata; class Actinopteri; order Cypriniformes; family Cyprinidae; genus Spinibarbus; species Spinibarbus caldwelli. Next base: position 19,104,275 of record CM077232.1, read on the forward strand.
TCTTGGATGGACTGACAAACATCCTCAACATCCGTCCTCAATGACGAGAAGGTTAAATTGCGAATGGGTATCAGAGAAGCAGGGGCATATTACAAGAAAGGCACCGTTCTCTCATTTTATTCAGGATGACAAAGTATAATTTCAGCTCTCAGGTAAGCGATCCTGAATCAGCCGTCATAAGCAGATCAAATGATGAAGGATCAGATGGATGCTGCTGAGCAATGTGTGAAAAACACAGACAGACCATCAACAGCATTCATCAAACATTACAGTAAAAAATAAAAAAAGCTGTGCAGACAGCAACAATCTCATGGCTACTGTGACTGTGGCAGTGTTTCTAATAATTCATCTCAGGTTATAAGAGACGCTATAACCGTAAATGTAACTGTGTCTTTTCAACACCACAAATTGTGCACACTGATATAAAATCATCATATTGCTTGTCAGTCCAGTTTCGTGATCGCACCTCACGAAACTCGAGATAACACCTCCATCCAGACGGAATGTTATGCTACTCAGACTCGCCTTACAGCTTCGGCTAATGCAAAAGGGTGTTAATAAGAAGTGATCTGTCTAACACAGAGGTACTTCAGCACCTACAGGCATTACATGTGCATTCAAAGCTAAATGGCTTAAGGCAGAAATGACAGATCGAAGATAGAACAGGCAAAGGGATCCAGTCACGCTCACACAGACATGTGAATTGCAGAAAAGCTGAACAAACACCTAAAGCTGCTTTTACACCCTTAAAAGTCAACATGAAAATGCATTCGTAACCCATTTTACTTCCGTAATGTGACATGTTAGATATGTATGTGATGCACAATTTTTTCAAAACTTGATATTACACTAACGCATTTTTTTTTTTACAAAACTACAAAATGGTTAAATAATGCTGTAATGTGATTAAAAATTGAATCAGAACTGAAGCAAAGGCTTCAGTCAATAAAACAGAAAAAAGAAAAGCCTCATTTAAAAGTGATATCATTGGTTTAAGCAAACAGAACAGTTCCCAATGGTTTTACAATGCATTTACTATGAAACTATGGACTTGTCAGCCACTATCCAAACCACAATGATCTGAATAAGTGCGTCAAATAAAATAATTAACTTGTATTTAGATTAGAGCAAATATAGATGGTGTTCTTACTGCTCCACTTCTCAATATTTATCAGAATTAAAAAAAAAAAAAAAAACATCTTTGGAATAACATGCACTGATGAGTCATGCACAAGATCAGGAAGTAAACAGGGTTAATTGATAGGGCACATTTTTTAAAATTCTGGCTGATACGGATAAACGATAATTAAGTTATGGCCGATAACCACAACTTGGCTGATATTAAAATTATATACCTTTTTTATGAATAAATTAAAAATAAATCACTAAAAACTGAAACTGTACAAGTGAATTTAGGCATCCCAAAATTATAATGTACAGTATGAAAAAAAGACAAATACCAGATACCGATAAATTAATAAATAAATAATGGGGAAAAAAAAAACCACTCTAAAATCCACTGAAAACTGAAATGATATTAATATATTGTGTATCCCTATTAATTATGACTTCATGTTGACGAATTAATACTAAATACACTCCCACATCCCCAACACAGACACACACACACACACACACACCAGTACAGGCTAGTTTCTCAAACACTGATTAAATACAGTCTTAGACTTAGTTTAGTTCAGGCCGAGGCTTAACGTGTCTGGGAAACTAGCCTTACGAACAAGAGGTATTGCTCATGAATACAGACATACCACCATTAACAAGCATAATACCCTGTACAGAAGCTACAAATGATGACAAACGACAAGTCACATGACTCCGGATGTGCTGGTCCACTGATGTCACTAGTCCATGTGATCCCACTGAATACACACAGAGTTCTAAGGCTGTTTTGGTCTAATCTGGTCTGAATTTATACAAAGCCCAAGTCTTGTTTTAATCTCAGTGCAGACTCACGTTTAAAGTTTGCAGGACGTCAAAAGTAGCAAGAACAGACCAAGAGGGTCAGAGCTGCAGACAGGAAATAAGTGACTCTGTAAATGTGCAGCGGACAAAAAGCCAGCATGCCCACACACAGCGGCATCAGTAGATGAAGCGTCAGATTCAGCATCAGTTTGCTGTAATACAAGTATAAATACAGACACACAGCATCGTTATAATTTGTTACAACAGATTTTCAGTACTCATCACTACTGTTAAAAAGTTTGGGATTTTTCTTGGAAAGAAAGAAAGTAATACTTTTATTCAGCAAGGATGCATTCAATTAATCAAAATATACAGTTAAGGCTTTATAAATATTACAAAATATTTTTATTTTCATTTTTATTTTCTATTCAAAGAATCCTGGTTTCAACAAAAATATTAAGCAGCAAAAGCAGTTTTCAACATTAATAAAAAGAAATGTTTCTTGAGCATCAAATCAGCATATTAGAATGATTTCTGAAGGATCATGTGGCTGTTGAAAATCCAGCTTCACCATAACAGCAAAAAATTACATTTTAAAATAGACAACAGTTATTTTAAATTGTAGTAATATTTCAGAATATTTCTGTTTTTACTGTATTTTTGATCAAATAAATGCATAAAAGATTTTTTACAAAATTTTAAAAATCTTACCCACCCTAAACTTTCAAGAACAGTTTGAATGTATTTAAATATAATACACACTATATATCAGTGATGATTTCAAATTACAATTAAGCAAAATCATAAATAATGAGATAATTTCAAATGCTCTTTGATATGGCCATATTAAGCTTTCTGAAGAGTGCTATTAATGAACATCTCTATTTAAAAATATGTAAAATAACATGACTAAATTTGTAAGAAATGCACACAAACCTGCGTAGGAGTGTATCTGTGTTACAGCTGATGAGCAGTACAGAGCTGATGAGCAGGGGTACAACATGAGGCCAGCAGGGGTCAGGATCCAGATGAACCCAATATCTGAACAAGACACATACATGTGCGAATTAAAATCTCTTTTAGAGGATGTAGATTATATTAAGTACTTTCTCTTCACTCTCAGGCAGTTGCTCACTTGTAGAATTTTACTTGCAATACTTTAGTAACTTACATGAGAAATTCAGAGGATAAAAATCTAATGAATTTATACTCTTAATGACGATTACCTGAGATTGTGCCTCCAGTGGATAAGGGAAGGGACGCTGATCATCATGGTAAGAGTAAGCAGTGTGGACAGACTAAAGTGGAGCTGCAGATCATCTCTGACGTCTTGTAGCACTGATTCTGACAGTAAAGGGCTGCCGTTACATTCTTTAACCTTACTGTGAGAATCGCTGGCAATAAAACCATTTTCTGATTTTTGTGAAACTTTCTGGGGTGCCTGGTTTAACAGAAACAAAACATTTTGAAATGACAAATATTGTGAGCCAACTACAAAAGCAAAAATTGATGTCAAATAAGAAATTCATACCAGGTTCAACATGTGGCTCAGTGATCTCTCTGTCATCTGTAATCTGAGCACCTGGACAAAGACGAAATCACAAGAGATTAAAATCATTATGAAGAAAACTGTACATTCAAATTGGAAAAGAGACATATTTTAGTAATTACTACAGGCATCAGCAGGAATATTCTAAGTCAAGCATTCAACTCAAGGTCAAAAAAAAAAAAACCTCTCTAAAATCATATCTAATCAACACTAATACATCTTTATATGGAGTAGGTATGAAAGGGCTTGATGAAGGATGGACAGATCACTCACCCTGTAGAGGTGGAGAAGAGAGGAGACCATAAGAGCCAGCGCTCCACATGTGACGCCTCCCAGCACACTTAAAAAGATAATCAGGAGAATCTGAGAATGAAGACGAAGCGTGCCGCAATCCCGGGACACTGAAGGTCTGCAGACAAAAAGAGTCATACACACGACTTATGGAAACATTTCTGAAAAGACCTGCAAAAACATATCTATTATATTTATTTTAATAACTAGTTTATATGGCAAAAAGTTAACAATTTAACTGCACTCTGGTGGTTATAATAACATATACATAAGTATGTTTTTTTTTTGTAATTCAACATCAAGACTTTAGAAAGTCTGTTTATTTTATGTCCTGTAACCACAGTACAATACTGTACTCTGTACTGCATTTTATGTTAAAATATTGACTTGATATTTATATTAAATTATTAATGAACATCTAAGATTCACAGACATTTATAGACCACGTTTAAAAAAAGAAAACCCACACAAAACATTTTTGTACATGGACTGAATGTGTTTTTACACTTCCGTTCAAAAGTTTATGGTCAGCATGGTTTTTCTAAACTCTGGTTTTTGAAAGTCTGTTTTGCTCAGCAGGCTGCATTTATCTGATCAAAAATACAGTAAAAACAATATTATTGTAGAATAGTAATAATATTATGACAATTTAAAATCAGAGTTTTATTTTAATATATTTTAAAAGTAATGCTGAACTTTCAGCAGCCATTACCCCAGTCTTCAGTGTCACATTATCCATCAGAAATCATTCTAATATGTTAATTTGGTGATCAAGAAAAAAAATAATTATTATTATTGTGAAAAAGTGAAAGTGAAAGTCGTGACGTATTGTCAAGTATGGTGACCCATACTCGAAATTGGTGCTCTGCATTTAACCCATCCAAGTGCACACACACAGCAGTGAGTAGTGAACAAACGCACAGTGAACACACACCCAGAGCAGTGGGCAGCCATTGCTCCAGCGCCCGGGGAGCAATTGGGGGTTCGGTGCCTTGCTCAAGGGCACCTCAGTCATGGTATCGAAGGCAGAGAGAGTGCTGTTTGTTCACAATCCCCACCTTCAATTCCTGCCGGTGCGAGAATCGAACCGGCAACCTTCAGGTTACAAGCCCGACTCCCTAACCATCAGGCCACAACTTCCCCCAAGTTGTGGCCCCCAAGTTAGTAGTATTATTACTACTATTACTGTCAATGTTAAAAACAGTTGTTTTACTTTAAAATTTGGAGGAAACAGTGCTACATTTGTTTTTTCAGGATTCTTTGATGCATAAAAAGTTTGAAGAAAAGCATTTATTTGAAACAGAAACCTCTTGTAACATTATAAATGTCTTTACTATAATTTGATAAATTGAATGCATCCTTGCTTTTTAAAAAAAAAAATGCATTATTGAACTCACAGAATGACGAGTGTTAATTTTTGTGTGATGTTTGCTTTAGATCAAAACATCTACATTTAGATAAAACATAACACTTCAAAAATCATCTAATTATTTAGAGTTCCTACTACAAAGCTGTTATTAACATGACTTTTACCTGTGCAGTGGAGCAAGAACAAAGGACAGGAAGTACACAAACACTCTGAGGACTGCGCTACCCCAGAATGCAATGGATGCACCGAGCACACAGAGCAGTGGAGACACTATACGGGGCCATTCCTGCACAGAGGCCTTTGGATGCTGGGATAGGTCCTCCACAGAGTTTAGAGGAAGAGCATCCACCGCAGGGAACCCCAGATAGGACCAGACATCCTGAAACCAGCCTTGCCTATCATAGAACAATAGGAAAAAAAAAAAGAAAAGAAAAATAGGGTCACACTTTATTTTTAAGTTCCAATTCTTGCTATTAACAAACCATTAACTATGACTTTTGCCTCAATAAACTCCTAATTTGCTGCTTATTAATACTTAGTAAGGTAGTTGTTAAATTTAGGTATTGGATAGGATTAGGTATGTAGAATATGGTCACGTAGAATATGAAGAATTAATAAACAGCCAATATGTTAATAATAGGCATGCTAATAAGCAACTAGATAATGGTGAGAATTGGTCCCTATACTAAAGTGTTACCAAAAATAGATAGATATATATACTTTAAATATTTTAGAACTGTATAATTTGTTGGCAAAAAACATATTTGTATTGTCAAAATGGAACACTGCCCGGAAAATAAATAAATAAATAAAATTATATATATATATATATATATATATATATATATATATATATATATAAAAAAATCCTGTATCAGGACTCACCTGAGCAGCAGCAGCAGCAGGAGGACGGGCAGTTCCAGTTTGTGGAGCTGTAACGATTTACTCATGCCCTCTTGCATTCCAGCAGGATGTCCAGATCTTTTGATGGAGCTTAGCTGAGCCTTGATCATCAGAAGAAGCACTACAGCTGAGTAGACGGGCAGAACTGGACCACAGAAACGCAGAATCTAAAGAAAAACAAATCCTTTTGAATATGAGGAATACTCTGGGATTGAAAATTGAACAGCATGCCAAATGAAATGCTTCAATGTAAGCACACCTGCCCAAGCACTTTGGGAAATGAAGTCCGAATAGACACCTACAGAGAAAAAATAAATAAATACAACGTTAGTTGAACTGATATGTTCACCTTTGAGAAAACAACAAATGTGGATGAAATACCTTGTATTGGCAGTTAGGGGCAGTGTGGAGCTGAAGGAGGGCACTGGAGGTGTTGTCTGGGCGGCTGGTGTGAAGCATGCTGTAGATTTCAGATACCGAGGGAATACTTTGTTGGAAAAAACAAAAGTCATAAATAACACAACCATCAGTATTCGGAAAAAGAAAGCTGAGGAGAGCAGAGGAAAGTTGGCTGATTAACGACAAGAATCTTTCTACCTTGCCATATCAAAGGAGTCTTCGTGAAACCAAGGTACCCTCAGTCTGTACACACTGGGCAGTCTGTCTGTATAACACAACAGGTATAGTATCAGACATGAGTCTTTTAATTCACCATGCTTCATTTCTGGCAGATAAAGCTGAATAACTGGTTACCTTTAGTAGTTTTGCAATGACTCGTGATTGTTATTCTGAAAGCTTGATAGATCTAAAGGAACACAAACAAATTCATTTTTATTATGCTTTCGGGTACATGTCTTATTTTAATTCAAGTTAGGGTGTAACAGATTACTGAACAGAACATCAACCTAAGGAACCATTCAAAATATTATTATGGGATTTGTACAATTACAAAAGCTTCTACTATAAATGGATATCTGAAAAAAGCAGAGGTAGAGATCAATAGAGATGGAGAATCTGAGGTTCAGAGGGAAGGAGAGCAGAACAACAGTGAATGCTGTGAGCAATCACCTGATGAAAGTCTTGTAGCTGTAGTGTATGAAGCAGCCCAGAGGAGTTAATGCTGATGTCACTGACAGTCAGACCTACAATCGGTCAAATTCGGGTTAAAGCATCCACATACAATAAACACACCAAGTTATTTGTTTGTTTGTTTTAAATGAGAGTGTAGGAATGTTATAAGATTATTACTTTGTTTTTATATAGGCCCATTTTTATGTTAACAATGTGTAAAAATAGCTCATACTGCTGTCATTAAGGCAAAACAGGCAACTAAAAAACATTGTTCTGTATGACAGCAGTGACTAAACACAAGTATGCAGTTTAGTGGGCTTACCAAAAGACAGCACATGGGGCACCTGCACTGAGACAGTCAAGCTCTCCTCTCTCTGCAGCTCACACTCCACTACAAACTACAATCAAATCAATCATTTTAGAAAGCATCTTTAAAAATGAGCTCATTGCAACTTATTTTGAGACAAATCATTCAATGCATGTTTTAAGAAGGCAAATGTCTGCTAATGTGGCCTGTCGTGTAATGCAAGTTTTCATCAGGAACATGATAATGTGGACTGTAAGTTAACCTCTAACCTCTGCTCCACTGGGATTCGAGGCATCAATGATTAGATGAGAGACAGACAAAAGCTCACTGATTTTCACTGTAACAGCCTATAAAGAAACACAGACAGTTTATACATCAAATTTTATTTCAAATGTAGTTATATAAGGCATGTTAGTGCATAAACTAGAATGACCTTATAGGCTGGAAGAAGTTCTGTCTGAGATGAGAGATCTACTGACTGAACACTGGGTAATGGGGAAAAAACAGTTAAGAAAGCAATTTGCAAAGCAATAATATAAAATTTACATGATCAACAAGAGTCCATATTAATGGTATGGATCAACATGTGTGCAATGCACTAGACTTATGAAAATGTGCTAACTTTACGAGTGCAGATTCTGTACAGGCCTGGTAATTATTTCTTAAATGTTGCTCTTTTCAGGAGGGATTTATGTGGTTTATTTTACTCACCACATTGAGCCACTCATCTGTGTGCAGCCATACAGCCAGCTGGTCATTTCCTGTTGAACATGTACAGACACACACAGCTTTTCAAAACGCCTGAGAACATTAACAGAGAGCATAAATCACGAGGAAAATCCCAACTTGGACAACAGCCTGCATAATGGAGAAATTACACTTTCCTGCAAAATACATACTTTGCGAATATTATTATTATTATTATTTTTATCATTATTATTATAAGTATGATTTTGCTTCATAATATTTGACTTGACAATTTGTACATTAAATTACATATGAATGCACATTTTCTTCACAACTGGGACACCAGTTTAATGCTCTTAAACAGACCTAATTTCACCAAATGTTTAGTGACATTCAAATCAAAATATTACAATTAAAGATAAAAGGTTTCTGGGTGTGATGCCGTAGGTCTCTCTCACCATATTATTACTGCGGCAGTGGAAATGACTGTAGGCTTTCCTTCGACTGGAGAGGGCAAACAGGAAGTACTTGACTTGAGCTTCCTGCCAAGAGTTGGAGGATGGTTTACATTACTGCAGTGTTCAGAGAGCACTTACTGGCATACAGTAATTTTGCCTGAGATGATGAAACATATTGTCACCTTGGGGGCACTGTAGAACAGACGGAGTGCGTTGACCTCCTTCCACGCCTCAGGAGGAGCTGGAAGGATGGATGAATAGATTCGGATATAAATAACAAGAAAAGGAGCATCAGATATTATCTGATAAGCCTGAAAACTGATCAGCCTATAAATATACATGTGCAAACAAACAGACCTGAGAATGTGACAGGGGCATCCTGTGCTCCTCCAGGCTGCAGCACTGGATGTCTAAAGAAGTGATAGTTCAGCACTGTCATTCGCTTCTCAGGACTCTCTGTGAACTAAAGAGAAATATGACTCAATGCAAACACCTTAAACACACACTAACACTGTATTAGGAGATGACTCACCTGCCCTGTTTCAGGTTCAATAAGGTCGAAGAACGCCCGGACTGTGGCCAGAACCAGCTCCTTGCACCTTCAAGTATAAAAGGATATAACATTATAAAGGATGAAATTCTTTAGCCATTAGGAAGTTAAGAGGCTTAAGAGCAAAATAATTAACCATCAGTTTTAATTCTCTCTCCATTTTGAAGAAACAATGTTAGGATACAAAAACATACCAAACGATGGAAATATGATCTGTGGAAAGCCAGGTTCGGGGAACTGCAGTCGCCTAAAACCAATTCACAAAACACTGATATACCAAGGTAAGGATATTAAAAACAAAACAGGTTCTACTTGAAAAAAAAAATCTTCAGGTAAATATTTCAACCTGAAACTTTAATGGCTAGTACACCTACCACTACTGACATCTTATTGAGGTCATCAATGGGGCAGGACAGTGCCGTCAAACCAGATCGCACCTGGAAGTCAAGGTAACCACCACCCACAGAGAGAACGGTTACATTTCGAAGGTCTTCAGCACTTGTGGCCCAGCGACGCCTGACTGTAGAGTAAAACTCTACAAAAGACACACAATTTAGATGTTAGTGTACAAAAAAAAACTCTACATCTACAATCAAATTGAGAAAGTAATTATAGTAATAAGTTTATACCTTCTGAATAAACTATTGTTAAAAAAGTATGGTGGCAGTATTTGTTTTTATGTTTTTGAAAGAAGTGTCTTATGCTCACCATAGCTGCATGTATGCATGCGAGCAAAAATAGTTAAAAAAAAAAAAGTAATATTGTGAAATTATAACAATTCACAATAAATGTTTTCCAATTTAAAGCTGAATTTTAAGCAGCCATTTTCTTCAGTCTTCCATGTCACATGCTCCCTCAGAAATCATTGTAATATGCGGATTTCTTATTACCAGTGTTGAAAGTAGTTTCTTTCGACTACTTAATATTTTTTGTGGAAACCGTAATACACATTTTTTCAGGATTTTTTGATGAATTGAAAGTTTAGCAATTAATTATTTAACATTATAATTGTCTTTGCTGTTACATTTGATCAATTTAATGCATCCTTGCTGAATAAAAATAGTAATTTCTTTCCAAAAAAAAAAAACACACTTTTGAACTGTAATGTACCTTCAAAACTCTCAAACAAATCATCTGTACATATTAATGCGTATCTGTCTGTAGGTTTTTTTCCTACCCAGTATATAAGGGTCCAGAGACAGGACAGGTGCCTGGTGAGGTGAGGCCTGGGTGATGATGAAGCTGACCAGGCGTGGGTTGAAACGTGCCAGGGTGAACAACGCTCTTGCCACCACTCCACCCATGGAATGACCCACCAGAACCACACCCGTGGGAGGGTCTGGACGGTCCTGCAGCCATGGGAATGTAATAGAAAGATCCTAAGTTTGGATTTAGATGATTTACTAATAGCACTGAGGTTCAGTTACTAAGTCACTAAAGGCTGGAATACACTACATGACTTTTAAAATCTGAACAGATTGTAAAACAATAGGCATCATACACTTGCAAACTTTTGTGAATTGTTACAAAAAACAAAAAAACAAACAAACAAAAAAAACCTGGCATCATACATCTCAATAAATGGCTAAAAATCAAACACCACCAGACTTTCACATTGTTTAAACACAACACATTCAGAAACATGCCTTGTTGCTAGGAGACGCATGACCAATAAGAACAATATGCATTCTAAAAACAGCTCAAAGTAAAAAACATGTTTGATATAGTCTGAGTCTCTACCCATCATAAACTATGTGATTTTACATTTACCTTTATGCATTTAGCTTTGGATAAAAGAGTCTGCAACTTATATTTCATTCAAGGTAAATATTTCATCCATTCTTAGCCCATGACCTTGGTGTTGCTAACACAATAATCTTATGTTAAGCTACATAATTTCAGCATTGTATGTGTGTTGCAATGAGCTTTCACAATCTCTCTTTCTCCCTCTGCAATGAATGATCTGAAAGTTTCATTAGTCGTGGAGTAAGTTAAAACCAATCTTGAAGGGAAAGTAAAAATGACCAAGTTATTCATATCACTTTTGTATGTACGTATAAGTTGTGCTGAAATATTGAAGAATGCTCTGTGATATCAGCCAACTCTGACTGCCCAAAATCTGCAGACCGGCTCTGACTATGCAACTAGCACATATTCCTCCAGACTGAAAATCTGTGCAATAGTTTTGTAGTGTATTTCAACCATGAAGGAATATAAGAATATATATTTTGTGTGCTATCAACTCAAAACTAATACTTGTCTACAAATAGTGAACCAAGCGTGCATACTAAGAACAAGTCTAGATAACTGTAATTTGTGATCTGTAATTCTAACAAAGGGACAGAAAAGGATTGAAAGGGGATGGGGAGAAAGTAAAGGGACAAAGGGGATGGAAAGAGAAAAAAGACACCCTTGACCTCTGACCTTGTAAAGTCGCAAGATGGCTTTGATGCTTTCGTGTAGAAACTGAGTCTGTCTGCGCAAACTGCCCCCATACAGGGCCACCAACTCCTCGTTGAAGTCAATGGTGAACACGTTCATATGGATTCGCCTGTCAAGGTTCTCAGCCTTCCTCAACGCCACTGAACCCAGAGAACGAGCTGCGAGAGAGTATAACAACATCTCTGTGTGAGCTCTCACCTCTGTCTTCCTCTATTTGTAATGAACAATCAGAATGTTTCATAAGTACTGGGAAACAATCAGTAGGAGGACCAAGACTGGTTGAGCAAACACAAAACCCAACAGTCAAAACCCACCTTAAAGGGAAAGTAAACAAGACCAAACTACTTACATGATAAATGTGTGCATGTATAAGATGTGCTGACTAAAATAATGAAGAAAAACCAGTTCCATCTCACCTTGCTTGTAGCTGCCCGCGTTCCCAGGCAAGAAGAGCACAGGAGCGCCGGTGAGCTTGAGTCCCCTGGTCTCCTGAGCATATGCGCCCTCTCCATACAGATACAGCTTGTATGATGGGTACTGGCGTGCAACACGCCTCGGAAGCTGCACACGCTGCAAACATAAAGGTGCAAATATTCATGAGCAGAGGGCAATGCAAGACCACAAGCAAATCAAGTTGCAAAACAGGATTCCTGAGAAAAAAAAAAAAAAAAGAACGAAACTCTAAAAGCAAGTTCAGGTTGCAGTGCAGGTTTGAATGTATGGCAAGCAGAGCTTCATTTTGAGATGTATTCTTAATACTCTTATAAGCAACAAGGGAATACACTAGGGCTATACTTTCAAGTGGTTACACCATGGTATTACATATAATTTTCTTTTGGATTTTAAACACCTCTATTTTTAACTTAAACACTTCAGTAACTAAATGGTGACATATTTTCCCTAATATTTGTTATATTTTATATATTAAAATAAATGATGCATACTTTTAAAGTGAATATTGTCTAGTACCATGAATCTCTTAAAATATAAATATTAAAAACATAAATATTACATTCATTTCATTAAAAATGAAATGTGTCACCCCTAAGTGGGGGATGCGAAAAGGTTAAAGAGGTGCTGCCCATAGAAATGTTGTATAATGATTGTTGCCAGAACAACAGGTAACGTTAGAATGACAGGTATGAGGAACTGATGCATGGCCTGCCAGTCAATTGTGAGCTAGCGATGTTGCTCTAATTACAAGAAATGGTGCATTTTGTTAATTGCAAAGCAAATGATAGACTGTGTTTGCAGTGATACTCACTCGGTATTCTGGGTACTCGAACATGTATGTCATGCTGCATCGGTTCTCCCCGAAACCAAACAATAATTCCCGCAAACCCACGAGCAAAAGCACAAGAGCAAAGCCGCAAAACGCGTATACAGCGAGTCTCATGTCTCTACAAGATTAGCTTGGTTTTATTTACAAATTCATTGTAATCGTGTCTGCGCTTTCCTCGTTGTAAACCCACACCGCCTGTTTAAACCTATAGGAAACCTCCTACGGACCTCTCACGCAGCCCCTGGCATGATGTCACGACGCAGACCGGAGAGTAGCCAATGGAGAGAGAGAAAAGGTTCTGGGCTTGGCCAATCAAAATTGACAGTGGGCGGGATGGTAAGAGAACAGTGGGATCATCGTGCAATATTTCTCCTCTATTTAAAACGCAGAAAGGCGTGAACAGAGGGGAAATTTCAAGGTCCGTCGAGTCATCTTGAATGCTTAAGTTTAAAGCAAGGGGATGTAGTGCCTGCATAATTACACATCAAATATCAGGAATTCATAATATGCAGTACTCTATCATATCCCCATTATATGTCTTATTATAATGGATACATTAATAAAACATGGCAATATTAAAAATCATATTAGTTGGTTTTCTATCACAATTTATCTGGATATTGCCATCTTTACCATGTAAAATGGCACTTTCCATCTTGTTAGTCTTTCGTATGTTCTCTGTAACTAATATGAGCAATGAGCAGTAAAAGCATTGGTGATTTTTTTGTGGATTTAGTCGGTTTGCCATAAAATCTTTTTAACTTTAAAGCATTGCAATTAGAAAATTACAGAACACAGTATAGTGTTATAAAGAAATATATATATATATATATATATATATATATATATATATATATATATATAAATTTTATTTAATTTTTGCTAGTCAATAATCAAGCTTTAATAAAGTTTGAAGGTGTCTGAGATTGACCAGAGCATATTTCTGAAAGTCTGGTGTGCACCTTTATAGAAACACAAGCATATGTTTAAGCTATTAAGCTCAAAAAGGTACTGCATTTTATGTTCAGTTGGAAAAAAAAGCATGTACAAAACCAAAATAAATAAATAAATAAATAAAAATAAAAATAACAATGATGGAAAAATATTTGGTTCCAAATTTCTTTTCTGTACTGTTTGTGACATCACAAAATAAGTAGATTCCATTCTAATTCCTAACCATTAATAATATTCTAGAGAAAATTAAATGTACAATATTTTTATGAATTATGATATTTTATTACATCACGTTGTTGTTTTTTGCATTTTACATAACTTCGTTTTACATAACTTGGAAGTTTTGTTAAAACCGTTACAAAACTTAGTGATCAGTATGAGCCTGTCTTTCAAAGTATACGGTCTCTGTGGCTTCAGTACTAAAGAATTGCTCTTTTTCTTTTATATTTTTCTTGTATAGTTTTACAGTTCAGTTGCACAGTTTGTCCAATATGCAGTCAACTTCACCCCAAAACTCATCACACAAAGTTAAAAAAAACAACCTTTTTCAATGACCAAACTGATCAATGCCAACCATAAATTACAAACATTAAAATAGTTAAATAATGTGAAATCAGTGAGATGCAATACACTGAAGCATACAGGAAATCAACACTTATAACCTTCTATTGCCCATGGAAAGTACCTGGAGCTGACAATATTGCAGCATTATTTCAGTGAGGGTTAGTGAATTGTGCCTACATGTTTTGGCATGATGAGCAATATTAAACAAAACAAAACAAAAACCACACACTTAGTCAAGAAGTTTTGAGTGCTCTATTCTTGTGATGATCCAATCTGGAGTCACACCTTGGGTAAACTCTCTTTGGAATCTGCCAAAAAAAAAAAAGAAAAAAAGAAAAAACAAAGCAGACATAAATGTTATACTGATGTTTATAATATAATTTACTCCAGTTATAACATAAGACTGATATTTCTGGACATTAACTCAAGGTATTTAAATCATAGTTTCTATTATTCTTAATATGTATAGTTAAACTAAACTTTAATAAAAATATAAGAACTTATACAGGTGCATCTCAATGAATTAGAATGTCGTGGAAAAGTTCATTTATTTCAGTAATTCAACTCAAATTGTGAAACTCGTGTGTTAAATAAATTCAATGCACACAGACTGAAGTAGTTTAAGTCTTTGGTTCTTTTAATTGTGATGATTCTATCCAATTCACTATCTCAACAAATTAGAATACTTCATAAGACCAATAAAAAAAATTAAAACAAAAACACATTTTTAGTGAATTGTTGGCCTTCTGGAAAGTATGTTCATTTACTGTATATGTACTCAATACTTGGTAGGGGCTCCTTTTTCTTAAATTACTGCCTCAATTCGGCGTGGCATAGAGGTGATCAGTCTGTGGCACTGCTGAGGTGGTATGGAAGCCCAGGTTTCTTTGACAGTGGCCTTCAGCTCATCTGCATTTTTTGGTCTCTTGTTTCTCATTTTCCTCTTGACAATACCCCATAGATTCTCTTCAGGTCTGGTGAGTTTCCTGGCCAGTCAAGCACACCAACACCATGGTCATTTAACCAATTTTTGGTGTTTTTGGCAGTGTGGGCAGGTGCCAAGTCCTGCTGGAAAATGAAATCAGCATCTCCATAAAGCTTGTCAGCAGAAGGAAGCATGAAGTGCTCTAAAATGTCCTGGTAGATGGCTGTGTTGACTGTGGACTTCAGAAAACACAATGGACCAACACCAGCAGATGAAATGGCAGCCCAATTCATCACTGACTGTTGAATCTCCACACTGGGCTTCAAGCAGCTTGGATTCTGTGCCTCTCCAGTCTTCCTCCAGACTCTGGGACCTTGATTTCCAAATGAAATGCAAAATTTACTTTTATCTGAAAAGAGGACTTTGGACCACTGAGCAACAGTCCAGTTTGTTTCTCCTTAGCCCAGGTAAGATGCTTCTGACATTGTTTCTGTTTCAGAAGTGGCTTGGTAGCCCTTTTCCTGAAGACGTCTGAGCGTGGTGACTCTTGATCTCTGACTCCAGCTTCAGTCCACTCCTTGTGAAGCTCTCCCAAGTGTTTGAATCAGCTTTGTTTGACAGTATTCTCAAGCTTGTGGTCATCCCTGTTGCTCGTGCACCTTTTCCTACCCCATTTCTTCCTTCCAGTCAACTTTTCACTTAATATGCTTTGATACAGCACTCTGTGAACAGCCAACCATTCAGTAATGACCTTCTGTGACTTACCCTCTTTGTGAAGGGTGTCAATGATTGTCTTCTGGACAACTGTCAGATCAGCAGTCTTCCCCATGATTGTATAGGCTATTGTGTAACCATTTTGAAGGTTCAGGAAACCTTTGCAGGTGTTTTGAGTTGATTAGCTGATTGGCATGTCACCATATTCTAATTTGTTGAGATAGTGAATTGGTGGGTTTTTGTTAAATGTGAGCCAAAATAATCACAATTAAATGAACCAAAGACAAACTACTTCAGTCTGTGTGCATTGAATTTATTTAATACACAAGTTTCACAATTTGAGTTGAATTAGTGAAATAAATTAACTTTTCCACGACATTCTAATTCATTGAGATGCACCTGTATATGAAGAATCCATTGCAATACTCACTCATAATTGGCTGTCAGCAATCTCTTTGTCTCTGGTCTCTCTCCCTCTCCACCAATAGCGACCTGGAATATTCTGGCTCCCTCCATACTCTCATCAGGAAGTCTGGCACTCGTCAAGTACCAAAAACGCATCAAAATACTTACATATTTCCTCCCTGAAAGCAATGGAAAAACACTTCAATTATTTTTGTCATACATATTAATTTATTGTCTATGTTATACAAAATTACATTTTTTTTTTTAAATAGTAACTTACTGAACATATTAAACTTGGCTGGCATAAGAAACAGTCTGATCAATATGCTAGATGCAAGTTACAAAGCTTATATTTCCTAATTTACACGCCCACAAACAACGATTAAACATATTACATGGGCGAATATTGCGTGGTATGAAGCTTATAGGGTCTCACCGCTATCATCATAGTAAATGCCCACATCTCCTGTTGTTGTGTACATGATCTCTTCAGACTCAGCTGACAGCGCCCTCTGGTGGCTCAAAGGCAATTGAGTGCATTTTTCCTCCACTTTCCCTATTAGCTGTGGGAGGGAATATTAGATTAATTATACTCTAAATTCGGGCTGAAACGATTAGTCGACATTATCGACAATAAAAAAAAATTGTCGACAAATATTTCTGTTGTCGAGTAGTCGTTTGATCCCATATGACCTAATGTAAGAGCCTGCAATACTGCGGTTGGACCAGTGTGGCGCTGTAGCGCAAGAGTGTAACTCAGCTCTCCTGGATGCAGTTCAAGAGAAGAAGAGACACAGCGCTTTGGAGTACAGCGATTTCTTCTCAATAACGCAATAAACAACAAACAAAACAAGTTTAAACAACAAAAACTGACAGCGGTGAGAAAGTGATGTTTGCATGAGCTCTTCAGTTCGGTACTTCAGTAAAGCAGTCACATCACGTTTATTTATAAAGTACTTTATGCAAGAGATAGCCTTAAATCAAGCAGTTTAGTCAGTGTCGCTTTCAGTTAGAAATACAACTTGATTTTCTGTTATAAAGCAGCTCTCCAGTGTGGAGATAGCTACTGATCAAATCTTTTATTAGTTGGGGAAGTAAATTAATTAAAGTGATAGTTTGGTTTGCAGAGATCAAAGCTTGATCCAGCTCAGGACTGTTTTGATTATCATAACCCTATAAGGTATTTTAAGAGAGATATATGTTGTGAATAAAATAGTTGATCAAAAATAAATAAATAAATAAAGCATCTTATCACTTACCTTTATTTTGTTTCTTATCCATGTGACTTACAAAATGAGATGTTAGGCAGAATGAGTCATTCAGTTATTTTTTCATATAGCTAATTAATGGTGATTAAGAGAGTTTCTCTGTCATCTCATTTTGTGTGCCAAATATATCTATTTATATAAATTAATTGGTAATGCTTTCACAGTAAGGTGTTATAATGTATTACCTAACATGAATGAACAATACAGTTATTAGACTATTAATCTTTGTTAATGCTATTTCATAAATACAGTCGTTCATCGTTAGTTCATATTAATTCACAGTGGATTAACTAATGTTAACAAACACAGCTTGTGATTTTAATAATGCATTAGTAAATGCTGAAATTAACATTAAGATTAATAAATGCTGTAGAAGTATTGTTCATTATTAGATCATATTAACTAATGTAGTCAACTAATGTAACTTTATTTTAAAGTGTTATCAATTTATTGTGTAATGATTTTAATTAATTACATTTGTGACCCTGGAGCACAAAACCAGTCATAAGTAGCACAGGTATATTTGTAGCAATAGCCAACAATACATTGTATGGGTCAAAATGATCAATATTTCTTTTATGCCAAAAATCATTAGGATATTAAGTAAATATCATGTTCCATTGAAGCTTAATTTTTGATCAGTAATACGCATTGCTAAGAACTTCATTTGGACAACTTTAAAGGCGATTTTCTCAATATTTTGATTTTTTTTTTTTTTTTGCACCCTCAGATTCCAGATATTCAAATAGTTGTATCTCAGCCAAATATTGTCCTATCCTAACAAACCATACATCAATGGAAAGCTTATTTATTCAGATGTATAAATCTCAATTTAAAAAAATTGACACCTATGACTGGTTTTGTGGTCCAGGGTCACATATGATTTTCAAAAGCTGAAGTGATTACCTTTTATTCATCTGTTAGAAAATGTATAACTCAATATTTTAACTAATTGCAAAAGCTGAATAATCAAAGTCTGTTGATTAATCAGTGAAATAATCGATGATTAGTCGATTAATCTTTCTAATAATTGTTAGATTACTGTATTATCAAAATAATCGTTTGTTGCAGCCCTACTCTAAATGAAATCAATAATCTTAAACAGGTAAATAATAAAGTGATATCTTCATGTACTCACATCTTCAGCTACTAATCCCTCAAGAGCGTCAAACTTGCACTGAGACAGCAATCTTGATACATGTGAGAAAGCCTGAGAGAAAAAGGAGAAGTTTGAGCCCTCTGTTTATTACCTGCGTGATCACGTGACTCAGAACTGGTTAAGTTTATCTGGTCTCTTTACTTGCAAAAATTGGTCTAAACTAAAAACATTTTTAAATCCTAAACTCTATTGTACACAGTTCACATATACAAACAGAAGTAAGCATATTAAAAATTTCCATTATCGGGCAATAAAAAATAATAATTTTGATTTTATTTACAGACTTTACAATTGTATCATTTTTTCATATCCTTACAATAAAAAAATAATAAATACAACAATAATACAAATTGAGTGTTCATTAACATTCAACCAATTTAAAACGCCTAAAAGACAGAAAAATACCATTAAAATTATGCACATAGCTACTACAGCACAGACACTGTCATAACTGAAGTTATTTATTTTCTATTACATAAGGCTTTGTCAGTCTTGCATTCACCTGTTTGGCTCCTTCTGTGAACTCCTCAATGCTAAACTCTTTGTCGAAGTAAGTCCGGATGAGGAAGAAGTAGACGCGGGTTCGGACCCAGATGAAGGGGTTCGGGATCCCAACAACCACAACCTTCTGGTTCTGCTTGTGTCCCTCCCGCTCAGAGCTGTACCGGCGAGCCTCACACACGGCAGACGCTACTGGGGCGAGTCGTCTGGACCGATTCGCTAAAAACGACTTTGATGTAAAGTACCGAATCAGAATCGAAACGGGCCTGTTACAGCTGCAGCACCTCAGTAAGGGCAGCGCCATCTTTCTCCCATCATCCTCAGCGGCCCATCTGTGATGGAGATCCGACTGACAACATCTTAAAGAGACAACAGTTCCACATTTGAAGATACTGAATATACATAACAGATTTTAACACAATATCAGTATTTTTCCAGACAAAGCAGACTTACTCTTTATTTTAATTCTTAATCAAATGTATACCATGTGTGTTCTTTGTGAAAAGAATACGTTAAAGACGTGGTTCTAGTAGTTATGTCAAATTTGTTCATGAACGAGTCGATTCACTTAAATGAATCAATCGACTGAATTGGTCTGAGGAGGTCTCGTGTCAACAACTCAAACCATGATTTAAACACACTTCTTAAAACCCAATAAACAACAATATATGTCTACATGGGGTTATTCAGAGCATAGAGATTCGGCTTTTAATTCGGTTCTTTGAAATTAACTGTTTAAAAGAGTCGACTCGCTAAAACGAGTCGGACTTCCGTGCAGAAGGCAGCGAACGGAGAGTAAACTTTAAACTGTCAGAAATGGATTGTCAGGAAAAGCTGGAGGTGCCCGTGTACACAGATGTGGACAGAGAGACTTTCTTGAGGGATATATATCCATTGGTAACTCGTGTGTTATATATTGAACAGACATGTATTGCAGTGTTGTGGTAAATGAATCACACGTGTCTTGTTTAGCGTAGACCAGCGGTTCTGAAGCGCGTGCCCCTGGGGCCCTGTGTGCGCGCGTGGACGGTGAGTTATCTCGCGCAGAAGGGGGGAGACCTCGAGGTCAAAGTGCATGTGTCCCCAGAGCCCAGGATGGACTTTCTGCACAAGAACTTTGTGTACAGGTCTGTGTGATTATCATGAATCCTTTATACTTGAGCCCAACACAAAACTGTGGAAGCATAACATAATTCTGTATTTCAGGACACTGCCATTTGACAAGTTTATTCAGAGAGCTGCAGAGGCAAAGCACTCAGATTTCTTCATCAGTGAGGTTAGCTACCCTAAAAAGTACATTTTAAAGTATTTTTTATTCTTCATTTTTTTTAATCTTTTGATTATAGCATTCTATTTGAGAAATATTTTGTGCCATTTATGGTAAATTATTACATGTAAGTTTAGCTACACATTTTAGGCAGCTAAACACATATGCGGGCCGCAGAAACGTATGTGTTTGGTTGTGTTGGAAAAGTTTGGGAACCACTGGACTAGATATTTTTGCAAGTATTAACAAAATTATTATTTTTATTAATAATAATTAACGCCCCCCCTGGTATAACAGTCGCGGCCCACAGGTTGAAATCTGCTGACATAGATCTTCTTGTTCCTACAGGATGAAAGCTATTACTTGCGCTCACTTGGAGAAGATGTTCGTAAGGTAGCGTAAATTACTCTTAGTATTGAATATCATGCCTGTTTTGGACTGTGGAGTTTAATATATAGGCTGCAATGTGGCAGCATATTCACTGTAAAATGCCTAGAATATATTTTTCACATATATTTATATTGATTCCTTCCCCTTTCAGGAACCAGCTGATTTAAGGAAGCAGTTCCCTGAGCTGGCAGAGGACTTTCATATACCTCAGTTCTTTGAGCCGGAGCAGTTTTTCTCCAGTGTCTTTCGCATCAGTTCCCCTGGCCTGCAGCTGTGGACACACTACGATGTGAGTTCTGGATGTCTATAGGTGACACTGGTCCAATTTTTTTATTTTTTTTTGCAGATAAGCTAATGAAATGTTGATCACTTGAATGTGTTTGTTTATGCAATATCTCTTTACACTAAGCATAAATATCCAACCTTGTTAACAGTGGTTTTTATTTACACTAACTGTTCATCATTTACCCATACCACAATTAGCATAATACTTATATTTACATTTTGTATGAATATCATCTATTACTTTTTGGGCTAAAATCTACACTGCCATTCAGAAGTTTGGGGTCACTGTGATTTATTTATTTTTTTAACCATTCTTGTTATTGTAATGTTTACCATCAGGTAATGGACAACCTTCTGGCTCAAGTTACAGGAAGAAAGCGTGTTGTTCTGTACAGCCCTAAAGATGCCCTTTATCTCTACCTCACAGGTAGTACTTAACAAACTGACTGTCATATTATATATATAACATGTACATAATAGTAAACCAAGTGTGTGATGAAGTTTCACCTAAATGTTGGTTTGCTAATTCACTGTAATTGAAATTGTGACATTATTTTTTAGGGGACAAGTCTGAAGTTTTGGACATTGACACTCCTGATCTGCAGCTTTATCCTGAGTTTGTGAAAGCAAGCCGCTACGAGTGTATTCTGGAACCAGGAGACCTGCTCTTCATTCCAGGTATTCTATTCTTAAACCAAACCAACTAGTTATACATAATCACAGCACCATTATAGAATTCTATATTTTTAACAGTGTGAACCTCACATACATCAAAGTGTGCTCATATCCTGAAGTAGTACTGAATTGCATTCATAAAAATAATGCTTTTGTTTGTATTTCCTCAGCTCTTTGGTTTCACAATACCCTGGCTCTCCAGTTTGGAGTTGGTGTGAACGTGTTCTGGAGGCATCTGCTACCTGACAGTTATGATAAGAAAGATCCATATGGAAATAAAGACCCAGTAGCAGCCTCTCGAGCCCTGCAGTCACTAGAGAAGGCTTTAGGCATCTTGGAAGAGCTGCCACCTGATTATCGTGATTTCTATGCTCGTCGCATGGTGCTGCGGATTCAAAGCCGGGCCTACCTTAGGCAAACTATGGAGGCATCACAGGAAAATTTAGACACAGCATAGTTCTCTCACTGTTTACATTGAAATGGAGCTATGGAGTTTGAGAATGACAATAAAGACATTTTAGTTTCTTTCCAAAGAAATCTGAGAGATTAGTCAAAGACTCCTTTTTGCAATGTGAGATGTGACATAAATGCTTTCATCATTCAAAGAAATTTTGTGCAGGTATTTTGATTTCTTAGTGTAGTAATTAAAATCACAGCTATCACAATAATGTTTTTATTAAATAAATATATTAATATACTGATGGTTTCAACTCAACAGATTCCTCTTTGTAGACATGGAAGACATATGTAGAGAATGACAGTGACCGGTGGCAGGAGCTTGTAGCAGGGAGTTGGAGGTTTCTAATTGCTGCAGCCTGTCAGCTGACAAACATTGTGTCATCACTGGTATCAGTGAATAGAAATGCAGATATGCAAGTAACGCAGATATCGGCAGATATTTTAGACTCCTCCTGGCTCCAGTTCTGAGCTCACTGCTGATGTAGGCTCAGTAGTCCGAGACAACAGTTGACACAGACTTTGACTTAAACCTGTCTCTTTCTTCCATGGAGCACAAAAGAGTACTCAGCCGAATATCCACACTACTTATTTTTCTCATTTGCTTCACAAACAATTTCCTACATCTGGCTGTTCGATTAAGGACAGTATCCGTTAGTCATGGTAATTTCATCGGTGCATCAGCCAAACTTGATAATTAGTGAAAAGCCTGTAGGTTTATGTTTTGGTGTACAACCTTTTTTTCTATACCTGATTTTGGAATCAACGAACCCATTGCCGCGTCATGTTTAGGGGCGTGGAAATGTTCCCACAATAACAGATTGTTGTGTAAAACTCTTGGACATAATTTAAAGATTATATGCTGGGAAATTTAAATATTTCACGTACTTTTGAAAATCCAGTGTTTAGTTGATCCTGATAAGAGATGATGCCAAGCTTTGAGAGGACTTCAGATGACGCCAACTCTGAATAAACATACAAAACTGACAAATTTTCTTTGCATTGAAATCAGCATGATCGCATCATGTAATCATTGCTTTAATGTGTTCATTGTTTCTATTGAATACATGATGTTAACTAAATGCATGATTTGTATAGCCTAATTTTATAACATTTTTGCCATAGGAACATTTCTTAGACACGTTAACAGAACTCTTATTTGTAACGTAGAAACGGTAATCTTCTGTAAAGCTGCTTTGAAACAATGTGTATAATAAAAAGTGCTATACAAACAAATGTGAATTGAATAAAACTTGAAATTTTTTTTCTCCTCTCCATGTCATTAGGGAAACCATAACTTACATTCATACCGCTATCTGTGCGTGACTGGAGCACTCCCATACAGCACAGCAAACTATGGTGGAGACAAGGACAACATCCTTTTCAGTTTATTATAAATGAATAAATCCATTGCTGTAAATAAGTGTATAACAAAAGTCAACATACATAAAATACATGATTAAATGTGTAAAAACAATGTTTTAAGTTGAATATACTATGAATATATTTATATATTAATAATTACGTGGTAAACAAGAATCAAAAACATTAAACAAGATTAATTTTCACTTATTTTTTTTTAATTTTTATATAATACAACCATTTCTTACATTTGGTGGTTACACACTGATATAAGAAGGACAATAAACAAACAAACAAAGCAAACAATGATGACAAAAGAAGAGATCTAAATCAAAACATTACTGCAACTATGATGCACCAGCACAATCTGCAGATTTGCCCATCATATTAATAAATGACTCCCACACGCTCAAAAAAAACATGATCTTTCTTTTCCTTAATAAAACGAATCCTTTCCAAATGCAATATCTTTCCCAACTCCATGATCCACATATGAAATGTTGGTACTGCCTCAGACTTCCAATGTTGTAAAATCAGACGTTTTGGAAGTACCATGCTGAGGGCAACAGCTTGTACTTCACATTTGTCCAGCCCCGTTTCTGGTGCCACCACACTAAACAATGCCATAATAGGATCCGGCTTAGTAGTTCTGTTATATATCTCAGAAAGATGATGAAACAGCAGGTTCCAGAAATTATTGAGCTTGTGACATATGAGGAACTGGTGGCTAAATGTCCCTTCTGTAGCCAGACATTTTGGACACAAAGATGATATCTCTGGAGAAATTTTCGACAACCTACTTTGGCAAAAATGCCAGTCTCACTTAATTTAATCTTAAAATTCACTTTGGAATTAATGTTCTAAGACAACACACTAACAAGACAACACTATTTCAAAACAACAGCAAAAACACTGTCTTTAACCAAAGATATGTTAACTAGGCAAGTAGGGATAGTTGACCACACTAATCCTCAAATATTAGTGGATTTTATCTTTCAAAAACAAGACTGATACATGTCGATGTATTTTATAAATATTGTAAATAAATGTATTTATTGTCTATTAATTACAGAAAATTGCAGTTCTGTCTCTCTAACTCAATTCTTCCAATTGTCCAATAGAGAATGGGAACGTGATGTCAGGAATGCACAGCATTCTGGGACATAGGGACACGGACACTACAGTAGAGGCTGGATAGTAGTGGAGACAGAAGTTGAAATTTAAATTATACAGTTAAAAACACATTAGAATGGAGAATGCTTGCTGTGTTATAAACTGTCATATCTGCTCTCATGACCGGAGTGGAAACGGATCTGAAA
Source organism: Spinibarbus caldwelli (assembly GCA_039654775.1). Taxonomy (NCBI): domain Eukaryota; kingdom Metazoa; phylum Chordata; class Actinopteri; order Cypriniformes; family Cyprinidae; genus Spinibarbus; species Spinibarbus caldwelli. The sequence continues at coordinate 19,129,351 of CM077232.1, forward strand.
TGAAGTGCAATTTTTTTGCTTTTCAGCTTAAAAACAACACAATGGTGACAGTGAAAGTATAGCTCAATGAAAATAAACAACTTGACCAAATTTTGCCTTTGTCATTTGTATTCATTATTTATTACTGATTCATAATTTCATATCTGCTTAAATGTATAAGTGTTCACGCCATGAATAATGCAGGAAAACACGTTTGGAAATGTTATGTGTGATTGTTGCGATCACTCTCCGTGTTCATTAAGCAATGCTCCTTTAATTCATTGTTCAGCAACTCTTGGTAAGAAATTGGGTATTTGTTCCATTTAAGTATAGTAAAACTGGTTAGTATCACAATACAGTTCATTTCAGAGCAGCATTACAGAGGGTCGTACTGTTATTTTATCCCTTAAAGCTTTAACATTAAGGAATTAGGGCAATATTATGATATGTGTTGATCAACCTGGCTGAGATCTATAATGTGTTTATTATTTTATCTGGTAGATATATCTGTGCAACTAGAAACCGCAAAAGAGAAATCAATTTGGTTTTGTGTGTGGTACGATAGAAGACAGCCGTATGATTTCTATCCCCTGGTTTCGCAGACAAGGCTTAGTCCCAGACTAAAATGCACATCTGGGCTGTTTTAACTGAAAGAAACTTGCACTGACTGATCTTAAAATATGTCAGTACCATTGTTTTGTCTCTAGATGCACACAAATAATATTATTTTCTAAGGCACCTTTATAAAAGATACTTAAATATCCTAATTGAACTATGGCCTAATCCTGGTTTAACCTATGCCCGTCTATGAAACCAGGCCTATGAGTGTGTATTTGTCTTGTTCTGGCCACGTGTCTGAGCGCTCGAATTAACGCAAGGGATTATTCGTCCGTATATTCTAAGCAAGTGCAAGCAGCTATTAAAAATATTAACGTAAATACGGGAGTTTTTTTTCCTCTGGTGATTTGTAATTGTCATTGTACGCTTACTACGCTACTTGGCGTGTCCCTTTACATGGCGGCGACTACCCAAAATGCAATGCGCAGTAGCGCAGTTTCTCAAGCTGAAAGGCACGTGGCTGAATCTCGTGAATCTGAAGTTTACGCGAAGCACGTGGCGATCAAGCAGTTGAACTTCGTTGTCTCAACGGCTCTGAGACAAATCAAACTATGACAACTGCGCCGGAAAATGTGCTCTACCCTTTTCGAGAAACTGAAAATTAAATTGGGTCTGAGTATATAAATTCTCCAGACGGTTTCATTTACCTCAGCACCGTGGGATATCTGCTGACAAGGTAAAATTAATTAAATTTGTATTTTCGCCGTCTACAGTAAATCCTTTGATTGTATTCCTTTGCCTGTTTATTAAAGTTTATTTATCTGCATATCTGTGAGCAGTAAATACTATTTTACTTTTAAAAAACTCGCAAGTTGAAAATAATTATAAAGTATCGCAGACAAAGTGTTGCCACAATAATAATAGCATTAGACATAAATACAGTAGCGACTCCTTGCCGTAAATTTAGTAACGTTAGTGGCAGATTCTGGGTTGTAGCACTGAAGAAAGTTTATTCTTTATTGTCTAATCGCTCAACACACGCGCATACACACACTTTTGGTAGAGATCTAATGAATTTAGGTTATTCAGCCTGTTGACTGACAGGCTCGAAGAACACACACATGCTCCTTACTGACAGACTCCATGACCGACAAACAGTGCCGGTGTTATGGATCGACTGGGGATCGTGTTAACTGGGGATGTGCGCGTGCATGTGCGCTATTTTACGTCCCATTCCAGCAGATTCGTCAAAAGCGACTGCAAAGCTGTTATGAAAAGACGTTTGGTACATTCTTAATGTTCTTAATAAATGTTGATGCAATTATTACGCTGTGTTGTTTCCTCAATACCTGTTTTAATTCATGCGACACAGTTTAAGTGTCATTTTAACATGATTTCACGTGGTGACATGGTGACACAAACCACGCCCACGTTATCTTGGCACATTCACTTCTATGGAAAATGACAATCACTCAAATAAACGTATATTTAAATAAACGTATATTTCTTTATGCACTGAGTGAAAATAGCGGCATTTAGCCGTCTACACTAAGTGCAAATAGCGATAGATTTTATTTACATTATTTAAAAATAGCAGTATGTTTACATTATGTAGGCCTAGATGCTATTTATACCTAGTGGAAATAATGGCAGATAAGCTACATTATAAAAAAGGTATGCAATAGTTACAATAAAAATATTTATTGAAGTTATCAAATGGATGCTGCCTTATATTAGTCCTCTCCACACCCAAATACTTATCAAATAGCTATTTTGGCACTTTATTTCCACCTTTCCCGAGAATATTTTATTGAAAATAAAAGCCTTTTGGATCAGCTATATGACGGGGGAAAATAAGAACGAAGTTGGTGAAAGCTGGATTCGAACTCGGATCAATCGTATCAATAGTTGCTGCTCTGCATTTAAGTCCCTACATCACTAACGTGGACGATAGCTCTGTGATTTTGACTGGATGTATGTGGTAAATTAAATACATAATTAAATAGCAACAATTTATATATTTAAATTATTTTTAACATTGTTGACAAGGCACCGTCTGAGTAAACAAGAAAAAAAAAAACATTTTTAGTCTATGTATTATTTATTAAAATATTTGAGACAACACAATATGACCACATACATCCACATCAGTAGCGCAATTTACTTTATTTACACTCATTCCACGCACAAATGCCTGGTTGGGTCAGTCAAAATCACAGAGCTATCGTCCACGTTAGTGATGTAGGGACTTAAATGCAGAGCAGCAACTATTGATACGATTGATCCGAGTTCGAATCCAGCTTTTACCAGCTTCGTTCTTGTTTTTCCCCGTCATATTGCTGATCCAAAAGGCGTTTATTTTCAATAAAATGAATAAAATATTCTCGGGAAAGATGGAAATAAAGCGCCAAAATAGCTATTTGATAAGTATTTGGGTTGGGGTAGGTGTAGAGAGGACTAATTGTCCCATAAGGCAGCATCCATTCGATAACTTCAATAAATATTTTCATTTTAACTATTGCATACCTTTTTTATAATGTAGCCTATGGAGTATCTGGCATTATATCCACTAAGTAAAATTAGCATCTATATAATGCTATTTTTAAATTGTGTAAATAAAATCAATTGCTATTTGCACTTCGTGTAAATAACAGACTGCTAAATGCCGCTATTTTCACTCCGTGTATAAAGAAGTGAAATATACGTTTATTTGAGTGATTGTCATTTTCCATAGAAGTGAATGTGCCAAGATAACATGGGCGTGGTTTGTGAACCATGTCACCATGTGAAATCATGTTAAAATTACACTTAAACTGTGTCACATGAATTAAAACAGGTATTGAGGAAACAACACAGCGTAATAATTGCATCAACATTTATTAAGAACATTAAGAATGTACCAAACGTCTTTTTATAACAGCTTTGCAGTCGCTTTTGACGAATCTGCTGGAATGGGACGTAAAATAGCGCACATGCACGCGCACATCCCCAGTTAACACGATCCCCAGTTGATCCATAACACCGGCATACTCTCACACTACACACATGTTCTCACGCAGTGAAAAATACATCGCAGAGCAGAGAGGAAACTGATAACGTGCCGACAAAGAAGACAGAGCAAGCTACTTCTGGTATGAAACAAGGTCTCTGGACTCTCGGCTTTAAAACTGTCATTTTTAAAGAAATTCAAACAATAAATACCGTTTTGTGGCTCTTTAATGTGTCGTGACAGATCACTGTATTGCCTCAGGTCAAACACGTGTACCGATTATCTTTTCATATTTACTTAAAGCACGAAATGAACATAAATAAATATCAGAAAGCATTTTATTTCAAGCGTGGAACACACCATTTTTCAAGTTTAAGTCCACCGAAGTTAATCTGGTCTTCTGTCTGATTTGTGGTTAAAGGGTTACTCCAACCCAAAATGAAAATTTTGTCATTAATCACTTACCCCCATGTCCTTCCAAACCCAACACAATTTAAGATATTTTAGATGAAAACCGGGAGGCTTGTGACTGTCCCATTGACTGCCAAGTAATTCTCACTGTCAAGGCCCAGAAAAGTATGAAAAGCATCGTCAGAATAGTCCATCTGCCATCAATGGTTCAATCTGAATTTTATGATGTGACAAGAATACTTTTTGTACCCAAAGAAAATAAAAATAACGACTTTTTTCAACAATTCGTCTCCTCTCTGTCTCTCTGGATCACCATTTTGGATATTATCCACTGAATGCAAACTGCGTACGCTCTTCTGTATCAGCCGCAACACAAGGATACGCTATTTTTGTTCAAATCAAAGTGTAAATACACGTAGAATACGTATCCTTGTGTTGCGGCTGATACAGAAGAGTGTACGCAGTTTGCGTTCAGTGGACAATATCCAAAATGGTGATCCAGAGAGACAGAGAGGAGACGAATTGTTGAAAAAAGTCGTTATTTTTATTTTCTTTGGGTACAAAAAGTATTCTTGTCACATCATAAAATTCAGATTGAACCACTGATGGCAGATGGACTATCCTGACGATGCTTTTCATACTTTTCTGGGCCTTGACAGTGAGAATTACTTGGCAGTCAATGGGACAGTCACAAGCCTCCCGGTTTTCATCTAAAATATCTTAAATTGTGTTCCGAAGACGAACGAAGCTTTTACGGGTTTGGAACGACATGGGGGTAAGTGATTAATGACAATTTTCATTTTGGGGTGGAGTAACCCTTTAAGACACCATTCACATGGAGCGTCGGCGTCAACGCCTCTCGTTTACTTTGAATGGAGTGACGTCAAGCATTGCCGAACAGAATTGTGGGTCCGTCGCGCCGCTTCACTGGCATTGCTCGCGGCAGAAGTTGAAAACTTTTCAAGCGCCAACGCAGGCGTCAGCCAATCAGATCACCTTATACGCAAATACCCTAGCGCAGACGCTAGCCAATCCCGTTCATGTAACACCAGAAAAGTAATGTGATTGGCTGTTGTCACTATGACGGTCGCGTCAGCACCAAGCTTCAGACACACCCTCCGTCAAGCGTTGACGCCGATGCCCCGTGTGAATGGGGCAGAAGGGATACAGCTGGAGCTACTGGGCATGCACATTTATATATTTTCCGAGCCAACAATATAACGTGAAACCTATGAAAATGGTTTAAAAAAAGCACATGGCGCCATAGTTTCATCACTTTAGAGTGTCGCAGTGACCGTCTTTTTGCATTAAAGGACCTGTCATAGTTTAATGAGTAGAAGATGACATGAAGCTATGTGAGGTTAGTGACATTGAAAACAGATGAGCGCACGTGAATATACAGCTCCCGATCGGGGCGGAGTCCACGGGATTTTGTCCACAGAATGATAAGAACACACGTTTTAACATATTATTTTATTATTTCACACTCAGTATTTTAACTTGAGCGCTGCCAGCCATTCATACAGTGCCGGACATGACAGATTTTCTGGTATGCAAAACAAGTACTTTAAAGGAATTCCTTAGCTTATTATCGTTACTGTGGCAGCCAACAACAGCACAGCTTAACCCTCCGCACATTTTTACATTGTTATATCGAAAAAGTTTCAATCCAGTCGATCTTTTTTACCCCGTTTTAACATGGATGTCTATGGAGACAGGCCATAGCTGTCGGGCAAAATGGCGGATAGCAGCGGCAGCACATAATATCTGATTGGTCAGATCGCCTGTCAATCAAGCTCTTTGCGAATGGTCAATTATTGCCCTACCTTGTTGATTAAGAATGTTCAAATTGTAGAGGAATTTAAGTGAGGAAACAAATATCATGTCTCATCTCAAATCAAACATAAAACTAACACAAAACGATAGACGTATAGATAAAGACGTTTCACGTGGACACATTTAAACTAAAGGATTAACATTTTCATAAATTTAATGGGGTTATGACTTTGCTAAAAAGAACATTATTTTGTGTATTTGGTGTAATGCAATGTGTTTATGCGGTTTAAGGTTCAAAAAACACATTATTTTCCACATACTGTACATTATTGTTGCTCCTCTATGTCCCACCTTTCTGAAACGCGCAGATTTTTACAAAGCTCATTGTTCTGAGACGCAAGGTGTGCTCTGATTGGCCAGCTATCCAGTGCATTGTGATTGGCCGAATACCTCAAGCGTGTGACGGAAATGTTACGCCCCTTACCGTATTGTAATGCCGTGTCCCGGCACGACGACACAAAAACAATAAAACCCATTACAAACGAGGCATGTGTTGCATACAGTGGGGACATGATTACTGATTATAATGACTTATATTGTCTTTTTACGCGTCACGTTGCATCGCGCCACGTAAACATTACCATGTCTTCATTTGTGATCGGAGAAAGGACAAACAACAAGCACTACTCTACACGGCTCAAAACTCACGTTTGAATCGTCAGTGGCAGAAACGTACTTACAGGCTGTGAGTCAGAAGTGCCAGACTGTCCTTGCAAAGTTGGAATTGCCCCACTTTATTGAAACAGCCTTTGTGCAAGCCAGCATTGTAGGCTACTTTTCCAGGTTCAGGAAATAGTCCTCCGTAAAATGCGTTGCACACACTCTAATATTTGGGTTGAACTGTTCTGGAAGAGTGTTGTAAATACAACTTAACCACTGATTTCTAGTTGTGTCCTTTTGGAAGCCCAAACAAAGTAGTTTCGCTTTCACAATGAAACACACGCCGTCTCCAGGACATGGCGCTGGTGGCAGCACCAACACTACAGCGAGAATAAAAGTCCCACCCTCTTTCATTGCATATACGTTTGGGCAGTGTTTTGCAAATCTCCCCACACCGTGACGTAGACATGTGGGGGCGTGTTTGAATGAGCCGTTTTAGGGGGGCGTGGCAGAGTCTTAACTTTTATTAAGAATATCTCTTTGGTTTTGAGACTTTAGTCTTTGCAACTGCAGGGATCTTGTCTATGCACAAACAGCTTGTAACACTTTAAAGAGAAAGGAAAACTTGAAATCACATCATATGACCCCCTTTAAAACACTCCACATATAAGAGATAAGGTAACGTGAAAATAAGCGGGGCAGTCTCAAAACTGCCCAAATTGCTCTTAAGTAGAGCGTGCTGCAGTTCCACTTTTCACCACAGATTTACATTGTAAAATGCATGGGGCGCTGTTGAGTTCGGCAGGGCACCGGTGCAATTTATTATCATTTTACATGCCTGCAGAAGTTTGAGATGAATTTTAATATATCCTGTAGGGTTGGGCGGATAGACGATGCCATTGTCGATGGCTGATAGACATCACGATGTTGAGCCGGCATCGTGATAACCCCCCCATACCCCCGCAATCCGCCGGATCCCAATACCGTGTACGGAAAGAAAATGACGTGTACTACGGAACTCCTTAAAGGGAATAAGTACGAGATGAGAGGAAAATATATATTCCAATACTTTCTCTCACAGTTTTATCATTGGGTAATTATACTGTATATAAAATTGCGGGCATCAGGGAGCCGCTATTATGCCTGGCATTGAAACTGCTTTTGAATGCATGATCGCTTTTTAGTTTCACTTTCACTTTCGAGATTCGCGATCGCACGTACTCTGTTTACAGTATGGAGCGGCAGTACTTATCACACGTTTTACAAGATTAGATGTTTTTCAGTGGTGCTCAGAATCTGCAATTCATTCATCATCCTCAGTCATCTCTCCTTACTCTGTTTATGTGGTAAGTGAAATTTTATGTACTGTAATGTAACAGGCAACCGTTAGCAATCGTTATTTGTTTTCCGTGCCTTTCTGAATACTGATACGGGCACAGTATTCACAGTATGTCATCGTCCATCGCGATGTTTCACTGTAGACATCGTCTGATTGAAGCCTTTTTTTCCGATTAGCCTCACTGATAAGTGGTTTTCTTAAGGCTACACAGCTGTTTAGTCCCAATCCCTTGAGTTACCTTTGCATTGTGCGTGTGGAAATGCTTTTACTCACTACTGTTGTTTTTTTACGATTTGATTTCACCAAAAGTTTAAGTGATCGCCGATCACGATCATTCAAGATTTTTTCTTGACCACATTTCTTCCTCGAAGATGATGGTTCCCCACTGTCCTTCCAGTTTTTAACAGTTCTTAACCCAATTTTAGTAGTTTCAGCAATCTCCTTAGATGTTTTCTTTGCTTGATGCATGCCAATAATTTGACCCTTCTGAAACAGATTAACATCTTTTCCACGACCACAGGATGTGTCTTCTGACATGGTTGTTTAACGCCTGTTTCACACATCCTCCATTTGCAGTGCGTATGCAGTCCGTGTGTGTTATGTACAGTGGGTACGGAAAGTATTCAGACCCCCTTCACTTTTTTCAATTTTGTTATGTTGCAGCCTGATACTACAATTGTTTAAATTCATTTTTTTTCTCATTAATCTACACTCTGTACCTCATAATGATGAAGTGAAAACAGAATTTTAGAAATGTCTGTAAATTTATTAAAAAGAAAAAACTGAAATATCAGTTATAATATAATGTTCTTAGTACGGGTAATAACCTCCTAAAAACATTCCTAGTTTACCAACCCATGCTCCAAATTTCAAATCAAACCAATCCCATATTCGTTGGTCCCTTCCTGCGTTTGCTGTAACTTCAGCTCTTAATTTTTTAATTTTAATCATCATTTCACTAAAAGCTCCTCCAGGGGCGGTATTATTTGGTATAAAAGTGCAACATTGATCTCCAAACATAATACAGACTCCTCACTTATCAGCTAAAGCCAATTCAGGGCCTGTTTGTTTTGCCATGTCATTCTACTTGTCGCGTGCACTTGTTCTCCTAATAAGGTTAACGCATCGTCAGTATAATTAATGAATCTTTGCTGATTATAATAAATGTAATTAATCCACTACATTTTTGTTAGGTGTGATCCAAACAAATATTGATTCAAAACCTGCTTTCACTTCATCTCTTGCCTTGAACTCGTTAGGAATCCCTCTCGGTTGTCCAATTGAGTCTAAATATACCTTGGGGTCTGGCTCATAACCTCTTTTGATTCTGTTGTCTTCTTTGTTCACGCTTTGTTCTGTTCCCCATTGTGCTATGTTAAGTTCTTGAAGTAATCTTACTCTTACCCACATACCTTTCCATCCTACTGGTAAAGAAGTCAACAATGTCTCTCCTCCACAGATCCAAAAGAAATCTGCTATTATTAGTGATTGGTCTTCATAAATTTCTATAGAAGGCAAGGCAATAGTTTGATTTTCACATTTTTGAGGTGTTATTTTATTTCCTTTCTCTGTTCCAAGTGCTAAAATTTCTGGAGCTCTAGAAGGAAGTCCAGACTTCCAAGAATTTTTCTTATCTATATACCAAACTATAGCACATTTGCCCTTGAACTTGCCCACATCTTGTGTTCCTTTTGGTTTGTGAAAGCACTCATATTCTTGTTTGTAATCTAGGCCATACCATTTCGGAATCTCTACTTTCTGTTTTTCAATTTTTATATATTGGCTGATGTCCGAATACTGACACCAAGATCCCCAGAGTGGTCTAAAAAAGTGGTTTGTTAATTTAGGTTTTCCCAAAAATCCTAGACATTCAGCAATACAATATGGTCTAGTAAAATCTGTCAAATGACAAAAGTTTCTCCCAAATTCGGCACATTTTTGGTAGTCATGTGGATTTGGTACGGCTATCACTTTGTTTAACGGAGATTTGGAGCATAGCAAGCAATTTTCTTTCTTTGTTTCTTTTGCAGTAAAAGCTGCCCATTGATACCATTCATTATTTTGAGCTGTTTCCCATAAGTCATCATTTTGACTAACTTCTTCATCCCCCTGCATCTCATAATCTGTCTCTCTACGATTTTTGATTATAATTGGCTCTGTCGAGCTGATATCATTATCACTGTTATTCAAAGGTTGAAAAGTTAATTGAAGGGAAGTCTGGTTGCTTTCTATTGGTTGAGCTTGGATTTGCATTATCAGGTACATTAGGCATAGGATGGTCTTCAGACACTGTCAGATTTGTCCTCTATCCTTTCCAGTTCCTCTGACAGGAAGCTCCTTGTGAATCCTTTTTTGTGCTATCATTTGTTTGCACTTCATCTTGTGTGTCTGGTTTCTCCTTGTCACTCTCTGCTGCATTGTTTGCCTGTCTGTTTTCTTCACTTTCCGTATTTTGCTTGGGAACTCTTGTACAGTGGTTTAGATGATACCAGGTTGCGCTCCCCTCCACTTGGACTGCCGTTGGAGTAGCTCTCACCACTTTGTAGGGTCCCTCTCTCCTGGGCTCATTCCATTTCCTCCGGAATACCCTCAGATATACTTGGTCACCCGGAACGACTGGACACGTCGTCTCTTTTTCCTCTCTGGGCTCTTTTCTTTTTTCTGGTCCTTAATGGTGGAGCAAACCATTCCCTGGCCTTGATCGAACTGCTGCACCTGTAGGTGGAATCTTTCAGAGTTTTTGTTAGTGATATCAAGCATGCTCATTTGCTCATCTGTCCAGTTATCCTTCTGGGTGTAACCTGTGGAAATTTCATGTGGGTTGAGGGCTGTCCTGGCCCCTTTTTTGAGCTTTCACAAATTCATTGCTATCAATACAATGAGCATATGTTGAATACCCATTTTCTCTAATGTAATAAAGAATTTGGTTTTAGTTATCTCTAATCTTACTATTTTTCAATTCATTACAAATTTATTCTCAACAACTTGCTAATTCAGTTATATCTTTATTTTATAAACTAAGTTTCACTATTTCACTAGATAATTTCTTCTAGGCTTATCTTGCTCAGTAGCATAGGTATTTTGACCTGGAAAACCCTCAACCCACGTTCTTTATGTTAACAGTCAGAAAGACAATATTTTATCCTTTTGGCACGGAATCAGCTCCATCGTGATATGCTGAAAAGAAAGTTAGATGTGGGGTGGACAGAGCAAGCTTGCTTGCTTTGCCTTCCCATGTAATGCGCTGCGCAAGTGTGGCACTGTTTTTCTTTCTGCCACAACAATAACCTAGGTACTGACCAGGAAACTTAACCAAATTCATCCACGGTCATTATTCTACTGGGAATTATTTGCCCTGTGGGACCACATATTAAATTTTGCATACAGCTGTTTTGGCAAAATAATTGATCTGCCTCAGTGTCTCGTCAGACACCTTCTTTCACTCCACAACACCATCATTCATACTTTTTCACACTCTTTCACACCCTTTCACACCCCCCCCTTTTGGCCAAAAACATATTTTGTCTTGATTTCAGCTGATTGTGAACTGAATGGTTTTAGCTGTGGAATGCCATGGATTCTGAATAGGACTTTACTGAGCGTAGACCTGGTAGCATTCCACATAGTGTCTAATTGTCATATTCAACTGGACAACATCAGTCATCATAAAGTTTAATTTAACACTGCAGGTAAACGCAAACAGGTATCTACTTTCCTCTGCTAATGGAACACTGAAATAGGCCGAACATAGATCAATCACTGTAAAGTATTTGGCATCAGGAGGGACATTCGTCAGTAACTTGTGTGGGTTTGGTACCTCAGCTGGCAAATCTTTAACTTTAATTGATTGCTCGTAGATCATGAACAAGACGCCATCGGTTTTTGTCTGCTTTATGTATAGACATAATTGGAGTGTTACAGTAACTAGACATTTCTATTAAAACTCCTGCTTTCACTAAACCTTCAATAGTGTCTTTTATTCCTGCCTCAGCCTCTGGACGCAAAGGATATTGTGCTTTTCTGGGCAGACGTGCATCTGGCTTAAGCTGAACTCTTACTGGATTAGCTGATTTTATTAATCCTATATCTGTGTCATGTTGTGACCATAATTCAGTTGGTACCTGATTCTCCATTTCCCTAAATAATTCGGTCTCAGTGTTGTTTACTAATTCAGACGTTGTGGTCATCTTGTTAAATTCTTTTGACTGATTACCACTTCCTGAGGAATTCCCAGCAAACTGGTTGCACACAAAATTTTGATGTAATTTTTGTCAGCTGAATGAAAAATCAATGGATGATCTGTTGGTTCCCATTTGCTTTTTCCTGCTTTTTTCATCATTGGTCCTAAATCTTTTGCTTCCCAGTTCTTTCCTACATATACTGCAATATGTGGGACAGAATCAGTCACATTAAACCATTTTTTCACAAATTGACTGTCTGGAATATTTAAAGCTGCTCCTTGTTTACCTATTATGATATACTGGGAGACTATCTCAACTTTTTGTCCCTTTGTTTCTTCCTGCCATTTTTGTTCTATTTTTTCATCTCTTTCTGGATCATATATCATCGTACAATGAAATTCTGATTTTGTTAACTGTGCTTCAGGAATCTGTGCTTCAATAAATTTTCCCCACTTGTTCACTGTCTGTCTCACATCTTGTTCTATCTGTCCTATCCAATAGACATTTGCTTTTGGCTCTGCAACTACCATTTGTGTTTCTGTTCCTATCGCGTCGATGAATATTCCTTCTGAAGAACACCAAATTTGTAACCCCAATTTACATAATGCATCTCTTCCTAATAAATTGATAGGAGTCTGATTTGATACAAGAATGGGCATTGTTATACTTTGATTTTTTTGTCTGTAGACACACTGGAGCTGTCATCGGAATTAATTGCATTTGTCCCGAGAATCCTATTGTCTTTGCGAATTTTCCAGACAAGGGGAGATGTGAGGCATATTTTGAGTTTAAGCAAGTAAAAATTGCTCCTGTGTCTAACATCATAGGTGTGGCTTTACCTTCTATGTTAATTTGCATAATAGGCTCTTGATCAGCTTTAGTTGTTAACATGGGTAGCTGATTCTCGCCTATAGAATTCTCTGGGCATCCCTAGTAACCCTGATTTGGACCTCTCCACGGATTAACAGGGCCTTCTACTGCACCTCAATTAGACTGTTGCCAGCTCTCCCCCCCTTCCACCCTGAGGGTACTGCTGCCATGGATAGGTGGGACAGTCATATTTAATGTGTCCGGGCTGTTCGCACGCCCAACAAACACCTGGAGGACCAGTATAAGGTTTGCCTCTTCCTCTTTGGCCTCTCTGTATTGGTCTTTTTCTCCATCCCATTGGAGCTGGCTGTTGAGGATAAACATTAATTATGGGTACAGGAAGCGGGTGTGTGTTTGGAGGGACTGCTGCAGATGGGCTTGGCTGAATAGTTGGCTGCGGAACGCTTACTGGAGACATAATTGTCATTTGTTCCTCTTCTTTCTTTATGGGAGCTTTAATTTTTCTCTTATTTTTCTTTGTCAGTTCTTCAAGCTGTAATTGAGTTAGCTTTCGCTGTAGCTCTTTCTCTTGGGTCTTGAGCTTTAGTTCATTTTTTCTGTGTTGCTCCACTGCATGTGTCACATGATCACGTGTCACAAATTCTTTGAGTTTTTGAGTTCAAACCAACAACGTCTTCTAGCCTACTTTTTACAGCTGGTGGCATAGCATCAATCACAGCCTGTCTGAATAAGGTGGCCATTAACGCAATCCCATCCATATTGTGAGAGTTCACCGCTCTGTCCAGAGTGGCTGTTTGCAAAATTTCATCCATCTTTGCCCCTCTTATAATTTTAGCCAGCAATGCTTTAATGTCCCCCACAGCCAAAAGTTTGTCCATTGTCTCTTCTTCAAATACTCTTATCCATTTTCCAGCACCCTCATGAATATCTGGGAGGCGAGTGACTAGCCCCTCGAGGTCCTGTGAAGCCCATGTGCACCTTTGATTAAAATTGGGAGTTGTGCAGCCAGTGGCCTGAGTGTCCCCTTTTCTCTGCCCTGTTCCCATTTTCCTGTATCAAATAACTCCTCTTCTCCATTCACTTCCTCACTACTTTCGAACAACTTACTTCTCTCTCTCTCCAATTTATTTACCTTTTGGATCTTTTTTCCTGATTCTCTAATTTTCTTCTCTATCCTTCTTCCATAGCCTCTACTTGTGCTTCAATTTCTCTATCTTTCCTCTTTATTTTTTCTAACACTTCCTCATATTCTGTTTTGCCTTCTTGGTTTGTTTTCATCATTTCTAACTGTGTGTTCACACCGAACGCGTCGAGAGCGTCAAAGTGGCCGGAAGTCATTCATTTTCAATGTGAGCCGGCGACGAGCAGCGGCGAGAGCGGTGCGGCACGTCTTGGCCGGCGAGAGCATCGAGGAGAGTTGAAGTCAGGTCAACTTTATGGTAATGAGCTATGACGCGGTTGGGCGGCAACCAATCGGAATGTAGAAGTCCACCGTTTGAGAGGAGTCCAGAGAACGCATGACTTGTCCCTGTTTGTGTACAGGGACATTTATTTAAAAAATAAATAAAAAATGCGTGTTCCTGGTGAGTTGCTCATGTGCATTAACGTTATATATTTTCTGAAAATAAGTGGGAATTTCATGCTAATTTCAGCGCCAGAGCATGCAAAACAGTGTTTCTGACATATCGACACATATTGGATTAAACGAAAACAGGTGTTGTAGAGAGCTGTGACTATTTATTTATTTATTTTATTTATTTATTTTTTACATCTGATGGAGACCAGAGGTGTATGTCACATATTTTAAAATGAAAGCAGTCACTTCTGCCTATTTTTTATTTTTATTTTTTTCTACAAGGAAAAACAAAAGTGTTCTATAACTGGTCTAATGATATAGTAGTATAATAGTCCCAGTTCACTTTTAAACCTTTAAATCAATTTTCTTGATTATACTTACATATTAATGTTTATACCTGATTATACTTAAGAAACATTTTCAATGCAGGACTTTTAGTTGCATCAGAGTATTTTTACAGTGTGGTATTAGTGCTGTATACATTATTAAGTAAAGAATCTTAATACTTCGTCCAAACAAATTAATGTTAATGTTAATTTAAGATCAAGGCTAGTAAATGTCTCCTATAATGTTGAAATTAGACTAGCACTTAATCATGAACACAAAAGCCACACCACACAAATGGCTTTTAATTGGTTTATTTCGTTAGCAAACATGTAACCAACTGGATGGCTGCGTAACGCGAGAACCCAATGAGATCTGGTGCAGAATCCAAAATGGCAGCTCCCCGCTGCTAGATTTCAATCATATATATATTTTTTTCCTCTATCTCTTTTTCTTCTCTCGTTTTGCATTTTTTCCCTTCCATTTCAAAACTGGACTATAACGCTTTGCAACCTGGATTACTTTGAGGATTATATCGACACGCATTATAACAGACTCTACAGCACCATGAACAAGGACAAACCAGACGACAACAAAAAAAGTAAAGGCAATCTCACTCCAAACTCCAAAAGACCCCGTCCCGATTCACCATCCAGCACAGGTACAACACCATCCACATCACCTAAACCGCCGTGCTGCACAGAGGTAAGCGACATTCTACTCTCCATTGAAAATAAACTTTCCGGACTTGATGCAAGGATCGCTCTAATAGAAGTAATACACAAGGACTTTCAAGAACTACGGCACAGCTTAGAATTCAGCCAAGAACAGATAGACACTCTCACCAAAGAAAATAATTTTTTAAAGGACTCCGTTCACTCTCTTACCGCTCAACTCACCTCCGTTGTCACAAAAAACAAATCCATGAAAGAGAGCATTCTGGACTTACAATCACGAAGTATGAGGGACAATTTAGTTTTCACAGGCATTCCGGAACAAACCCCAGACGACCCCAAACAATCAGTAAAGGACTTCATGATAAAACAGCTCAAATTACCATCTGAAACTGTACAAGATATCACTTTTCACCGAGTGCGAATGTGGCGGGGGTCGCTACAGGTTAATACACATGCCCAGTTCATCTACTTGTAGAAGATTCGACTACGCCACCTGGGGAAATTTCACCCAGGAAATAAAAATAAACCTCAAAGTTTGTTATTAGGTCACACAGGTTCGGTTCTCCTAGAAGAGTAGGCAAGAGACGTAGGTACCGTATAAAATACAATTTATTAACAAGATAAATTCACAAATATAAATAAAGCACTTAAAATAGCCTCAGTAACACTATTCCACCCCTGGCAACGTTAAGGAGGCAGCAACAGGCAATGGATTCAGGAATAAACGGTACATAAAATCTGAATTTACACCACAAAACCAAAATGTAATTAACCTACAGGGCTGAGGTTGCCCACAGGAGTGATCACCAGTGCTAGTTATCCAAAAGCACACCTCCACACACACTCAGATCATACACCCAACACTACAGAAGGGTCCACGGCAAACGTTGAAACAGTACCACCACCACAAAAGATCCTTCACCCGTGGGACCCCAGCTCCTGAAAGAAATCAAAAACAAATGAATAAATCTTATAAATAGAAGCAAATCAATTCACAAAAAAAAAAAAAAAAAAAAAAATCACATGAAGGTTCATATAACAAACAATACTGGATAAAAATCACCAGTAGACATCACAAATCAACAATGCACAAATATTCAACTGAAAAGAAAAAAACAAAAACAACAAAATAGATTTAGTTCAAACTACAAGCAAGACCGAACTCGCACGGAGCAATCACGTAGTCTGTACACTAGCTCCGATCATCAGGTAAACCGTCCTCCACCCCGAAGATGATACACTAGAAATCAGACAGCAGCAGCAATTCCCTTTATTAGTTGTGAGACAATATTCCTGCCATGTGGCAGCAGAAAAATGACGAAGCTGCAGCAATAATCGCCCCGAGCGAAAAGGGAGAATCCTGAGGCAAATACAAACAATAAAACAAAACGGTGTTACTACACATCACCCACTAAAATTTCCCACTCGTACCATACACAAAACACTTACCAAACGAGAATAATGTGCTCTGTAATCCGTTCACAGGCCAGGATACACTGCTTTCATATAACCCACTGCTATACTGAAGTACAGGGAACTGCACATTACTCAAACCACCCGCCAATCGTCAAACCGACTAAAGTTAGACCATCGATTTACTACAACAGCTTTAACTCACGTACCTGAAAAGGGGGGGGGCAGTCAAATCCACTACTAAAGCAACCGACGGAGACACACACAGATGCAAAGACAAGCTAGGATGCAACAAAATCATTAGTGCCACACGAGCAATAATTAAAAGGTTAGAAAACTGCTATGTACTAGCAGCACATACCAAAAGCCACCGTTGAAACAAACAGAAAGGGGAGGATCCGGACGTGACACATCACCAGCTGCAACCAACCAGCTCTAAAATAGGGAGCACTCGTCGCTGATTGGTGATCACAAGTGCCAATCACCAACACTTACCACATTCGTACGGTCACACATCGGACCGGATCCCAGAACAGCAACAACCGCCCACGTCCAATCATCACAAAATTCTAACATTATAAACAAAAAGAACTGTTTCAGAGGCAAGGCAGACAACTCAAAGGCACAAACTACGGACTCAACAATCAATATCCAAAGGACATTCTCGAGCGTCGAAAACTTCTCTTCCCAATCCGAAAACAAATGATGAATGAAGGAAAAAAAGCAATCATCACTGTGGACAAACTTTACATAAATGGGCAGTTATACCGTGATAAAGACATTACCCCCTGGCTCTTCTGAACTCTTCACTCGCATTTCCTAATAAGTAACTGTTGTTCATTAATTTAAAAATAGATCACCCTTTCCTAGCTCCCCAGTTCCTCTCTCTCTCGGTCTCTCTCTCTCTTTACCACATTTTAAGTCATGAAATTAGCTCTCATGTTGCACCTTGGTCTCGCCCCCCCCCCCCCCCCCCCCCCCCCAACATAATATCGTTTCACATTATGTCAGTATTTAATGTTCCTTGTATTGTTGTTGTTTTACTTCATACACACTGTCATTTATGTTTCTTCAGTTTTGTTCATCTGCCAACAACATTAACATGTTATGCACACACATGTACATACAGTCATAACTCCATAAATATATACACTCACACCTATACATGCACAGCACCCATACATTCATGCTGTAATATTCATTTCCCTTCCATAACATGTCTTCTATCAATTTTCTAACTTGGAATGTTCGTGGAATTGGTTCTCAGGCAAAGAAGGTCAAAGTCATGAATCATTTAAATAAACTACAAGCGGACATATGCCTTCTGTAAGAAACACATCTATCAGATGCAGATCAAGATAAAATTAAATCATCAAAATACAATAATTTTTTCTCAGCTCAATATAATACAAAACAAAGAGGAGTTTGCATTTTAATAAGTAAAAACATCTCATTTATTCATAATACCACTGTTATAGACCCCGAGGGACGTTTTATTATTATAAACATTTCAATCGATAATAGCCCAGTTACAATTGGTAATCTATACGGCCCAAATACAGAAGACCCATCTTTTTTTCAAAACTTCTTTTCCTCTATTTCAAATCTTTCTAATTGTCCAGTCATAATAGCAGGTGATTTTAATACAGTTCTCAACCCAGCAATAGATTTAGTTTAAATAATAAACGCATGTGGCAATCTGCAGAAACCATAAAACAGTTCATGAGTGATTTTGGTCTTGGCGATAGCTGGCGATTACAACACCCAAATGCTAAAGAATACTCGTTTTTCTCACCAGTCCATCACTCATATTCTCGCATTGATTTCTTTCTCACCAGTAATTCTATTATATCAAACATTTCCGAATCAAAGATTCATCCAATTGTCATTAGCGACCATGCCCCAGTAACATTAAAATGGAACAGAAGTGAACCTCATAAACCTGCTACCAGATGGCGTTTTAACATATCTCTTTTGAAAGACCCAGATTTTGACAACTATTTTAAAAGAGAGTGGGCATTCTTTCTAGAAATGAATGACACCCCTGGATTGTCTCCCTCTCTTCTGTGGGAAACAGGAAAAGCAGTACTACGAGGGAAAATAATCTCATACTCCATTTACAAAAAAAAGAAGGAAAAAGAACAAGAAATAGAATTGGAACAGAAAATTAAACAACTTCAAGACATCAATATAAATAACCCAACAGAAGAAACCCAAAATAAATTAAAAGAATATAAACTTAAATTAAATGCAATAATCAATAAACATACTCAATTCCTGATTCATAGGCTCAGACAAGAAGAATTTCACCATAGTAATAAATCTGGTAAATACTTGGCAAATCAAATCAAACGAAACAAGGAAAAAGCGACAATTTCAGTTATTACAGACCCAGCAGGAAAATCCACTAATTCCCCGGAAGAAATTAACCAAATTTTTCAAAATTTTTATAGCAAATTATACTCATCAGAAAAAGACCCAAATCAAAATGACATCAACTCATTTCACAACAGTATCAATCTGCCACAACTGAATGAACACCAAAGAAACAGCCTAGAATCACCCATCACACAACCTGAACTTCTTACAGCACTACAACACATGCCTAATAATAAAGCACCAGGTCCTGATGGATTCCCCGCTGAGTTTTACAAACACTTTTGGTCCACTTTATCACCACTCTTCATCAGAATGTTAAATGAGTCACAACAAAAATTAAAACTCCCAGCTAATATGAATACTGCCACAATTACACTTCTTCTCAAACCCAATAAAGATCCAAAATTACCATCAAGCTACCGTCCCATTTTTGTGATCAATGCTGACATTAAAATCATCGCCAAAGTATTATCTCATAGAATAGAAAAGGTCACACCATCTATAATACACCCATATCAAACCGGTTTCATTAAAGGTAGACTAGCATCCACCAATACACGCAGATTATTCAACTTAATGTACTATTCTTCAATCCAAAAAGCAAAAGCCATCATAGCCACTCTGGATGCAGAAAAAGCTTTTGACAGGGTCAACTGGAAATTCCTGTTTTCCACATTAGAGAGGTTTGGTTTTGGGGAGTCATTCATTAATTGGATTAAAATTCTATATGCATCACCTTCAGCCACTGTCATCACTAATGGACTAACATCACGTAGCTTCACACTGCACAGGGGAACTAGACAAGGATGCCCACTCTCTCCCTCATTATTCACCATTTTTATCGAACCGTTAGCAGCAGCCATCCGCCAAAACAGCTACATTAAAGGAGTTCAAACATTAAACATACAGCACAAAATCAGTCTTTATGCCGATGACATATTACTATATTTACAAGATACCTCATCATCATTACAAGAAACAATTAAACTTTTTGATTCATTTTCTCATATTTCTGAATATTCAGTCAACTGGAGTAAATCTTCTATTCTTTCATTAAATCACAATAGCTTGGATGTGACATCCCAGACATCACCTATCCCTCTATGCACCAATCACATCACATATTTAGGCATTAATATTTCCCCCAGGCTGTCAGAGCTGGTTAGTCTTAATTTCACCCCATTACTCAAAACAATAAATGATGATCTTCAACGCTGGATGAAATTACCATTATCCATTATGGGCAGAATATCAGTAATCAAAATGACTATACTCCCTAAACTAAATTATTTATTCTCAATGATCCCAACACAACCCACCCTCGCCTGATTTAAATCTTTAGACTCAATTATTACTAAATTTTACTGGGAAAATAAGACCCCAAGAATTAAACTATCTACTCTACAGAAACCAAAAACACAAGGAGGATTGGAAGCACCACATTTCTACCACTACTCTCTGGCTAATCAGCTTCAACAGATATACAAATGGATTCACCCAAACTCATCAGAAAACATATGGCTAGATATTGAGCAAACAATTTGTAAGGACATTCGAATTTCAGATTTACCATTCTATAGTCAGACAATCAAAAAACACCCCTGTTTTAAAGCACCGACTATAGCAGCAGCTCTGACAGCCTGGTGGAAATTTCACCAAATAACAAACACTCCTCTTGCTCCATCTAAATACACCTCCATTTGGAATAATCCAGATTATACAGTTAATAAAAAGCCACTTAATTTACACACATGGGCAGAAAAGGGTATAACACAACTCCAACACATCTTTCATAGAAATAATCTGGCCTCATTTTCATATTTGGTCCAGGAATACGGCATCAGGAGTAATAGTTTTTTGGAATATCTACAAATCAAATCATCTATCCAATCAAAAATTAACATTCGAACCGTTAATCTAGAACTTTCACCTTTAATCTCAGAGTTAATTAATACATCGTCCTCAAAAAAAACTACTCTCCAAAATATATAGAATAATATTAAAATCAGACAACACATTAAGTTTACCACATGCTAAGTGGGAATCAGACCTATCTATTGCTCCTGATGCCGATTTCTGGACACAAATCTGCAAAAATATCTACTTTATGACAAAAAATGCCAACTTGCAACTTGTACAGTATAAAGTTCTTCACAGATTTCACTTAACTGGACAGAAATTGTTTAAAATGGGATTCACTTCAGAAACATGTTCACACTGCACCCAAAATGAAACAGATACATATGTTCACGCTCTTTGGTATTGTACCCCAATTAAAAATTTTTGGGAAAAGGTCATTGAATCACTATCGGTCACTATGGGATGTCACATCCCAAATTCGCCATCAGTTTGTTTACTAGGCGATATATCCATAATCACTTTAGACAATATAAACAGTCAGTTACTCCTGGTGGCGCTAGCTATCGCCAAGAAAACTATCCTCATGAACTGGAAATCAAGAAAATCCATACATATTGCATCCTGGAAAAATCTACTAATTGATTATATCTCAATGGAAAATCTATCCTGTTCATCTCATAATACAGTAGAATTACACCCCTTCTGGTCATCTCTCATTACCCTCCAGCAGTCATAAATCTGTTGACCTTCTTTGTCTGAGACCAATCACAACAACACATCTCCACCAACACTACTATTTGAACTTAATTTGAATATTAACCTTTGAGTTTTGGGAAGGGGTGGAGGACAACATCGATGAGAAAACACTGAGAAAGGGTTTAAGAAAAGGTTAATCTACGTGCATGTATATGGTATATTTTTTTAATGTTTTATGTTGTGTGTGTGTATGTGTGTGTATATATGTATGTGTGTGTATGCGTGTATGTATGTGTATGTGTGTGTGTGTATATATATATATATATATATATATATATATATTTTATTTTATTGTATTTTTTATTTTTTTCCCCCTCTTTCTCTCTCTTTCTTTCTCCTCTTCTTCTTCATCATTTTTTTTTTTTTGGCCTCCGGTCCCCAGTAGGCTGTGACATCCAGGTCTGTATCTGGTGTGGTGGAGGTGTAATATGGGTGGGTGGATGTGGGGTGGGGCTTGTGATTCCCCGCCGTCTTCCTGAGCTATCGCTTCCACTGCCACTTGCCCTGGCTGGTTCGGACTTGCATGCCACACTTTTTTTTGCACCAAATATCAGCTGGAAAACATGCACACCTGTTACGAACCAGTGCATGTATACGTATATATATAAGGAGGTGAAAAGAAAATGAGGAGGAAGAAAAAAATAAATAAATAAAAAATAATAATACTAATAAATTAATAAATAAATAAATACACATATATACAGGGTAAGTGTGCCGTGTGGGTGGGCTGGGTCTCTGGCCTAGGCTGCACCATACGTCTCACTGTTTTAATGCATCACAAAATAGCTGAGACATATACATGATTAAAAGGGGGGAAGAAAAAGAAAAAAAAAACAGGGCAAGTGGGCCGTGTGGGTGGGCCAGATCCCTGACCTGGGCTGCACTACACATCTCACTTTTTTTTTTAATGCATCTCAAACTAGCTGAAACATATACACATCCACACATTAAAAACATAATTAATTAGAAAATAAATTAATAAATAAATAGACATATAAGTGTGGCATGTAGGTAGTGTCCGGGGATGGCTGATGTTTGGGGGGGCTTTGGGCCCTGTTGCCTAGCAGCATCCTTCCCTGGCACCCCCGTTGGGTTGTGACATGGGCTGGGGAATTAAGTTCTGATATGTCGTAGCCACGGTGGAATCAGAGGCACCCTCCCCCCCAATTATTAAACATTTATTAATTTATAATCCAATACTAATATTATTAATATTATTATTTATACTTGCCCTCTTCGTTGTACTCCACCCCTCCCCAGTTTTGATGAAATCATTATTATTATTATCATTATGATTAATATTATTATAGTTATTATTGTTGCTAATAACATTTGTTGTCTCTATTATTATTAGTCTTTATTTATTTCTATTTATATATTTATTTATTTATTTATTTTATTTTTTTTTTTTACTCATATCTGTTATCAATCTATTATGATGCTATTTCAGTTGTATGCTTCCTTCCCCAACCCTAGATACAATGACACACACACAGACACACGCGCGCGCGCACACACACACACACACACACACACACGCTAACAGACATATGAATGCAAATACAGGAGTTAATCAGAAGGGACTTTTAATGTTGGCCATCAGTATGTTTGTTTGTTTGTTTGGTTCTTTGTCTTATGTGTTATATGTTTGGTCCATGGGGTTATGTATTTGGTACATGTAAACATTGTCACATTCTTTACTTGCATAGTAAAAAAAAAAGGAAAAAAAAAGCAAAAAAAAAAAAAAAGCAAACGTAACTACAATAAAGTTATTTCCATCTATCAATTTTTTACTATCACATTTAAAATATTTCATGAAGTTAACTTATACCCTTGTGGTCAGTCTGCACAAGATCAACAAGCTTGTTTGCTTTGCGGCTCCTTTAATTACAAGATAAGCATTCGATCTGCGTCAGAGCGTCAGAGAGTCCGCCAATCTTTCTACAGCGTTGTTGGCAGCGCGTCCGGAGCGACTTCTGACGCTCTCGACGCCAGCGGTGTGAACGCACGGTAAGGCTATGCGTGCTTGTTTATAACAATCCATAGGTAAATATCTTTCACTTTCCCTTTCCTGTTCCCTGCTCTTTGTTTTTACAGCTGGTTCCTTTTTTTCTTGCAACTCTACTTTTCCTTCCATGTCCATTTCTCCCTTTACCTCTACTTTCCCCTTGAGAATTGGGAACTCTCCCTCAAGAAGATAGGGGGTGGTTTAGAAAACAACATTTCTTTTTGGCTTATTTCTCTGTCTGCCTCTTTTAATATTTTCCTGGCCTGTTTTATACTTTTTAAAGTGTTTTCCCCTTCCTGTTTAAACATAGCTAACACTTCTTTTTCTTTCTCTCTTTTAGCCTCTCTTTTTTCCCTTTTTTTTACTGACGCTTTTAGTTTTATAGTTTTTTATCAGAGTTTCCATTTCCTCACACAATGCCACATCAAATGTACCTTGCTTTGGCCATTTTGTCGTTTTATTCTTAGTCCTCTTTTGCCATTTGTCTGAGATTTTGTTTATCATCTCTTTACACAGAAGATATTTCAATCCTAATATCTCTACCGGAGTAGCTGCCATATCTTCTCCTACAATCTTTCAGTCTAATTTTTTATTCTATTTATTTTTATATAAACTTTTTTGTCACTCTTTTTCCAATTAATTTATCTTTTTAACCACTTTCCCCTAATTTTATTCTTTATTCAGTGACTTGCATCTTTTAACCCAGTTTTTTATTCTGTTTGATGCATGCACACTTTCTATATGAATTTTCCAACTTTATTTTATGATCTCTCAGTATGCATAAAATCTTTAACAATAATTCTTTATCTATTTTTCAATTATTTATTATTTTTTATTTAGTTAGTGTGCACTTATTATTATTTTTAATGTACTTCAACTTATCTTAAATCTCCCTTCTACAGCACTGCTCTCAGAAAAATTGCCTCTTTCTCTTTCACACAGACATCCAAAAATAAAATCTTATAATAAATCTGGATTCAATCTTTATTGACCCTATTTTTCTAAAAACATTCACTCCTTCTAGTCCTCTTATTTAGTCGAGGCTCATTCTTTCATCCTTTGTCCCCTTATTTATAGAGCTCATTCAATCATTCATCCCTCTCGGGTGTGGCACGAACTGTGTCCGCCTCTACCAGGCCACATTTAAGTGACGGTCCAGGAGGGGTGCGCAGCTCTTGCCCACCCGATACGGAATTTATTTATTCTCTCACACAACCTCAGTCTTTCACACAGGCACCGACACAGTTTCAAACATACATCAAAACAAAACACTTCACTTTTCCCAAGTAACCTGCAGCAGAGCTATTGTTCCTTTACTGCTACTCTCCCTTTCTTTCCCTCACAGTAAAAAAACAATGCTTAGCCAGGATTTTTTGCCTACCCGTGCAGACCCCTGTACTCTTACCAGGTTTTCTTTTTTTTTCTATTTTTTTTTTTTTTTTTCAACAGGGCGGTATCCGTAGGTCTTTGCGCGCTTCCTTCACTATATCTGCTTCACGTTTATTTCTGTCCCTTCAGGCCCAGTCTAAATAAACACAGACCATTGCTAGCAATGTATGTCTGCCTACACCATCCAGTTTCAATTCAGGCTACTTATCAAGGCCATAAACAGTAAACCAGATAAATGCATGCAGTTATTTCTTCTGGAATAAAACTTTTCTGTTCTTTTCTTTAAATTTTTAGAAATTTGGAAGAGCAAATTTTAAGTGACCTTACCGCTAAGAGCAGACTGGCAAACAACACAAAATTATATAAGCAAAAATGCTTTACCTGTGTAAGAGGTGGCCACCCTTTTTGTGCTGTTCGTCAAATCCCGCTCAAAGCGGCCGTCCACTCTGCTGCTCTGTTCCGATCCTGTTCGTGATGCCAATTTTTAGTGTCTTCCTCTGCAAGTTCGAAGAATCACACTCAGACTTGGAGTTTGATGCCAGAAGAAAAGACTTTACTATCTATATAGCGAGAATAAAGCCAAGATCCCTTCTGCAGAAGAGTTTCCCGAATGTTTCTGGGCTTTGGTATATATACAAGTTTTTAAGGCGGGTTCATATACATTTGGAGTGTCTCTTTTGTATACAATTCCATATATCTCCCTAAGGAGAAGAGTCCTCCTAGTCCTATTATGGTAAAGGAAAAAGCACCCCTACATTTTCCAGATGTTTTCTTGTCTGCACATTTTAGCCACGTAGGCACTTTTTACACAGGGGCCTTAGAACATAATGGAAGATTAAATAGATATATTAATGGCAAGATTCACCTTGATTATACTTGATTAATTCAGATCTTCAACTATAAAAATCTTCTTCAAGATCAGTTAATGATTTTCTTTTGTTCTTTTATTGACAGGCAGCGCGTTTATTAGGCTGCGGTCTCTTAACTCCGAACGCACACAGATCTAAAAATACTGTTATACACGTGTTTTCTTTCTCATCTGTCTACGTTCAATTAAGACAAAGAAACAGCTGTGTTTATGATGATATACTGACGTATTTTGTGAATACTGGTCGATAAATGAGAAACAACCTTTTCTGCAGTTGAAATGCATGGAGAACAGACACAGGTCGGGAACCTGCATCGGGAACGCTGTCAAAGCCGCTGTTCTCCGTGCTCGCGCTTCAGATGTGTGCGCTGCACATAAACAGTGCGCCAGTTCTTTCCCCTCCTGCGCTTAAATAGTTTAAAATCACATTAAAATGCAAACGCAGGAATCGTTAAGTGGAATCGATACGCACGTGTCTAATCGAATACCCCGTTCTTAGAAATTTGGAACCTGTTCTCGATACCCAACCCTAGGTTTGGTGTGACAAGCTTTGCTCATCAGCATTTGGCAATTATCTGCCATTCTTCTCCTCACCTGTTCACCTCTCAGGCTCTGTCAGTTTGGATGGAGGCAGACGCACATTTTCAGCTTTCTTCAGAAATATTTGATTGTGTTCAATCCCAGGCTGTGGCTGGGCCACTCAAGGACATTCACAGATCTGTCTATAAGCCACTCTTCCTGTGTGCTTAGTGCCATTGCCCTGTTGGAAGGTTCTGCACCTTCTGCCCAGTCTGAGGTTCTGAATGCTCTGGACTAGGTTTTCATTAAGGCTGTCTCTATATTTTGCTGTGTTGGGCTTTTCTTCTACTCTGACGGGTCCCTCAGTCTCTGCTTCTGAAAAACAGCCCTATAGATTGAGGTTGCTACCAGCACACTTTACTTTTGGGATGGTACTGTGCAAGTGATGAGCAGTGCCTGGTTTCCTTCAAACATGATGCTTGGAATTGAGGTTCATCAGACCAGAGAATCTTGTTTCTAACAGTCTGAGGGTCCTTTAGGTGCTTTTTTGAAAAATTCCAAGCGTGTTTTCATGTGTCTTCACTGAGGAGAGGACTGAGTCTGGCCACACTGCCATGAAGCCCAGATCGGTGGTGTGTTGCAGTGATGTTTGTCCTTCTGTAGGTTTTTCCTACCTCCACATATGATCATGGAGCTTGACTAGAGTGACTCATCAGTTTGGCCAGGAGTCCAGCTCTAGGAAGAGTCCTGGTTGTTTCAAACTTTTTCCATTAAGGTTAACGGAGACTACATGCTTCTGTGAACCTTCAATGCAGCAGAATTGTTTCAGAACTTTTCCCCAGATGTGTGGCTTGACGCAATCCTGTTTCTGAGCTCTACAGGCAGTTTTTTTTTTTTTTTTTTTTTTTTTTTTTTTATAAATACCACAGGGCTTGGTTTTTGCTCTGATATGCATTTTCAGCTGTTAGACCTTTTATTAAGACGTGTGCTTTTCCAAATCATACCCATTCAATAGGGTATATGTCGAATGCCACCTGACCAAACCCGGAAAACCGGTCTCATCGCTTCCGCTTGTCAGAGAACGTATTAAATAATGGTGATATCAGTGGACTTTTAAGATAATCAGTTAAATTAGCTAGCTGTTTTTATTGTTGACATTTGATTCGACTCTTATATATAAATGTTAGTGAAAAGAATAAAAATAAAAGACTTTTATATATCAATCCACATATGATGGATATTGGTTATGCTTATCTTTAGTGTCTACTTTGAAGGCATCTTGAGTAAAACAGCTTCATATTTAACGAGGCATTTGCAAAACGCGTGAACCGGAAGCAACGAGACCTGGTTAGCAGAATACGGAAGTCTGTTGCACATAACCCCTACTGAATTTGCCACAGGTTAACTTCACTCGAAGTGTAGTAACATCTACAAGCAATATGAATGCATCTGAGCTAAATTTCAACTGTCCCAATAAGGGTATGAATGCTTATTCAATGGAATCATTTAAGATTTTTATTTTTAATAAATTTGCAAAGATGTTAAAAACCTGTTTATTTATTTGTATTTATTTATTTATTTATTTATTTATTTATTTAATTTTTTTGCTTTGCCATTATGGTGTATGGAGTGTAGATTAATGAGGAAAAAAGTAATTTAAAGCAGTCTAACATAAGGCAGCAACATAAAATGTAAAAAAAAAAAAAAAAAAAAAATTATAGGAACTGTGTATTCTCTTCTTATTTCCAGGTCTTCTATTACTAGTTCTATGTTATATGATAAAAATACGCTTTAAGCAATCTTACATTTAAAATTCATTATTAGATAAATTTAATCTTTTTAATCATTTTATAGCAGATAACCTATAGCCTACAAAAAATGTAATCCTTCTAATTTAAATGCTTTGTGCAGTTACATTTTTGTATGTTAACACTTTAACTAATACAAAAAGATTCTGAAAGCTCCTTACACTGATCTCTACAGTGGTCTGTGATTTTCAGCTTACTAAATGGTACTGAACATTAGAACCTAACAACAAATAAAAGACGTCAGCCATCTGTGATACTAAATTATTCTAAAAAGCTACCAATTCCAGAAACCATGTTACCTATTTTAATTAATGTAAAACTGTATTTTATTGCCTTGAACAAAACTAAAAACTAAAATTGAATTTTTTTTTTCTTAAAATATAGTTGGTAATTTTAGCTATTTTCAAATCTATATAATAAAAAAATGATTAATCATAATAACAATAATTTTATACATAAAAAATGTAGCTAGTAATTCAATTTTAGAATGTATTTTGGTCAAGAGTTGACCACATTTCTAGGTTGCATTGTGAAAAACGAATGTTTGCATTGGGTTTTGTGCCATCTAGTGATGTAGAGGAAAATATAGTCAAATGCAACAGTAAATATCTGCAGTGCGTACGTTGCGATGTTCATACTTGTTTGAAGAAACATTTTTGTGCAACATACAGTCACACTTCAAACAAATTCTTAAGCCACAGATTTTTTTAAACATAAGCTGCTAACAATTTACACTTGATGGACATCCAGTGGTGTGAGCTTGAGGTGGGACTGGATGCCAACAATGAAAAAAATTGACCTTCTCCAATAGACCAAAGCCAAGCATGAGTGGTAATGATAGCTCTAACATGACTTGAATACTGCTGAAAACTGCTTTTTTAACCTTTGAATAAAAGTTATGTTTTTGATATATTATTTTAACAGAAAGCATCCTAGTGATTTATATTATTGATGTGTGTTTCAGATGGATAAAATATTCACATTACTTCAGAAGTTCAGACTGGATAAATACTACAAAAAATTCATCGACCTTGGGATTAAAGAAGAACTGGATTTCTTTGACAGCGTCAATGACATGACCTTAAAAAGCATGGGTATGAGTTCTATTCTTAAAAAGTTGTTGTTTGGCTTATTTAAATCTGTTCTGTTAATATCTGTTATTTTGATACATCATAATGTATGACAGTATACAAGATGGTGTCAACAAAGACCATTTTATCTGTTAGCAAAAAAAGTGTACTATATTGGGACCATGTCAAAGTGTATGTTAAACCATATGGGGTAAATGCCTTGTCAAGTAAAAAAAAAATATACAGGTATATGTATATTTTATCTATATTTGATTGTAATAAAAGAAAATCTAAAATTATTGGACATGCTTGTCTTCTCTCAAAGATAATCACAGATTGGATGATAGGCAGTTTCTAAATGGTCAAAATGGGGAGGAGGTCCAACTTACACTAGTGACTGGCATCTTACTCCACTTTCCTCTCATGAAACTAATCACCTCAGTATTGAATATTACAAGTAATTTTCTTTTTGTTCTTTTAAAAGATTTTTCACAAGCAGAGAGAAACCGGTATGACAATATGATTGCTTACCTACGAAGGATTGGCAGTGCACCAATTCCAGAGATGCAAGGAATGCCTGTAATGAAGTCACTTAATTCATTTCATATATCCTACCGATTTCCAAAATGTCCTGGGATACAAGAGATCACAGGTAAATCTTTATAGTACACACTTCATGAACAGTACTAATGTTGTTTCTCATGCTAAAAGACAGTTACAATAATAAGGGCACTGAGAGATGTCAAACAAGATGCATATGCTTAAATTTAAGTACACATATCGCTAGATTTATTTAGGGCTTATGACTTTCACTATCCAAACTCTATCCAAAGAAATGTTTTGATTCAAAACTTGAGGAACAGTAGGGCTTCAAATGTAATAATTATGTCCTTCAACATCTTCAAAATAAAGAAAACATTTTTTACCAATAACATACAACCTTTTCAAAACAGATCTACCATGAGCTACCAAGATTGTTTATAATTACTTTTCATTATTTAAGAGACACTTTTTTCAAAAGCAACTTAAAAATGATGAACATCACAAGAAATTTATCATATAAAAGTCAATCATTTCCATAGAATCACAATGCCAACTTTTAAGAGTAAGCGATATAGTATAAATATTAGAGCAGACATACGAATACCAAAGGGTAAAGAAAGAGGAATATGAAAAGAGAGCTGTTCCAAAAATTACTGTAAACCGCCTTTTCATGTAACTGCTTTTATAAAATGGTTACCTCACAAGGTTTTATAAAATGAACACAGAATCAGCTAGGTTACGACTGTAACCATGGTTTCCTGAGAAGGGGAACAAGATACAGCATCTGGAGTTATGCTATGGGTAATGCCTTCAGAATGCCTGCTAAAAATGTGACTCACAGACTGCTTAGTGGAGCCACTCCCAAAGCCCAGTAACTAATTGCAAGAGAAGGTATCTTAGCTTTGATGTTCTAATGCAAGGGAAGCCCTGGCTTTTACAACCTTCCGCCCCTCCCTTGCAGGGCAGGTAAAAATGGCTGCCCAGTTCTCTGGGTGTGTGTGTGTGTGTGTGTGTATAAATATTTTAATAAAATTTGGTTAGAAATCTTGGTAAAATAGATGCAATAGAAAGGTCAGCTCCCTTATGCCAAATTACCATTTGGTAACAGACATTAATAAGTGTCAGGAAGAAATGGAAGGCTCAAAGGGGAGTGACGCTCATGGTTCACCAGGAAGCACTTTTCCAAACAACCACGAGTGATTTCCCATTTCTCACATGACCAGGTTAAGTTTAAGGGGGTAGATGATTCATGATTCAACATCATCCGTTTCCCCAATTGCTTCCGGTTCCTCAGAACTGGAAGCCACCAGCAACATGCTTTCTGCTGGATCAGAGGAACCTGCAGAGCATGCCTCCAGATTAAGCAGATTGCTCGAACTGGCTTAAGTTCCTAAGACAGTTCAAGATGTGAACCCTGTAGTGTAGCCAGCACGCTACCTCAGCATTCGCAGGGCCTGACAAACGTGAATGGAGCTTTCTTACGATGAACCTGTCACTGTGCACACATTCCACACCCTCGAGAGCTGCACATGCCTTCTCCAGTCCGAGACATATTATGCAGAATTTGTGTGTCCTCAGGTGTAAGGAAACGTCTGCACACACAGCCGAAAACACTTGCTACTGCTCGCCATTGTTGTCCACATGCTCATAAACAAACTGCTCCTGAAGACAAAGAAGCTAATGATGTACTTTGAAGGTGCTCTCTTATACTCACAAGGGCTCTGCTCATTATGTATAGACTGCTGTCTGCCAGTAGGTTGGCGACGTGTTCAGACATTGGTGAAGCTGAAGGCATTAACTATAACATCAACTCCAGATGCCGCTTTGCAGATCCACTTTGAAAGGGAACAAAAATTTAATAATTTATTATTATAATAATGTAAGAGGTATGTGTTTATAGATTATTTTACTATAGTTTTAAACCTAGTTTAGCCAATACTAATCAAGGACCAGTACTATCCGGTTTACAATTTGTATTTGTTTTTTTTTTTGGTCTCATAACCATTGTACAGGTTTAGATCCCTCACAAAATACAGTGGAGGACCTGATGCTGCGAATCTGCCATGAAAACAAGGTTGACAGAAACATGTCTGTATGCCTTTACACTGCTGATGGTATGCCTTTGACCGATGACCCCTTTTTCAACACATGTAGGTGTTCGAATGTTTTTGAAGATCATTTTCAAACATTGTTTTATTTCAAATGTAGAGAGTTGTTTCCAGCACCAAATGTGATGTCGTCTTGGTTAAAAGTCTATAAGCAGCTACAGAAAATCAAGTAATGAGTACTCATTGTATTCAGTACAAATGTGAAAAACAATTGTTTGTGTTATTCGTTAAGTTAGATTATCTGTAGTTGTGAATTAATTTAAGATCAGGCAAAATTTAAATATCGATTCAGAAATCCAGATCAAAGAGTTAAACTTTTTCTTGACACTTTATGACTTTCTTGCAAATATCAATTCTGCATGTTGTTTACTAATTCAATTTCTCTGCGCGCTTTATATATTTATTATTAAAGGGTCTTTGAATGACAGACATATTGCAAGTGGGAGTGAACTGTATGCCATATTTACACCAAGGGAAAATTTAACAGAGTTACCACAGACACAAAGACAGGCCAACATCAGAAATGAAGGATCAAGGGTCATTCGCTGTCACATAATGCTACAGGTACTGCTACTGATGCATGATCACCTTAATCAAAAATTGAAAATCTATTGGATCACCAAAACAAACCCATAAATTTCACAATTAGAATGTAATGTTGTCAGTGTCAAGTGTAGAAAAGGCCAAGGATGGTTGTTACACTTTTTGTTTTTGCATTTTCCATTAACAGTGTAATACATCAAATGTAAACAGAAGAATCTACCTATTACATTCTGTCATTTAACATGATACCAAATCAAATTCTAACCCAAAAGTCAAATCCTTTATATTTGTACAAATATATTTACCACTTCTCCAATCACTTTAGGAGCACCTTAGGAAGATGGTGCTCATCCATGAAAGTTATTTCATTCTTTTGGCTCCTTTTCAAATGAGTTAAACTTACTTATCCTGTGTTACAACCATTCGAAATCTTCTTTATATGTGACCCTGGACCACAAAACCAGTCATAAGTCACACAGGTATACAGTATTTGTAGCAATAGCCAACAATACATTGTATGGGTCAAAATTTTGATTACTGAAAACTTAATTTTTGATTAGTAATATGAGCAGTGATGGGAATAACTGGAATAACGGCATTACTAACGGCGTTATTTTTTCCAGTAACGAGTAATCAAACAAATTACTGTTTCCCCTGTTACAACGCTGTTACCGTTACTTACAATAAAATGCGCCGTTACTATAATTTATTATATTATTATAACTTTATTTTTCAGTTCATCTGAATAGATGCACAGTGTAGCTGTATTTGACGTACCGTAAACTCTAGTGTGAAGGCGCACGACTCACTGTCGCTTTATCACACACACGTAAAGAAAGATACAGAGAGAGTCTTGCATACCTTGCAGAATTGACGCGCTACATATAAGTGATATTCATTCTTTGTTGTATTTTCCTGTCAAAATAATGGAATTCCTTGGGAATTCTTCAGCTTTTAAGAACTGCCGGTTTCTCTGATAGTGTGTGGAACTAATGCGCAAACGACAATCTCATTGGCTGGTGCTCACCTGTCATCCCTGTTTTGATTTCAGCAAATCAGTTTGAGCGAATGCAGACAACGTGATTAATATTCATGAACCCAGCAGCTCATTAATCCTTAGTGCGTTTTATATTGCTATTAGTAGTAGAATTCATAGTAGTTTTGTTAATCACTATTATTTTTAGTTTTTTCCCCCTTTTTTTATAGAAACACTAAATGACTAAATGACAAACAAAATCTTAAGCACCACCACCAGTCATATTTGTCAAGTTCTGTCAACATGACAAATATGCACTCATTCATGGTTATTCTAATTACTAAAGTTCTATCATCTTATAATGCTAAATTATCATAATATCATATTATAATACTGACTGATGCTAAGTGTCAGATATTTATATTGAATTTGATAGGTGTCTCTCACATTGTCCCACAGAAACATTAAAATAGTGTAGATTAGTGTACAATGTTTTATAATAGCCTAATAATTTATTCTATTTAGTGTCCATTTCATTCATTTAACATATTTAATATTGGGGGCATCCAAGTTATTTGACACATTTGAACATTGTAACGCAATAGTTACTTTCCCAGGTAATTAGTTACTTTTATAATGATGTAACTCAGTTACTAACTCAGTTAATATTTGTGAGAAGTAACTAGTAACTATAACTATTCACCTTTTTAAAGTAATGTGCCCAACACTGTATATGAGTTGCTAAGAACTTCATTTGGACAACTTTAAAGGCGATTTTCTCAATATGTAGATTTTTTTTTGCACCCTCAGATTCCAGAGTTTAAAATATTTGTACCTCGGCTAAATATTGTACTATCCTAACCAACCATGCATCAGTGGAAAAATTATTTATCCAGCTTTCAGATTATGTATAAATCTCAAAAAATTGCCCCTTATGACTGGTTTTGTTGTCCAGGGTCACATATCAGCATCAGACATCTTGTTTTTCTTATATTTGTTCAATAGGGAGACTTTGAAATCAAAGTCGACCTCGAAAGTGATACACTGAGAGATGTGACACTACGGCTTTCTCTCGAAAGTGGTATACCAGCACCAGTTCTTCACATCAGGTCACTGATGATCATATCATTGAAATTACATAATTATATATATATATATATATATATATATATATATATATATATATATATATATATATATATATATATATATATATATATATATATATAATATATGTATATGTTCATGCTAATATATATATATATATATATATATATATATATATATATATATATATATATTTTTTTTTTTTTTTACTTCTGATTTACTATATTGTTTAAAATATCAAAAATCTTTCAGTATTGTGTTTTCCAAGATTAAATTTGTCTTGTTTGTTTTTTTTTTGTTTTGTTTTTTTTCCACAGAGGCGAAGAGTATAATCACGTTGACAAACTAAGTGAGCTTGGAATCACAGAGGATTCAGTTTTACGCTTCTTTCTGTCATCGGTTGATAATGAGAAACCAAGTCCAAGTCTTTTGTTCCAAAAAGATGTCAGACCCTCAGTGAAGCAAACCGAGAAAGGCCTAAGTGTTTTTCTGTCAACGCTCTATGCCATAGTATGTAAAAAAAAACAAAAAAAAAACTATCATTTCTGTTTTGTCAAGGTTTGATGTTTGCTGATCTAGAACCTGGGTCACCCAGAATGGGTGAATCCAAGTTGCAGACCAATCACAAATGCATCCTCATCCACAGGTTTATTCAAAATGTGCCAAAATCACAACAAGATAGCAGCTTGGAAGCACAGTCCAACAGAAAAAAAAAATCAGTCCAGATCTAATAATCTCTCACACACACACACACACACACACACACACACACATGTGGTTTACAAGGACTCTTCATAGGCGTAATGGTTTTATACTGTACAAACTGTATTTTCTATCCCCTCACCCTACCCCTAAAACCTACCGATTAAAGAAAACTTTAGGCATTTCTATATATATATTGTGCTGCAGTTTAGCTCAAACCTAAAAAACATAAAATAAACAACTGTGGCCAATTATGTTATTTATATAGTTTAAGCTACATTATAGCTTTTGCTCATTAGAAAGGCTGTTTCATTATTTAGTTATTGGGTAATTTTTGGTGTCATTAGAGACATTCACCTTGATAAGATGATCATCTGTATCTAGGGACACATCTGTACTCAAACCATGAGAATAGTGGAGCCAACTGATCCACAACTCTTGTAATTACCAATAACTGTTTCTTGACAGCAGGTTTGAGGCCAGCAGCTTCAAAATTCAGATAAAACATACTACTTTATTTTTCATTGCAACTATTGGTAAGATTTTCTGTATTTTTTTTTTTTGTCTTATTCTTTAGAAACGTAGACACTGTGGAGATGAATTTAAGAAAGTGGTTGCATACATTAGGAGACTGAGTGGATGCAATGCTTTGGCTCAAAGTTTATTCCAAATGGTCTGTAGGAACTTGCTTGTAACTAGAAACCAAAAGGTAGGTTATTGTATAATATAAAGCATGCAAATTATTCACAGAATGGGGTTGAGTTTTACACTCTGATATACAGTGAATTATCATTGCAACATTATCTATTAAATATTTATGTCCAATCATAAATCTTAAAATAAATCCTTTGTATTTTTATTTCAGATTGCTGTTGTTGAGGGTCTTTACTTTCTTTTCCGAGAGTTGTTACCAGGTCTTAATGAAAGATCAGGCCCAAAGGTCATTGAAGATGGTGATGTTTTCGAGTATGCAAATATTTGCTGGGCTTACTTGATTGCTCAAGGACAGGTATGTTTGCATTTTTTTTCTTGACACAGCACTTCATAAATCAGATCATTATTAAGATGTTCAGCAACTATTTTTCATTCCAGTAGCATGGAGTACAAGTACTGCAGCCTATTTCCCAATAACCAGACTGTAATGTGCATATTAAATGACCACATGAACTTTATACATTTAATAACTCTGAATAACATTTGTGACGAATATTAAATAAAGCAAAAAGATAAGTTCTTTACCAGACTTAACATTTTTTAAAAGAAAAAGTAAATACAATTCATATTTATTAATATTGTACAAAAAAAAGAACCTTTATCACTAAAGAAATACACTGTCTTGGTCTGTGTTATTTTCACACATACTAGATTTGCAGTGATGGTAGCAGTCACTAAAAATTTGCTTATTGAAAACATTTTTCCTTTCTTTTCTTTTTTAATTCAGAATGAGAGTACTGATCTGGAGATCTATGCTACAATTTCCTTGAAAGCTTATCCTACTGGCCAGCGACTGTCTGAGCCAGTGAGAGTACCAGGGACACCAGAAGTATTTGACAGGTCATACATACTGGAAAAAATCACAGGTAAAAGCTGGAACTGAGATGTTTGTTAGACTATCATCTCAATTCATCACCACATCCATAATGTGAGGTTTTATTTTAGATGGTGTAAAAATTCCAAACTGTGATGAGGTGAATCTACTGGAGTCATCGATTCAAAGAGCTACAGATATCGAGAAAATTTCGCTTAGTCTTCCGGCATCGTTTGATAGGTTTCCATTGTGGATCTTTTATAACAGCACCCCACAAGGTTGCGAGTATGTCATATTTAGGAGTCTTAAAACTATAATTTGATAAATATAATATTTTAATAATAATATCATATTGGATGTGTGAAACAATATTACATTTTTATACGAAATGCCTTTTAAAGCTTTCAGATTGAACAGAAGAAAACATTTTCAGACTTGTTTGAGGATGTCAAACGGTACAATCACTTGATGGTCACACCACCCCTGCAACTGGCAAATATGGGAACTGAGGGTCCTCTGCTGGTGTATCTCAGTGAAGGTCCAATTTCTATATTGTTTGAATGCTAATAGCTAGACTGTTTAAGAAATGGATTATACTGTAAATATACAAGATAAACAACATAAATAGGAGATTTGCATCTAAGTTTCGGTTGCCTGAGTACCTGAGTGTTAAAAACCTAATACCTAAAATAATAATTTTTTTCCCTGTTTATATTTAGCAAAATATATCAGTGTTTTCATTTATTCTGAACTAACATTGTTTATCTATATAGATAATCTAGGTGTTTACTTGAACAAAGTCAAGGGAGACCCCTTTAACATTTGGGTTTACGACTGTCTGTCTGGAAGTGAGACCTTACAAAATGTGAATGATCTGGCTAAAAAGTAAGTATATAATTTCCCCATAAATAACAGACAGGGACTATGTAATTATAGTACTTTGAAAAATGCCAATTCACCAGAATAAACATTTAATTATTTCTATTCAGTTTAAACATTTATTAATGGGGTATTTTACTGTCAATTTTACCAATGGACCCTTTTCACAAGACTGTGATGAGGCGTTTAACGATCATCAGCATCATAAATCCTAGAAAGTTTTTAATATTTTTATTTGGTACATTTATAACACTATACTTTATTATATCACCTTTGTATCAAATGACAAAAAACTAGTTAACGCTAATGCGCGGTTTCTAATGCAGCGTCTATGGGAGAGACGGTAAATTTGACTTCGTTCTGACTGCCCTTATCAGTCTCTCTCGATATTTTTTATTTTTATTTTTTCCTTTTATTGAATTATTTGATGGCTATTTGCAATTTATTGTGTAAAACGCTATGTAAAACGCTATAGACCCTTTTCACATTCCGGGTTTTGCAGCAGCAAACCGCTCTTCAAATTAAACCAACTATGATGACTTTGCTGCTGCAAAACCCGGAAATGTGAAAAGGGTCTATAGCGTTCTACATAGCGTTTTACAAATAAAATGCAAATAGCCATCAAATAAATTGGATCAAAGATAGCAGATTTAAACATCTAAAAATAAAAACATTGAAAACCTTTTACATTAGCTGATCAACTAGGTTTGTTTATTTTATGTATATATGTAAAAAAAAAAAATTCAAGATTTCAAATTGACCATGACTGAGCAGCTCTTTTAAGCTTTTACATATTTGTATGGTTTACAGTAAAAATTGTATAAATAATAACTTTCTCCTTTTTCCATTCAGACTCAATGATACCAGAACTGACAACATTGTTGAAGTCAGTAAAACCCCCAAAGAGGCAATTGTGGTAAGTATTAGAGAAGTACTAGAGAAGTTTTTGTAATGTTTACTACACTTTCAAATGGGTATAATCCCTAACTGTGCCAGGACACAGCAGTTTGGTACATGCTTACTTTTTGAGGAAAGTCATAGTGCTTCACAAAGCTTTTTTTTTTTTCCCATAGCCAGTTCACATAAAGGTGTTGTTACTGTTAATAGACTTATTTAATCAGATATGAAATCATTATTTTTGTATGTTCACTTATAAACATGAAGTGTTAAATAATTTCAAAGCTCTATGGTTTCATAAAGTAATTATATATTAATAATTAGTAATTATATAACTTGGACAGTGCGTTATTTACATTGACATACATGCTGTTAATTCAAATGGATTCATTAATGCTCTTATCAGGTGCTCTTTGATTCAAGTTCTTCAATGATGGAAGAATGTTATGACACTGACAGTCAGATGAAGCGCATTGATGCCGTCAAGCAAATCTTTGACAGCTTTTCAAACCGAAGCATGTCATATGATTTTCAGCATGTCATCTGCCTTGTGATGTTTAACGACAAAGTTAAAACTCTTCTTAAATTCACAGAAAATTTGGAAACCTTCAAGGTAATTTTGTCCTGATTATTACACCATTATGTCAATTTATGATAAATGCCATTTGTATACTTTTTGAATCAATAATGTATCGCATATTCTTTTTTTACATGTAGGAGCAAGTGCATGCTATTGAAGCATCTGGGTACACTAGGTTATATGATGCACTTGTGCGTGGTATCGCAGAGCTTGACAATATCAAGAAAAGTTTTCCAGCTTGCAGATGTCGCATCTTGTGTTTGACAGATGGCAACGATTTCAGGTGTGTCTCTTTGTGTATCTGTTCCTATACTACTTGAATTGATGGTCTTAAAATGATACTACACCAACTAAAATGATTATGGATAACATTTATTGTCTAAACTACAGTTCCATGAGTAATCCAGTCACCATTGCCAGAAAATTGACGGCCAGCAATATTGTGGTCGATGCAGTTATTGTTGGCAAGGCAGATAACACTGTTTTACATGGAATCAGCTATGTAACAGGTTTGTGTGTGTATATTAACATTTTTATCTTTTACTCATTTTTAACACAAAATTAACTCAAAATACTAATGTTTTTTTGTTTGAATTATTGTATGATTTATTTTTTTTTTTTTTATGGGTCTATTTTATAAATTTGGTAATGGTAATGAAATTTATTTATATATATATATATATATATATATATATATATATATATATATATATATATATATATATATATATATATATATATATATATATGGTGTGTATATATATATATGGTGTGTATATATATATATATATATATATATATATATATATATATATATATATATATATATATATATGGTGTGTATATATATATATATATATATATATATATATATATATATATATATATATATATATATATGGTGTATATATATATATATATATATATATATATATGTATGGTGTATATATATATATATATATGGTGTATATATATATATATATATATATATATATGGTAATGAAATTTTATAAATTATCAAACCTATAAGGCAAGTTATAAAGTTTTTTCCATTAAATTTAAGTAAATATTTCAGTATTTTCTGTAAATAACAGAATAAAAGTTACTTGTTTCTGCATTTTTGAACATCCTGGTACATAAAACCAGTCTGACCCAATAGTGACTGTACTAGTACACAATTCTCAGAACAACACTGTAGCTATGGTCTGGAATCTACTAAATCACCAATCAAGACGCCAAAATGCACAGGCTAATAATACAGATAACAGCACAATACATAAACAAATTACCTAAAATTGAGGGCAATAAAATAACTACAGCAAAATCCCAGATCCGTAAATTAAGAAAAAAAATTGTTTTAGAATTTATTTTGATAACATATCTATAAAATATATGCAAACTAAAATTTTTACTTTACATTTTTCCCAGTATTATATAGCAGGTTTTTAATAACGTTGAGTTTTAGGCGCCATGCTACCCATTTGGTACGATAATGCCAGAGTTGAGATATTTCCACTGGACTCAGATTAGGCAAAGTATTCTGTAAGGAGCTTGCGACTGCAGTAGGTGCAGTAGAATCCATGTGCAGACGTTTATTGATAATCAAACACCAAACAGACAAATCTAAACTTTAGGCAGGGAATTGTGGTCAGGGTAATGCAGAGGTTGATAACACGAGACAGTCCGACAGCAAACAAATCCGAAACATTAATGCAAATCCAGAAAAGGCAAGGTAAATCGTTAACAGAAGGCAATCCATTAATCATGAAACAAAGGCCATAGAACTGGTAATGCTTTGCTATGAGGGAGTGCAACAGCATGGTTTACAGTATATAAAAAAGAAACAGGAAGTGAATGGTGGATGTGGAGCCGGAAGATGACTCCCTATGGTGATTGGGGGAAAGAGTCCTGGGCTGAGATGTTACATTTGGAGTATTTAGAGGGGGACAGTAGTGAAGTATTTTTACTTCACTCAGGTAGATTTAAAACTATCTGTACTTTATCAGAGTGTTTTTCTTTGGAAAACTTTTACTTCACTACATTCCAAAGCATAATGCCATACTTCTCACCGCACTACATTTCATAAATAAGTTGTTTTTGTTTGCCTTTAATACTTAAGAACATTAAAAATGTACTTTCTTGTACTCAAGTAAAACTTTGAATTACTTTTACTTGAGTAAATGTAAGAAAGTACTAGATTATATTTAATATGAAATAGTGCAGTAAAAAGTACAATATTATGCTTTGGAATGTTGTGAAGTAAAGGTTTTCTAAAGAAAACACTCTGATAAG
The DNA here is from genome assembly GCA_039654775.1 of Spinibarbus caldwelli. Classification (NCBI taxonomy): domain Eukaryota; kingdom Metazoa; phylum Chordata; class Actinopteri; order Cypriniformes; family Cyprinidae; genus Spinibarbus; species Spinibarbus caldwelli. The sequence continues at coordinate 19,170,877 of CM077232.1, forward strand.
TACAGATACTTTTAGCAGAGTAAAAGTACTTCACTATTGTCCACCTCTGTAGGGCCTCCTTGCACTAGCCAAATCAGAGTTTAAACTGCTGTAGTTAAAAACTCAAAGGAGTGTGCACTTGTTGATGATATCCATTTTTAGTTGACATATCATTGTGGCTTTCTCTGTTGATTTTAGGTGGATATTGCTTTAAGCCTGAGAATGCAAAAGCTGCCCTAAGGCTATTTGAGATGGAAACTGTCTTGTCCATGGAGCTGAGGGCAGAGAGAACAAGGGTACCTGTTTCTTCCATAAAAACAGAGGTATGAAATGAAAGCCATTACCTGTTACCTACCATACATTACAGATAATGGATATTCCTATATTTTTAAATGAAAGTCCCTCTCTTTACATAACCTTCCCTAGTGAAAAATAAATATACTAAAATGTATTTGAAATTTATTTCATGCCAAGTATACTATAAATAAATTAACATATTTATGTACTTAAAAATACACTGCAACTGTATATTACTAAACAGGTATATTCAAAGTCTGCTAAATTGGAACTACTTTTGAACTTAATGCGCTTCAATTGTGCAGAAGTAGTGCTGAAGTCCAACTAAAGATATACTGAAGTATATTTGATTGTGCTAAAGTGGAACTATACCAAGTATACTTCAGGTACACTTTAAATATCTTCCTTTTAAAAACCTTTATTATTCAAAGTCCATATAATCATCAATAGTGACATTAAAACACATTTTAGGCTTAATATCAAGAAATGTGCATTGTGCACAAGTAGTACTCCAAATAAAGCTTAATTATATTTTTTACATCAGTGATATGTCTTGAGTGATATGTCAGTAAATATGTTGATAGATTTGAACTACTTAGTTTGAAATAAATGTATTTTAAATGTATTACTTTTTTTTTATTATTATTTTTTTTTTACTAGGGTTGGTATACATGTGTATCTGATTAAAAAAAACAAGGATTTCTGCAAATAACTGCAGTTATTGTGGAAAATGTTTATCAACAGCAAGATTAGAAAATTTGTTTTTGTTTTTTTTTCTTTTATTTGTTGTCAATAGGAAGACTTGACCAAAATTTTTGCCACCCATGGCTACGATGAAAGACCAGAAGTGAAGATTCCTGCTCAAATCGCTAAGAAAGCGGCCAGGACAGAGAAGTATTATTGAGTGTCCACAAATTCAGACTACAACTCCATTATTTATTTATTTATTTTTTTAAATAACACATGAACAAGAGTTTGATATGGCTCTATGCACTTGTTAAGTCGTGACATATCAAATACTGTTTCCAGGTCCAAGCCTTTACTCTCTTTTTTCATGCAGACCTACTGTTCATTTATAGCTAAGCTTTTAAAAAGTTACAGTGTGCATTTGAATTCATAAAAATAGTGTTTGGACCCAGAAACTATGACACGTGAAGTCAGACTTGACAAATGGCCATGATCACAGTTGTTGATATAGAGCCATAATGCTCATCTTTGTTATCTCCTCTGTAGACATCTTGAGTAAAACAGCCCTATATTTAATGAAGCAAAACACCTGAACCAAAAGTGATGCGACCTGTTTTCAAGTAGTGCGGAAGTTTTTTGCGCAAAATTACTGATTACAAAATTATGACAATTGTTATAATTTAAAACGCATATGGTTCTTTTCTTAAAATATTCTAGAAAATATTCCCAAAGTACACACTCTTAACAAGTTATAGGGAATATCATGGTAGCCTAACTCTCTTTACACTACATACTAATATACAATTAATTTCCTTATTAGTGTACTAAAAATGAAGATACGAGAATGCAAGTCAGACCGCTTCATGGAGAAAGATAAACGGATCATAGAAGAGCTGAAAAGTCTTCACTGTGATCCCCATCCATTTTGTTCCGTGTATCCCTCAGAAACCGACTTCAGTAAGTATGATTAAATCTGCTTTTAAGTTTGTGGTCAAAATAAGACGGTTCATGCTATTTCTCCTGCTGTTAGATTTTCATGCATGAAGTGCACAAATAGTTCCTAGCATCAGTAATTGTGAATAATTTGATCAGTAATTACATAAAAATGAACAATATCAATTACTGGCGGCATAGGCCAAACTAGGTTGCTTACATATTTTTACAAAACTGGCCTAATGCTTTTGATACTTGACTAATTGTAAGGCAGTTCATCTTTTACTATACAGTATGTAGTCAAAAATGTACATTCTCTAACCACCTTACAATGGGTAGATTAATGGGTAGAGGCTTCTTTGTGTATTGCACACATAAACAGCCATAATCCTCAAAAACCTGGCAACGCATTAATTGGTTTGAGTATCTGCCACTTAATCCTTGCTTATGGTGTCAGTTGCTTCCTCTAATTAAATGTAGTCAAAGTTACACATACAAGTAAAATGTACAATAAAGTTGTTGTCATGCATTTCAATTTTTTCAGCTTTTTGGAGGATTGTCATGAAAGGACCGCCTGATACCCCCTATGAGAATGGAACCTTTGAGCTGTATTGTCAGTTTGGTCGTGATTATCCAGTGAAACCACCTGTTCTTCGGTTCTATACTCCTGTATCCTTAAGTCTTAGTGTCACAGTAATTTTCAGAAACTGATTTCTGTTTTTGATTAATATATTAAAGAGTAGAGTGCAGAACACCTTAGCATTTTGTACTCTATAAATTCTTAACTGCAGTATAGATTTACCATTGCAACATCAACAGTGTGGGAAGGATTTGCCACAACATTTTTGATCGACACTACTCGGCTGATGTTACTATGAGAGAGATCTTGGATGCTGTGTATGGACTTCTGATACTCCCAGAGGCAGAAGATCCATTAGACAGGTAGCCTCTTATTCTTCATCTGGTGTTTTTTTTCATTACCATTTTAAATCTCTAAGTTTTTTTTTTATTATTATTCAATGGACTTAACAAATCTAATATAATCAGAACAGCGATTAAAGCCCATTTAAGTTGTAAAATGCATTACATTATTTATTTGGTGTTGATCCAATTCTAAATGTAATAAATTTAAGGATACAATAAATAATGAATGAATACATGTATTTTTGTCCACTGTCTATCGTATCTTCAGCATATTAGCAGAGGAATTCCTGACTAGCAAAGAAGTCTATGAGCAGGCAGCTAAAGATAACACTGCAGTAAACGCATGCCAGTCCATGGAATCCATTGAAAAGGTAAATTCTTTTTCATTCAGTTATTACCAACAAACGTAGCCCAGAATGTTTGTCAAAGAGGATGCATGTTTATGAATTTTAGGACGCTTAATTTCATTACTGGACAATCATACATTTTTATATATCTTAAGCACAAATAAAAAAATATATATATATTTTTGAAGTCTGAAAATATTAGAATATAGAAAGGTACTTGAGCAGCCCCCTTCTCAATATTTCAACAGGTTAAAATTATACAGTACATATTTAATAATGTAGCTCTGTACACTTGTAGTAAATTAAATTGTGAGTAATTCCTATATGTACATATTTGTTGGGATATTATCCTGTTTTATGATATTTGTTTTTAAAAAAATCACCAATGATTATTTGTTTTTATTTTTTGCATTTCAATTTGCTTTTCAGCAATACATAGGTGAGAGCAATGTTCAAGTGCCTCCTCATCTGGTATGTCCCTTGTCAGGGAAGATATTCGTTGATCCAGTCAAGACCAAAGGTGGATGTGTGTATGAGCGAAGAGCCATTGAGGACTACCTTAAGACGTAAGTTTCAGTGGATTAGTCTCTGAAAAAGTACATTTGCATTACATTGATATTTATTCATAAGAGTGGTTTACAATTTATTTGTGTGTTAGAGGTCTGAGTTAGTGTTCAGAGAGGAACTGTCTTGTGTTTCTTACTGTTCATGAGGAGTTTCACCATTGAGGTACAGAAAAGTGAGTTTACTCCTTGAGGAAATGTTATGGTATATCAACGTACCTTTCACCCACTTTCTAAATGAAACTAAGATTTGCAAAATACGGTGATGACGAACATGAATAATGATTCCTTTCTAGACAGAGGCCCACAGACAAGCTATTTTCATTATCCATGATATTGTCATACGTAGCAACATTATATGGTAATGAAATGCAAGACAACATCCTTTTTAATAGCATTTTCAGATAGGTGTCTGATCTACCTGTGGTGGTTATCAAAGGATGTCTCGTTTTATTGTTGTCTTCTATATTGAGGAAGTATATAGTAGAAAGATAATGTTTTTTTTTCTCTCATTTATTTTTGCAGGAACAATAATGATCCAGTAACAGGGAAGCCACTTAGTTGCACAGATCTCACTCCAGATAAGAACATGAAAAAGTCTGTTGTGGAGTATCGTACATCCCAGATAGAGGAAACAGATCCCTAAATAAAGTAGATATTGTTTTGGCAGTGATTCAGCTGCACTACAATAATCACACAATACTCTTTATCATATTCATTCTCTTTTGATTGTGGGGCACAGCTTTTTACATTTCACATGTGTAGAAGTTACAAAATTCCACTGCATATTGTTCAATTTATTTTCTTTATCTTTACTTGTTTAAATGTTTATCTAATTTAGAATTTTGAAGTTATACAAGAGAGGTTATAATGGAAGCTTGTTTCTGCCAAAGAATTAAGAAAAAAAAAAATCTTTGATTCAATCTTTAGTTCACAAAGAAATATACTCAATTTTCAGTTTCTCTTAAGAAAATTAAAAAATGTTAACTGTAAGAAAAACTAAGAACTGGTATTTATGACAGGTAGAGTTGCTGTTATATTTCACCAATGTTATTTAGGTTTAAAGTGTTCTAAATATCCATTTTCCATATCAACCTGTTAGTCTTGGTTGCTTTATGTTTATATGTATTCTGAGGTTCCAAATAAAGTATGTATGCATGTTTGTATTTAATTTTATATTCAGGTCACAAATGCACATGGCACATGTTTAGAAAACGTTTCATAATTTCTTTGGTTCACAGGACCCTGGCTCTCCAGTGTTGGTGTCACTTATGTTAGGTGAATGTATATACAGACTACAGACAACTTTTTTTTCTTTTTTTTTTTTAATTAAAATGGACATTTTATTGCAGATCATAATTCATACAGTTTTCATAAAGTTAGCCTACAAATAGTTTAAAGCATTGTAAATAAAATGGTGCTTGTGATCACAACAGTCTTCAACAATTAATGCTTCTGATCACACCATTCCTCATAATTGGTTTGGAAAGGATGAGACTTCTGAATTTTCCAGGCTTTTTCATCACCTGGAGGTTGTTAATGTTAAATCTTGTCAAAGGCAACAACACCACCAAAAGTTGCTTCTTAGCCTTAAATCCTTGAACTTCCTGATTTTTGTGGTTCAGTTAGGTGGTAGAACTGTCACCATCAATGCAACAAAATTCACTAAGAATCAGTATTCATCATCATTTGTCACACTGGTCTTTCTGACATGTAGGGAACAGCATGTTAGGAAGACCATTATAGACAAGAACCTCAATATTACTCTAGAAACTTTGGCTTCAGATATACAAGGAAGATCTAGTCCACTCAACTAGTGTTAATAAAATATCTTTTGAGAGTGGAACACATGAAAGCATCAAACACGCACACATACTCATTTTTGTCTTAGTGAAGCAAACGATGTCTTGAACCAAACAAATGGCCATCCAGACTTCCTAGAGCTGGACAACGTCCTGATCCTCACATTCATAATTCCAAAGCGTAACTTTTAAGATCCTTCTCTAAATAATCTCAGGCAGCCTTGCACATTACGCTTGAATCAACTCAGCAACATTCACATGTGACAATTACCATTCTAACTTTTTGAACTACAGTGTTTGTGCTTTTGAATGAGGCACACTAAGAGTCCTCCTGCATCCTTCAGAAAGTCCTGAATGGGTTCTCCAAAGATGAAGAACTCAACCTAAAAGGATAAACGGGAAGAAATGGCACTGTTGCAGGATATAATGTAGCAGGGTTCTCATGGGCTTGTTTATAGTTTTATTAACTTTGCATAAGGTGCAGAATGATGGGAAACGCCCAATGGGAAATGGATAGGCAGTGGAGGTGAATTTGGGCAGATTATGGGACAGATCTGAGACCATTAGGGAGTTGTTGCTGTTCCCCGGCCACTCTTCATCTTCTCTAGCCTTTTCGAGAGGTGGCTGTTACTGGACTCCAACTCTTCGATCTTGTCCAGTGCAGAGCGTAACTACCATGAAAAATAGTTGAGCAAGCCATTCATTTTATTATATGTACATATAAGTAGAACTTTGTCTGTTTCTTATGAAATCAAATCTATTTGACTGTTGTACCTCTCGCTGCAGTTTGCGTTTTTCAGCTTTGAGTTCGTCCTCCACCTTCTCTGCATCATCAGATGAAGCTTTGTAACGGGTCACCTGACCCTCGAGCCTTGTGACCTACAACATGAGTTCCAATTAAAACCACTTCAAATGTTATTTTGCTATTTCATATTTTAAAAGGGTAACGCATGTTACAATTATTAATAGTAATGAAATATATTAAAAGAACTCACATTCTGTTCAAGTGCTGTGACTTCTTGCTCTGATTTGACAAGCTTAAATTTGAGGTCATTTATTTGTCTGTTGGCATCCCCTGAAATAAGGAACATTTGCACATTTCTCAACATCTGAGGGGTTTATTTGCTCTGGCAATAAACCAAACCTGTTAACAATTATTTAATGAATATTGTGAGCTAAGGAAAAGTTTCTAAAACTTTTGCCCTGAAGCTGAATAAGTGCAGGCAGTTTCTTACTCTGTATATCCATGATGTTGGAGTCAGCGCCATTCTCCAGTACATCTCCCTCTGGGCTGGACGTGTCCTCTATATCATTCTTCTGTTTCTTCTGCTCAAGCTGACCTTTCAATCTCTTAACCTGAAGAGAACAACACAGAAAATCATGCTTGTAATAGCACAAAATGAGGACTAAGTCAAGTAAAGTAGCTCGCAGAAGCGTACCTGCTCTATTAAGTTTTCCCTCTCATCAACCAGTTTTCGCAAGCGAATTTCTGAAAAGCAAGTTCAACAAATAGACCATTAGACAACATTATTTTTTCTTGCAGGTCAGCTTCAATATGAAAACCACTTATGAAATAAGTGCAGGTCAGCTTCAATATGAAAACCACATGCATTCATACGTTTTAACAACTACAGTTAAACATCTAAAACATGTCTTTGCAATTATAAAATATTACATTTTCATGTTAAAACAAATTCTAAGGTTAGACAGGAAAGATTTCACATACCAGGGGTGGGAGGAGCCAAAGGCATGGAGGGGGAGGAGTCAGGGCATGCAAAAAGTGAGGCTATCCTATGCTGGGATGTAAAGGATGAGGATGGACAACATGCAGAAACTTAAGTGACCTCAGAGGCTTCAGCCTCATGTAGTTAAATCTCTCAGCGTTCACTTAATCTGTACATCTATTACATGTCAGTGTTTTCCATGATGTGAGCTTATTTGAGGGTTGTGATGCAATAAGTGTGTGACACTATAATTCATGTCCTAAAAATGAAAACTTTCATGACTTAAAAGTCATTCTTCTCTGAAGCAGTTTAATTAAATATCCTCTATCATTATATAATAAAAACTACAGAAAATTAAATTGACAAAATTTCTGCTGTAACAACAATCAATAAACAATAGTGTAAAACATTTTTAATTGCTTAAGTTTTATTTTAAAATAAATGGTTCAATTAACATACACTAGGTCTCAATGTTCCAACACCATCTTTACCAAACATAACATATTTCTATTTGTTTTCAATTGTATCTCCCAACAAATGAATTGTGAAAACAAAATTTATCTTCAAAGCTCCAGTCAGATCCTTAGAGGAATGTTTAATAGGGTTAGCACACAATAAAAAAAAAATTCTTTACCACAAATTTAAACAACATACCCATTTAAACAAAATACATTTCGGGTCCTTTGTAACTGAAGACATTGTAATTAAGAAGCTGCTAAACATGACTGCAGCACAGACAGAAATCTGGTAATTTGTATTACTCATATATTATGAGAAACATTTTATTCATGCTCATGTAAAATTTAATAATAAATATGACACTTTATACCCATTACTGCTAGCATTAAATGTGTGATTGGTTTTGGGATTTTAAATACTGTTTGAACTCATCCAGTGTTCAATCTGTATTGTTAATCCGGTGTAAAACATTCATGTATAAAATATGTTTTCTGAAAAAGCTGCAATGACTGATAATTAGGCTTGACTGTAAGATAACTTTGGTTATTTTAGGGTTCTCCGAAGTAATGGTCCCAAAATAATTTTATTAGGACCTATATAAGTGCAAATTATTTCTTAAATTGAAGATGCTGAGAAGAGACTCAGCAATGTCCTTGTCTATTAAGACATTTTACATTCTTCTTTCCCCTTGCCCTTCCCTTTCCCCTTTCCACTTTTTTTAGATTCTTTTCTTTCATCTTCCTTGTTGCTTTCTGTGGTTTCCTTCTCAACTTCCTGATCTCCTGAAATATTTGACGCCTTGTTTTCGTGTTGAATGGAACTATTGATCTCTTGGCCTACATTTCTTGTCTCCATCTCTGAGATCTGATTAACTCCTTCACTGCGCGTCACATCTTCTGATGCCTGCTGATGCTCCTCAAATGCATCTTCTTTATTTCCAGAAGTATCATGCTGCTGATCATTAGGTTTGACTTCACTGCTGATTTGGCTGTCCTCTGTTAAACATCCTTCTACATCTGTTGTTATTTGTGGGTTTTCTGTGTCTTGTCCATCATCTTTCTGCTCCTTTGGCTTTGATTCCTGATCTGCAAGTTCTAGATTTTCATCTTCTTGAGTTTGGTCCTCATCAGTGACATTGCTTTGGTATTCCTGGCTTGCTTCTTGGACTTCATCTTTTAAAAGAGTACCTTCCTCTTTTGGCTGATCTAGAAAGTTTTTCAGAGGGGCATCTGATGATGCTTCAAGATCTGTTTCATCAAAATCAAATGATTCTCCTTCATCTTCCTCTTCCTCATCTTCTTCCTTGAGCTCTTGAGCAGCCACATCTGACTTTACCAGAAGGTCTTTTTCATCTTCAGGAAGTTGCACTTCAAGCGTAACCTGATTTTGGACTGAACTTTCTTCCTCATCTTTTTCTACCTTTGGTTCTTGATCAGAATAATCTGACTCTCCAGCTGATTCCTTAATTGCTTCGTTGGGAGACAGGTGATCCTCATGCACAACCTGAACCTGGGTTTCAATTAAAGAAGTGTTGTCAACGTGGCTTTCATCAGACACTTTTTCAGTAGGCACTTTAAGGTTTTCTTTATCCAGTTCATCTTGTCTCTCAACCTCTTCCTGGTCCAATTCCGCTCCAATACTGTCTTGGGTATTAGACACTTTTTCAGTAGGCATGTTAAGGTTTTCTTTATCCAGTTCATCTTGTCTCTCAACCTCTTCCTGGTCCAATTCCGCTCCAATACTGTCTTGGGTATTAGACACTTTTTCAGTAGGCATGTTAAGGTTTTCTTTATCCAGTTCATCTTGTCTCTCAACCTCTTCCTGGTCCAATTCCGCTCCAATACTGTCTTGGGTAGTAGACACTTTTTCAGTAGGCATGTTAAGGTTTTCTTTATCCAGATCATATTGTCTCTCAAACTCCTCCTGGTCCAGTTCCGCTCCAATACTCTCTTGAGTATCAAACACTTTTTCAGTAGGCACTTTAAGGTTTTCTTTATCCAATTTATCTTGTCTCTCAACCTCTTCCTGGTCCATTTCTGCTCCAGTACTGTCCTGAAGTTGGTTTTCCATTGGCTGATCAATAGGTTGTTCCTGGATTACCCTTTCAGCTTCATTTTCCACCTTCTCCATTACAGGGGAAGAGGGATGAGCAGAGTCATCTTGATCTACAGGGTTAGTGGTCCCATCTAGATCAATATTCTGGACCTTTTCCTCCTGTTCTTTTACTTCACAGTCCAGATGACTCTTCACTTCTTTAATGTCTACCGATGAAGTTTTCTCAATGTTCTCAGAGGAGCAGGTAGATTCAACACCCCCTTCAACAGCATCCATGGACTGAGCAGAAGGTTCACGAGGCAGTGAAGTCTCAGTTTCTGAAGATATAAGCTCACAGCTAAAGATTACAGCTTCAGAGTCAGGATTTGTTGAATCCTCAGTGTGTTCATCAATAACGTTTGCGGGGTTAGAGATAATTTTGCTGGACAGATCATCTGAAAGGACGCCATTGCTAGATTCAGGGCAATCAAATTTTGAGATTGTTTTAGAAATTCCTGCTAAATCAGCTTCATCTGTAACTAACAGAATTTTATCTTGAACATCATCAGCATTTATGTTTGTGCTTGTTGTTTCAATACCATCCAATTCACTGGTTCTTTTAGCATCATGTGGGACATCTGCATTCATTGTTGTTTCGGATATATCATTCCCTAAGGGCTCCTGGTGGTTTCCTTCATGATCACTTTCCGTTTTTTGGTTTGGATTGTCTTCACTACAAACCATTTCATTCTTGTCATCTATCTTTGTGTCACTTTCTTGCTTGTCACTCTGTTTCTGCTTCTGCTTGTTTTTCTTCTTCTTTTTCTTCTTTTTATTTGAAGCACTGGCACTTTGGGTTTTGGCAAGCTTCTCTGTTTGAGATGATTCTACAGGCTGCTCTTTGAGTTTATCATCAAGCACCGTCTCACCAGGTTTATCAGGTTCATCATGGACAGAACCAGAGACAGACTCTAAAGGAGTTTCTTCTTTGATTACCTGACTAGGTTTGACACATTCACTCTGTTGTTGATCTGTCTCCAAATGTCCATCCTTGTGAACAATGCACTCTAATTCCACTGTATTACCTCTTGAATCTTCCGGTATATGTGCCTCAGATTTGATCTCCTCATTGGGTCGTGTTGCAATGAGTTCATCATCACCAGCAGAACTTGGAGGTTCTTCAGGTCTATTCTCAAGCTGCTCTACACCCTCATTCATTTGGTCCCCACGGTCTCCATTCTCATTCGCTTCTAAAGGTGCATTTGTAGCATTTGTCCCTGGCACCCCATCATCCAGATCTTTTTGTTGCTGGTCTTTACACACCTTCAACTGATGAGTGCCTGGGAGATGATTGAGGTGTCAGTAGTTAAAGTCTGTAGAAGCCATTAAATATTTGGCAAACGTTTAGAGCAAGAAGAAAAAGAGGGAAAGGAGCAAAAAAGACTCCATGGCAAAGCTCTTAAAACCATACAAATCACATGTATTGAAGGATGTCCCAAAGAAGAAAAGCCCAAAGTATAGTCAAGAACTAAAACTTCACTGCAATTCCTTCTCTTGATTTTGATTTTAAAATCAAGGATGATGAAATATTTTCAGCAATTTCATAAACGCTTGTCAAGCAGAGTATTGGAATATGGACTCAAGAAAGAGACATGACTCTGTAGTGTTAACTTTCATTCTAGCTGTATATGCAAAGTGGATACAGGGAAGCAGGAAAGGGTGAGAGATGTTAATGTGACTGTGCATTTGTAACAGGCTCACAGAAACAGTTTGGTTAGTCTTGGCTTGAGCTGAAGAAGATGAAAATGCAAAGTGGCAAAGCTAAAACATGTTAGCATGCAATGAATGAATTTAGAAAAGCAGCTTACCTAGTACGCTACTCCCCTCTCGGATTTCAGCAGATGCTGTTTGAGAATTCTGATCAGCCTTTCCGACTTCTTCCTCTGTTTCTCCATTGCTGGCTAAGTCAAGTCCAAGGACAATGCCATGTTTCTGGACAGGAAAACAGTTTAATATTAGTACACTTACTATAAAAACAGATTCAGGTTAGATTTAGATGCACTGGGCCTAAATTTAATAATTTTAAACGTTCATATTTGAAGAAAATATTTAGATTATGATTCTGTTCATTCAGTCAGAAGCTGAGTGTTAATGAATCGGTCTTGATTTATATTATATTCTGGATCTTATCATGTTTACATTACTAAAAATTAATATACAGCTGTTTGGTTGTTAATAAGAAAAGAATGAGCCCTAGTTTTCACCACACATATCAATACCTTCAAAATATCTTTGAGCTGAACAACCTCATCTCTAAGCTCATCCCGCTCATTTCGAATGGCATCAGAAAATTCCTTCTGCCTCTCTAATGCCTGAACAGCACCAGAAGGGATTTGGTAAAGATGTGGCAAAGAGGAGAAAAAGAAGGTGAAAGCAATGAAAACATCAGGGCTGCAGACAACAAGAACAGTTTGGTAATGACAGACAGATTATAGCAGGAAACAGATGTGGAATCGAGCTAATCTACAACTATATGTTTGAAAGGTGAAATTATAATTCTATTACAGTGAAGGTAATGACAAATACAGTTTTTACAGGAGTTGGATACTGAGGGATCATACCCCAATTTTTTTATTCTTCCACTCAATAGTTTCCTGGAGGTCAGAAATCTCCCTAATATAGCCGTCTTGCTTGAGCCGTAATTGACGGATTTCCTATAGAGAGGTATTGTGCATGGAAGAAGACCAGAGATGAAGGAAGGAGAGAAGCTGTTACAGCAGATGGGTAGATAAGCCAAGCATTTGAAAAAGACAAAGGTTTTAGCACAGAGATATAAATACAACAATACTCACAGCGAGCAGTTCTTCACTCTGTTTCAATGTCTCCTTCAATTCACTGAACTGAAACTGCAGTATGCTATGAGCATGCTTCTCTCGTTCAAGGTCCTAAAACATAAAACTGCCTTTAGTTGTTTTTTTTTTAACCCTTTTAATTTAACATTTCAGAGTGTCATCATTGAGATTAAAGTACAAAAACGCCATTTGTACACCATTGTATTTCAATCACAAAATGACAAAGATTACAAATAATAAAAAATAAAATTAATGAATAAAATTTCCAATTAAAAGCTCTTACTATTTTAACAATCTATTATTTGTGGTTCGACAACATATTACAACAAGGCATTACTGCAACTTCTTATAATGCACACCTGACTGTACAGACCTTACACTTTTCCTCAAGCTCACGGCGTGTTTCAAAGAGCATCTCCTCCAGTTCCATTAAAGAGTCTTTCAAAGTGTCCACTTCATACATCATATTGGTCTTCTCATTATCCAGCTGTGCATTGGAGACCATGGCCTTACGGTACTTTTCCTCCACTTCCAAAAGGGAATCCTTTAAAAAGTCAGACACCACAATGAAAACCAGCAAACACTCACAAACACACGTCTGAACATGAATTACAATACCTCAACCTCTACATCAGTCTTGAACACAATTTTAAACTAAATTTCTCATTAAAATTAAAATCATATCAAACTAAATCATGAAGAGGGATGTGTAACAATATGTTTTGGAGAATAAGATAAAGTCAAAGATGGAAGCAAGGCAGAGAAAATGAGGCTATAGACTTCAGTGGCATAGATGTATAAACATGCAAGACAAGAGCCAAATAAGAACCAGAGACTAATATCATATCATATCTCATCATGTTTCTAATCAGCCACTCGCTGGTTAAAAAGGCACAAAATTTGTTGTTCATTTGCCAGCACTGTTGTATATAACTCAAACAAAGCAGGTTCTCGCTAGGCTTTTGACTAACACTGCCTTTTCCAGCTGTGTACCTTGAACTCTTTGAGGTTCTGCATGTGTTTTGCCTCCACATCTTGAATCTGATCCTTAAGCTCATGAATCTCCTGAATGAAAAGCATGAAGAGTGACGATGAAGAGGAAGGATAAAGGATGCAGTGGAGGAAGAGCAATAGAAGGGTAAAGAACACCAGACTGATTTTCAAATGAATTACTGTGCAAAAAACAAGTACAAAGCTGTAGAAAATAACAGTGAAGCAGATCGTAGAAAGTGGTCAGTCCTGCACCTGAAGAGTTCAACGCACAAACATCTTAGTTATCTTGTGGGGATGATATCATGTGGTTCTATAAACCTGCTGCTTAAATTTAAACTGGCACAAGACAAAGAGATCGGGACACACACCTTGATTTCCCTTATGGATGCTTCTGTGTCAGCAGAGATGGATGTATCTCCACTTCCTCTCCGTGAGGACGTCCCACCCAGAGAGGTAAGAGTGGTGCCAGAAATAGTCGATGCTCGTGAGGATCCCTAAAAATACAGCAAGTCATAGGTCACATCCCTTGGTTATAAAGTTTATCATGAGAATTTAGGCTTAAATAGTTAAAAAGATAAACAAATTGGCAAAAATAAATAAATAAATAACAAACCTTTTCCAAGTATTCTCGCTCTAAGCTGTCATCAGCCTGTAAATGAAAAAGATGATACACAGTCAATAGATTTTCTAGTCTTGCAAAAATCAAGTCAAGCCATCGAGGCTCTTATTCATACATTCATGCTGTCCCTTGAAGACATGCTGTTAACACAAAAAAGTTAGTGAAATAGATATTCTTCCATAAGAGGAAGAGGAAGAAAATCAGTTCAAGTCAAGCTGAAAAGATTCAAAATACAATTATTGTATTTGATCAATAACACTGATAAATCAAACTGCAACCATCAAGCATTTCTGTAAGGTGCTGTGAATATGTGAATTATAATATTAACAATTAGAATTTTTTTTTATCAAGCATCATGACAAGCTTCAGACTTCTGTGGGTTTCTGCACATAAAATCAGTTTGCTGAATCAACTGACCACTGACCATCACCTCAATTCAACATGCCACTGCTTGTATGCATAAAAACACACACAGGCCTTCAACCACCACAAATCACATGAACCCGAAGATTTCACTCTCGTACCATAGACTGCCTCCCATTAACGTTTGGCAGGTCAGGAATGACCACACGGTCAAGGTCTCTAGAAAGGCCACTGATACTAGCTGAGCTGCGCATAAAACTAGCCACTGAGCTGCTGCAGTCCTCCTGGAAACCACCAGATGGCAGCAATTAACATCAACGAGAGAGGTATTTCAGCTATTTGTGAAGTCTCAACTGTCCAAGTTTAACAGTTGGCTTTTTGCATGCACCCAAAGAAAGAATGCGCACAAACACACATCACCTCAGATGTCCTTCTTTACACTGTTAAAGTAATTTAATCCTACTTAATAGGTAAACATCAAGCAATTAACCAATTTAAAACTAAAGACTAAACGCATATTCATCCACTGACTTAGCAAGAAACATCAATAATCAGTTTCACACAGTACAGGCATCAGATTTATGAGACATTAAAAGCAAAAGCCTCAATGAATTGGATGTTTGTAGCTGTAACTGAATCTGTCACTGAGAAAGCAACTTATGAAATGTAAATGTGTTGGTCCATGATCATCTTGGGCATCAGTGACAGTGAAGTTGCTCACCACCGGACTCCCACATGCAGAATTTGCTCTGGATGAAGTCCTAGAGCTGGAGCCCAGAAAACCACTGTATTCAGAGGACTAGAGGAACACACACACACACACACACACACACACACACACTATGAGAATGTGAAGAATCAGAGAGACAGAGCAAGAGAGACGATGTACATGTATACACACAAAATGGATCAAAATGGATCGGAGATTGACAGACATTTCAGGCCTGATACAGTCACTGCACATCTGTACGATTCTCAAAAAAAAAAAAAAAAAAAAAGCAAGCACTACAAATTTACAAACCAAAAACAAGCTGGAAGAAGACTACCCACTTTGACAACTTACATGCTTGTCAATGTCTTACAGATCTTTAGAGAACAAGCTTGACATGAAATACTTGACATTTAAATTTGACTTGAAGCGTGACATACTGCGTCTAAATCTATTTTAAACTGCATTTTGTACATTTCAAGATTATACATGCATTTATTAATTTGAGAGACGACATGCAATAATATTTGTACTTTTTAAATGGTTCTGTGGTATGGAAAATCAATTAAACCAACTAGTGAAATATAATAGTTCATATATAGTTTATTATGATTGCTAAAATACATTTTAAACACCTAAAATACACACTTTCCCTTAAACATTCATGTAAATTTTAACCAAAAATCTTGATATTTATCAAAAGAATGCCATGTGACAATGTTAAGAGTGTCAGCTACACATATATAAAGCACTCTTTGCTCTATGGCATTAAAAAACACAAAGCCTTTTTATAAGCATTTCAAAGCATTTTTGACCTGCATTAGCTTCTAAATCACATACAAAAGTCCCATGTGTTTAACGTGTTAAAACATACACAAGGGATATTTTGACAATGCTCTGAGTGGCATTGCATTGATTATTATGATGAGAGAATATTACAAAAAAAAAAAAAAAAAATCACACTTTTTGGTTAAGGAACTGAATCCACATGTTAATAGGGTGTAATCTTCATGCACATTTACAGTTTATCATTCTTACAGCACGAACACTGGAGCGTCGAGAGCCACTGTAGAGACTGTCCTCATATATAGAGCCCTGATGACGGACAGATATAAACACACAGCAGAGAAACAACATTTTTATCCCCTTCTCACACCTTGAGGTCTTACCCATAACCACTCTGTGCAACTGAGCATGCAAACTCTCCACAGTCTCAATTCTCCTTTTTTGTATCAATACAGTCTTTCATCACATTCAGATGATCACGTCATTTGATTTCTTTCAGGTTGGTGGGGAAACGGTCTATAACTAGTTATTAAAGGTGAAGTGTGTCATTTTTCAATATTTGAATTCATTTTTATCCCAGTTTAATATGCTGAGATTGCTGTTTGTAGGATAAATCCCTGTTAAAACTTCAACTGACTGATGAGCTAATGATGCAAAAATTAGAGCAAGATCACAAATATTGGTTAAAGCAGTAAAAAAAGTTTTATAAAAATTTTTCAAATTTATGATTTGATATCTACCAGGAAAGAAGCAATGTAGTCATTAAAAATAACTATAATAGGTATTTGGGAAGTCTGTTTGGGGAAATAAATAAACAAAAATACATATAAAAATCCACACACTTCATCTTTAAGGACTACAAGTCAAAGCCAAAGCACAAGCAGTTAGCTCAGTCCTCAGGTGTTTGTGGTCTCTGTGGGTTTAAGATGCCTGATAACCCCAGATGGCCTGCTATGGATGAGAGTGAAAGTATTCGTGTGTACAGAGCTGCACACATTATTGTACAGGAAGTGCTGTGGAGCAGAGGGTAATATGAGGAGCAGCACAAACCCTGTGCTTCCTGATGTGCAGCAAAGACAGCTGAACAGACAGGAGAGATGAACATTTCAAATCAAATACAGAGCGAAAGCGGATAACTACAAAAAAGGTGGACATTATAGGAAAATAAATGATGAAGAAAACAGAAAGAGGGGATTTTACTCAGCGGCATGGAAGGAAAGGATGAAGATGACAGACCTGGTAGCCATTGTAGGAAGGGGCTTGATGTTTAGAGGAATAACTACTGCTGCTGTACAGCTCAGATGAATAGTAGGCATTCTAAAATGAAGGGAAATAATATAGATGATTGAATGATGAACTGATGAATACAGAAGTGTGAGAGATTTACAGAGTGACGGAGGGAGAGATAGAGAAAAATGCTGAGGGAGACCATCCAACTGTTTTACCACACTAAAATGTGCAATGCAGGGGCATCATGCCAGCTTAAGTCAGAAATGGTACTAAATGGGCTTTTCACACTTGAAAATGTTCACCCATAATATATTTTTTTTTTTTTTTTTTTTTTTTTGTAATAATTATCCTATTTCATGCTGCACACTGTTTATATAGAGTTGAGACTTCACAGTTCACATATCTGGCAGTGTAATTTGGCAATAAAAAGATGTTAACACTACCTAGGGCAAAAATTTTAGTGTGAAAAGCCTTTAATTTTGCTACAATTCACATGCATAAAACTGCTGCATATAAACACACCTGTACTAATTAGTCATGTTACATCTACTATTTTACTATATTACTATTTTACATCTACCATTTATTATTAACTACTTAAATCCTAAACTGTTCAGGTTATTTTATTTGGTCTATCTGGTCTATTTTATTTGGACTAGCCAAGCTG
Source organism: Spinibarbus caldwelli (assembly GCA_039654775.1). Lineage (NCBI taxonomy): Eukaryota > Metazoa > Chordata > Actinopteri > Cypriniformes > Cyprinidae > Spinibarbus > Spinibarbus caldwelli. The sequence goes on from CM077232.1 coordinate 19,188,845, forward strand.
GTATTAAGCTTGGAATACCAGCAAATCAGCTAAAAGTATGTTTTTGTAGTGGTTGACCAATATAGATTAAAAAAAAAAAAAAAAAAAAAAAACAGTTGCCGTTATCATTAAAAAGTGATGTAATGCTGCAAAAAAATTATATTTATTTTACATAACATTTACTAAATTAGAAATAAATAACTTGAATATAAAAATGAATTAATATAAAAAACTGAACCTGTAAAATAAACAAATTTATACTATAGATAGCAACGTCTTGATTCTGTAATATCAATAAATAAATATAAAATGAGTCCTGGTGTTATCAAAATAAGTCTTCAGACACTTTTTGCCCAATGCTGATAATTAAAACAAGGCAAAATGTGGGCCAACAACTATGATATTTTGTAATAAAGCCATCATGCTTTCTCAAAGACAGTGGCAATCATGCACTCATGTTAGATATATTTTCATGTTAATCACACAAAGAGATGCCGGATTTAGACCCACCGACTGCCGTTCAATTTTAGAGGAGCGAGACATTTTGCTCTCATCACTGAGTCTGGAGCTCTGTGCACAAATACAGAGTCCAGTTTACAATCTTCACACTGATTTGTACCACGTTACACCACAGTTAGTCACACTACTGCATCATGAATTAACAACAGCCTCCCGGACGTCATAATAGGTGAACCAACACACTAGTTAATACTCAAACACCCTCATCACACAGTTATTTGGGCCACTAACCCGACTAGACAATGTGCTGAGATCATCGTCATAGCCATTGCTCTGTGGGATAGACAACAAATCATGATTGATATTACATCTTTTTGTTATCGAACACAAATGTGACGTGCATAAGTTCTGCGAACGTACGGTTTTGGAAGAATGTTTCTTCTTTTTCTTGGACTTCTTATGGGAGTGATAGGAGGAGGCCTGGGGAAGCTGGACAGGATGGTGGGAAATGGAAGTAGGATTAAAACTGTAGAATTAACTGCTCAATACTTCATGGTTGTGAACATGCAGGTGAAGATTCAGTCGCATATGGTCATATTTGATCAAATCCAGAGTACAGACCACACCCCCTTCATTTGTAATGTTTATGAAATACTTCAAAACATCAGGTATTAGCTATACTTAGTTGAAACACACCACAGTGCAAAAACAAAAACATCTTGTGAACTCAATTAGGTGCTCATTTTACTTTAACAGGAACCTGAAAGCAATGATATAACATTCGTGCCTGAAGAAACATTTCCCACCCTAAGATTCTTACCCCGCCGTAAGCACCCGCCGCATCCAAATCCAACTGCTCAGACAAACAAAACCACCATCAGCATGAAGAATATTTTGGACTCTTTTATATCCTTATACAACACACAGCCAGGACAAACTCATACACACCTACACCAAACACTCTGACCGACAGCACAGAAGGTTTGAAAGGAACTATAAAGTTACACTGATACTGACCCGTACGTTGCTCCTGCTCCCCACTGACATCCGTTCTTCATCATCCGACACCTTGATGGATGAAAAAAAGGTCAAATTAGATGGAGTCCACAGTTAGCAAGAGTTTAAAGACATAAAACTCACCACTGTGTACATAAACAGCAAATCAGCATGTACAATGAGCCCCAAAATAAGTCTGACTTTAATTGCATTTGGAATAAAATCCAAGTGTATTTTTTTTCTGAAAGACAAACTAGCTAGCTGTGAAATATTTAGCTTGAGAAGTGCTCATGGAAGTAGTTTAGGAGGACACAAACCGAAGCATGTCTCCGTGGGACATGTGTATATCGTTCACTGTCCTCCTGAGAAGAGAAGAGAAGAGAAGAGAAGAGAAGAGAAGAGAAGAGAAGAGAAGAGAAGAGTAAGCAAGATGACAAAAGAGACAGATAAACAACACTCAGTAAGTGAGGTTGACCAGTATATGCAAAGACAGCATGCAAATCAGTAATAACTGATGCAAGAGCAATCCTGTTAAAATTAAATAAACCACCTCAACCTAAACCAAAACCAAAGTCAAGACAAAAAATACACAACACAATCCACTTTTTTTTTCTTTTTTTTGGTAAAATAATGTGAAAAGCTGCAATACACTCACATTTATGTTCTTGGAGTCAGTAAGATTTTATTTTTACTTTTATTCAGGAAGGAATGCTTTTAATTTATCAAAAGTGACAGTAAAGACATCTATAATGTTACAAAAGATTTCTTTCTTTTTTTTTTTTGAACTTTGTTCATCAAAAAATGTTTTTTTTTTCCAAAAATATAAACATATACCAAAAAATATAGTTTCAACACTGATAATAATAAGAAATGTTTCTTGAGCACTAAACCATATTACTGCTAATATGCACTAAAGCATATTAGAATGCTTCCTGAAGGATCATGCAACACTGAAAACTGGAGTGATGTTTGCTGTAATTAAATAGCTTTGCCATCACAAAATTATATTTTAAAATAATAAACATTTTTAATTCTAATATTCCACAATATTACTGTTCCTCTGCATCATCAAATAAATGCAGCCTTGGTAAGCATAAGATTTTCAAAATAATTTTAAAAAAATCGTATTGACCCCAAACTTTTGAATGCGAGCGTACATAAAAATATCTACAACGCCAGTAAACATAGATACATGTTTACATAGGCAAAACTATTTCATTTGTTGACAACTTGTGAAAATGCAAATCACTTATGTAGAGGTATTGACCTAGTGTTGATACATGCAACCCTGATATCCAACATCAAACTCTGTTAATTAACAAAACATGAACATGTCCTGTATTGCAAATTTGGATCCCTATCATGTCAAAGTCACATGCTGATGAAATGAGAAGCCTAGAAATAGCACAAATTCTCAACATTGAATGTACCATCCACTGCTCAATGTCCCCCCATTTGTTGTCCAAGTTATCCAGTCCATAGTATTTCTGAAAAGAGAAATGCAGCAGAAACCAGGAGAGAAAAATAAGGGAAGTTCATGTAACAAGAATGCAACAGAAGGAAAGGAATTAAAATATGTCAGAAAAACTGGTACACAAGTTGTCACCGGAGTGGTACCCTTTCAAAACATACTAATATGTACCATTTTAAGGCACTAATACGCACCCTGGCCTGTAGTGTTAAATAAGGTACAAAGATGTACCATTTGAAATGGTCCCACTTCAATGACAGTTTTTGTACCTTTTTTCCTGAGTGTATAGTGTAGATCTACAGCATCAGATGTCCTACCTTTTGCACCTGATAAATCTACATCACAGAAGGCCAGCAAAACAGGATCAGATGAGCAAAGGAAAGAAAGCCACCAGATGGGAAAAGGAAGGGGAAAAAGAGAGGGCACTGATTATTTGACATGAAAGAGAGCTAACCAAGTGGAAGAGTGTGTGTTCAAAGATAATGGAATGAAAAGAGAAAGCTGTTAAAGTTTTAGCGATCTGTCAGCTCAGTGTCATGTTACCTGGCCTTAAAGGTAAGCTTACATCTAGAGAAAACAACACCAGTTCACACACTTGATTCAAAGAACACATGAAGGTCAAGTGGACCAACAAGCAGCAAAACTCAATGCCATCAATGAATTGTTAATCAGGAATTTTAAAAACCACACTGCTACTTAAGAAAGCATCTAAATTATGTCATGCGACTGTTCAGATATCTGAGAACATGCTCAAGAGACACAGAGGGTCGTGTGATCCGGTCTAGCATTCTTTCCACTGATGTTTAAGGTTTCATTTGGCCCACTAATGATCAAACCAATGAACAGAACTGGACTATATAGCAGTGTTATGTTTACACTGATACACTTTTGTACTTGTGCTTGTCTATTACTTTTTCACAAGTAACAATAACTTCAGCAGATAAGCTGAAGATTCTTAAACATCTTGTCTGGTCACCACAGTAAATTTTGATACTTACAAATGTACTAAACTCCTGCTAATGACTCAACTAAACCTATACAAAAGCAGTTTTCATACTTGAAAAAGACATCTCTCTTTAACAGTTTGTTGTATATTTTGATAATTTAATCAAGAATTTTAATCTAATTATTATACAGTCTAAACTATACAGTAGTGAACACTTTCATTCTTACTGAAAAAACTACAGAATCTCACCTAACTGGTTTCCCCATGTGCATTTGCTCCAGTTTTGATGAGTGTTTATTCATCCAACATTCCTGTAACAAAACTTCTTCCTTTGAATTACCTTTAACACCTTATGTATCAAATTAGAGACTTTCCCACAACATCAATGCTCTTTTGTTTTGCAAAACTCTGCAGTCTCACAGAATTAAATTGTTAGGGTGTTAGAAACAAAGTTACCATGTTCTCCAAAAGGCACAAAAGAAAAAAAAACATCTAATAAATAACCATGGCATCCAAACAGGGTCTGGAACAAACTCAATAAATACCCTTGGTAGAACCTGCACTCAACCTTCTGAGTAACATATAACAGTTTCAGAGCTTTTCATTAAGTCGACAGGTCATAGTCAACAAATAAATCCTGGATACAACTAGATACAAACTAGTATAGATCACCAAATGCATCAATAAATCTGTTACTTAATTATTAACACATTAAGTCTGTAGTTTCTTATCTTTCCATGCTCATCTAGTAAATTCAAGCTCACCTTCCTCAGCAGAGGGGTCTGGGGTCTCCCACTGATCACTTCCCTAGCCCCTCTACGCACTAATCGCTTACAGGCCGTCCTGATAGCCTCAAAGAGTCCCCATCTACCTCAGGACTGAGGGAGACAGAGACTTTCTATGATTCCAAAGATATAGTCTGTCATAAAATCCAAACCACGTAGTCTGTGTGCGCTAGTGCATCTTCACAAAGTCTGGCTTAAACTCTTCCAGATCTATTTTATGTCACAGCATTTTCAATCTTGAGTCATTGTGTTTTTGCGATCAGCATAATGATCACAGCCAGATAGTGAGAACTGAATGGGAACTGAATCTGTTAACCCGCTGCAGGAACGGATGAAAGCTGATAATCTACTTTAAAGACTTGGCTGGAGTTTTAAAGCCACAAAACACACACCCTTAACAGTCACACACCTCCTGATCAGACCAGGCTTAACTCCGTATGCTAGCTAATCTCTCAAGTGTGACCTGGGTATGGTTAAAGGCTGCGTTTATCTTCATTACATAAGTTTGTTGCGTCTGAGCTCAGGTATCTCAGTGTGGGTTTCTGGTTGTCCATTCACCTCCGAAGGACCCTGAGCAACTTCATTCATATGCACTTAATCAAATGTCCTTAAATATGTTAAGTAATCTACAACTCGTTTAAATTCATGCAACTGAACCCATGCCATTCATGTTCTACTTACTGTGTGCAGTCAACTGTAGCAAACCAGCATCAACAGTCACAGTGCATTAACACTAATTACCCAGAATTAACCATGAGTTGGAACCAAATGTTACCATTCCTTTAAATCCAGCTCTCTTTACTATGATGAACGTTCAGGCAACGTACTATTATAATACCAAAAGCCTGACAAAACAAATGAATAACCCAACATCTATAAAGTCTGTTTGTAAAGACTTACAGCAACTGTAATGTAACAGGGAGTTTAGAATGACCTGTAATCTTGTGCCAAAATTAAGGGGAAAAGTACAAAACCTGCAGTAAAGCTGCAGGGTGCTACAACAAAATGAGCATTAACAAAGTCCATGCCATTTCTTTTTCATTAGTGCTAAAGCTGTTTGAACAAATTCCTTGAACAACCTTTTTTTTAAATTCATTTTTACAAAGTGGCGGATGAGTCAATATTATGCCACATATGTTGTCAATAATTAGATATTTCACCCAAAAATGTAAATCATTTTGTTCCAAACTTCTATTTTTCATTTCTTATGTGAAACACAAAAGAAGATATTTTGAAAAATGTCTCAGTGTTTTTTTTTCTCTCCATACAATGAAAGTGAATGGAATACCCAATGAATTTAATTGTATTGGCAGTTGAAACATTTTTTTCAAAATATCTTCTTTTGTGTTCTGAAAAAGAACAAAAAGTCATACGGATTTAAAATGGAAAAGACAATGTTAAATTTTGGGTGATCTCTTTAAGTTGGATTTAACACTGAATATTTTTCATTTTATTTTTCTTTGTAAAGACTAGGGCTGGGCGGTATATCGAGTTTGTACGAAATATCGATATATATATTTTTATAAGCGATACGGTATGAAGCAATACCGTTAATATCTATATACAGTAGTTTGATATGAGCGCATCTGAAAAAATATCTAGGGACTGAACTGCTGCGGAGAAAGTGCATACAATTTGTTCTAAACATGTGACAAGCTTTATATGAAGGGCTTTAAAAAACTTGTAAGATATAGTAGTCTATAGTTTATAGTTTGAGTTTAAAGCGGCTCGCCCCGTCAGATGCTCTGACAGAAAGGCTGCGTGCGCCGCTGACAGAGACGCGCTGTTTAATATGTTTGAAATGAGCTGTTTTTCATAATGCATAACTTACATTTCACAGGTATATTATCCCTCTGTAAATGTTATAAAGCCATGGAAATATTTCCATTTTGCTGTCAGAAGTGTATGAGCTTTTGCTTTGCGATTCTCCGCTAAACTTCACAGACTTCATTCAGAACGAGCGCCGCCGCGCGCATGCGCGCCAAATAGACAGCGTGCAATGAAATAGGAGCACCATAACTCTGACTAAAATATAGATTTTGCTGAAATATTTGTAGTTGAACAGTAAATGTGATATATGTAGAATTTTAAACCTACAAGGAGGCTAAGTGTATTTGTATGATAGCACTAACTGTAAAGTGACTGTAATGGGGTAGCCTAATCAAAACAGCCTTTTTATTTAATTAGTCTGTGCTTTTTTATTATTTTAATTTTTAGTTTAGTAAATTTAACTTTTGCTTTAAAAGCATTGTTTTTGTTTTTAGATTGCAATGTTACAGTGTTAGAATGTAATGTGATTTTAACCTTTTTTTACACATAATATATGCCTACATGGTTACATTCTATTTATTTGTTTAATCTAAACACAAAATACCGAGATATATACTGTATACCGCAAATCAGCCAAAAAATACAGAAATATGAATTGTTGTTCATATCGCCCAGCCCTAGTAAAGACCCCAAACTTCTCATGATGTAACCTGTAATGTTTCTGAGCATTAGCTGAGCAAAGGCTGCAGTTCAAACGGGCTCTTAGGAGGTCTTGACCCAGGAGGTGATTAACTGACCCTGATCACCTTTACCCAGCCAAAACATGTCCTTCAAAGCACAGAGCCCACAATCATGATGAAGATTAAACAAATTGAACATAATCAGCTGACAGTGTTGTGCAGGAGCGAGTCAACAAGACCATAAGAAAGATCCAATTTTGAGAATAAAGAAGGCCTTTTCCGCTGGCAGTTCAATAGGAAAACACCTTGAAAATATTTTGAGTGAACAGAGGCCAAGACTGGATAAATATTATCAGCGACAACATTTTCAAAAACACCAATGCAATTTTAAAGGCCTACAGCTCAACACACTCTTGAACTGTACTGGAAGGTTCTCCTCCTGTGTTTCAACACATTGTGTAATGCAGGTTGCTCTGTGAGATGCTTTCAGTTGCTTAACATATGACTCTTGTTAGTAAGTGTTGTGATTATGACACCAGTGAAAGGGGACATATCCACTATACGCACAGAATGGAGTTAAGCAGGTAAGCACATGGGGATGGGACTTTTCTAGAAGTTAAACCTCTTCAAAACTCAATTTTACAGGATAGGTCACATGTTACTGGTGGGTATATCAAAACATCTATGTACTGTAACAACACTGTCATGCTAGAACGTTTTCTAAGCCCCCTCCAAAAAACAGCAAGTAAGTAAGTAAGGGCCAGATTTACTACACAGGGTAAATTAGCGTTAGAGCGCAATTCCATAAAAGTGCAGATGGGAGGGGAAAATTCTGTGCGTGATTTACTGACAATGCACACATTAAAGAACACAGACACAGCCAGATCATTTCAATAATGACCAGCGCAATCTACCAAGAGCAACAAATTACCGCCTGCTTTAAGACATGCTTTTTTTGGGCGTTAAATAACAGCGCAAATAACAGTAATTTGATGAGCGTAAACGTTAGTATTTTAATACTCTCCTCCCATAAATTTTGTGTCTGAAAGGGAAACTCCTATAAATGCATATTCAATAAGGTCAGGTGAAAAAATAACTGACCACGCCTTTTCAGCACTGATTCTTCACTGCACGTCTTAAGTAAGTCCTGACAGTACTATTTTAATACCAAAAAATGGTTTGCGCTGGCGCAAGCTCTTAGTAAATCTGGCCCTAAGTAAGCAAATAAATAAAATGTCTGCAAAGAATAATATATAATAAATAAATATATAAAGAATAAATAAATAAATACAATTTCTATAAAGACTTATATTAAGAGGAATATTATAGCATATACGCCTAGAGTATTATAGGAGACTTGAAAAGCAATATGTAAAAGTTGATACAAAATCAAGGCCAACATCACATTTTGGCATATGAAAACATTTAACAACACCAAGGCCTAAATTTCCACCCAAGTTTAAGCCTTCAGTGATTGAGTTTCTTCACCTCTTTCTGTTGTCTCTCCAGTTCTCTCATTCTGATCTCACGAGCTTCTGCACGGGCCGCCCTCTTAGCTGCCAAACGGGCTTCAGCCTGCAGGGGGCAGATGGGGAAAAAGAGAAAGAGAGAGAGGTCAAGTCATTAAAACATAACCATAAGACCATGAGCACTGTAGTAAATACAAAAATAACAAATAAAAAAAAATAGAGGAAGTTAAATCAACACACAAAAAACTACTTATTACATTTCTTGTAATATAAATTAAACTGGAGGTTCACAGGACATACATGATTACATGAACATGTTTATGTATCTCCTCCCTGTCATAAAGTTCTATGTACTGGAACTGTATACTAGTCAGACTGCACATGCTATGAATATGTTTGTTTACATGAGTATGTATGTGTGTATTTGTGACTTTAGTTCATCACACTTTGAAAGTCCTTTTAAGGAAGAGACTCCCTGTAAGGCATGAGGGGGAGAGAGAGAGAGAGAGAGAGAGAGGAGAGAGAGAACACACTTCCTTCCTGCAGATGATGCCACAAAATGTGCAACAACCCAAAAAAAAAAAAAAGAGACACATTAACTCCAATATTTCATCATAGACACTACCCTCCCATAGTGACGTCTGCAAATGAAATCTGCCCATTTTCCCCCCAATCCTGTACTACAAGTAATCGTTATACCAGAAGCATGACTGTAACACTCACACATTCCTGAAAACATAGCAAAAAATATTTGATATTTATGTTTTAACAGGGAAAATCAAGTGTTAAAACAGTGGAACTACTGCTCAAAGGGGCATGCAAGCAACGACTTAAAATGAATTTCTGTGTTTGTTAGCTGCTGGAGAAATCCATAATGATGTGTTCCTGAGTAAATGTCAGATCATATCTTAATGTCTCAGACTGAGACCTTCCGTCCTGAACACAGTCACACAACTTTGTCACACAGCTTCTACACATTCTTTCCAGTTCCAGGACAAGAGTGGACAAATAAACTGGGAAAATTTAACCTTTCTCATCCTTAATATGTGGTGATGTGCAACATCAGAATGTGCAACATCATGTGTTGACATACAACATCAGAATTAAACATCCAAATCCCAATTCAAGAAACATCACCTTTATATTGAATATCACTACAGTTTGTAAACAGGAAATGTGTGACCATGTTATGTTAGTACTGTTGTAATGAAGACAGATAATTGTGTAGAAGAACAGCCGGGGCGAAGTTACTACAGCCAACCCCAGCAATTAAGCAGCTGTCCAAACATGTTTCTAACAGGTTCTCACTAATGTCAACATACGATTTCCACAAACACAGCAATCCACCTATGCATACATTCCTCTTTAAAATAACAGTTACCATCCAACAGGGCTTTGACTGTGCTGAAAATGCTGAATAATATTTAATTTGAAAAAAAAAAACAAAAAAAAACAAAAAAAAAACACACACACTTAAACTAAACATCAAGGGTAAACAGACTCTTCAGAAAACTTTCAGGAATAAATGCACTTTGTATGACTGCGTGACTAACAGGGTAACCAAAACTATGCCATTTTTGACCATAGCAGGAAGTCAGAGGGCTGAGTCATTCACAATTGAGCCTGGATCACACCCTTCCTGCACTTTAGCAGAACGAACCACTGATCGTACAAACCCCCATCACTGCTCAGTTCTGATGTGGAGGGCATGTACATGCGTACACAATATGGTTTACATGGACAGAAGATAATCATTCATATTACTGAACCAAATCTTTAGTAATACATGTCAGTCAGTGCTTACAAAATACCTAAAAAGCAATGGTTTTGACAAGAAAAAAAAAAAAAATACGTAAAATGTGCATAGGCACCTAAAAGAAGCAGGTTAGCATTCTTAAAGAAAACATGCACTATTCATCCTCTCTGAACTAAAACAAGCAGCTCTTTTATCAAAACCCATATTCATATTAAGGCCTACCTTCTTGCAGTTTTCAAAGTACACCATGATATCTGTCACGGTGAGCATATGATTGCCTGGGTCATCTGCATTTTCCCCCATCATGACCATTTACACCCTCCTATTGCAGAAGAGGAAAACAAACTGGCCTATTTCACACACCTCTCTCCTCTCACTCTCTCCTCAACAGCTATTTTTAATGACCGAAATGGAGCGGGCTCTATCAATAAACCCAAAATGCTCTAATTTAATGAAAGTTCTGTGACGTAGAGATTCTCAACGGGAATGAAGAGCTAGTTCCATTGCTGTCTGGTAGTGACCTTTTTTTTGAATAGAAATACATTGTTGAATTGCTCTAATTGGCATTGCCATTGGCAATCAGCCATTGCTAATGTACGAATCTTGGATGATGTGCTGCTAATATGCTTGAAGCTTGAAACTTACAGATTAAGGGGCAGTAATATTATAATGAGATCCCTTTGCAACATCACTAGGGGAGCGAGATCAGACGCACTCGTTTTTTAAGACGCTTGCAGAAAAAGGCTAACCAAAACAAAGTTACTGGGTTAATCTTTCTCACATTTCCTTGGTTGGTAGATGCACCGGGGACCTGAATACAGCACTTAAAACCTGGAAAAGTCAGATTTTCATGATATGTCACCTTTAAATTTTTTTGTTACTTTCCCATGATTAGGATTTCCATGACCTTTCCAGGCCTGAAAAAACACTAATAAATAATTAATTCCCTAACAATTCTTGGTCTTCAATGACCACTGGAATTCAACATGTGAGTATACAAGATGAAGTACCATTCGCTTCTTCATTCTGTTTAAATAAAGAAAAAAATTCTGTTCCCTTTCGATACTTTACTCGTACTACGTCTTACTAGACGCATATGGGGAAAACTCCTTTTTCTCCAATAACTGAAGCCTTTTTTAATAGCGCAGTGTTACTGCACGGCCATTGGTTCGTGCAGTGCTTTAAAGACGAACCAATGGCTCGGCAGCGGTGCTGCACGAACCTATGGCGGCGATGCCCGCCAGAATGGGCAGGGCATCTGGCTATATAAGCAGCCGCATCACCATAGGATCCTCAGATTTTTTTCTCCTTCAGCGACGACATCTCTTTGCTGATCTACGAGACTTGAAGCCCTTCTCGCCGTTGACCAGCTTCTGCAGAGGATCAAGACCGTCTGGCTCGGCTGATCTCCCGCTGAGTCGCCACTCTCTAGCCGCTTCAGCGCCCATAGCAGGCGCGGTCTCGCGGTCCCCTGCCGCCATTCGGCGAACGCTCGAAAGAGCAAATTTCGAAGAGCAAATCTCCCGGTGTTGTTGTAAATGCCGCGCCATTTCTGTCGCTCGTGCAGGGCTCCCCTGCACGTCGCTGACGGTCATGGCGAGTGTGTTTCATGCTTGGGTGCCGCCCACGCTGAAACTGCACTCACCGAGACGGAATGTCCTCATTGCGAGGATATGAGTCTCGCCTTTCTGCACTCGCGGATAGCTTTCTTTTCAGAGAGCGACTCCGCTCCTCACGCCCTCCCGCTTCCTTCCTCCCAGGAACCTGTGAGGAAGAAGCAGCGGGGCAGAGGATGCAAGCGCGCCTAGATGAGTGAGCTTACGCCCACTCAGACCCCGCGTACCTCACTCTCTACTACGAGAGAGGTTCTGCCCGTCTTTTTCTCCTGTCCAGACCAGCGTCCCTCTGCGGCTGGGAGCGACACGGTCTCGTTCGGGGGAAGTGAAGACGAGATCCGGGATGACAGCGTGTCACTGGGTGCATCAGACGCTGAGGAGCTGTTGGGCTCGGTTAGTGACCCCACCCTCCTTCAGTCTGTGGAGCCCAGCGAGCCCAAGCCGAAGACAGATGCCGAACTGCTCCGCGTCCTGTCTAAGGCTGGGGATGAGTTGGGTTTGGAGTGGTCTCCACCGGAGGAGCCCACTCGCAGCCGCCTAGACGAGTGGTTCCTGCCGGGGCGCCGTCAGGCCCCTCATCAGCGAGCCTCACCGTTCTTCCCAGAAGTCCACGAAGAACTGACCAGGTCGTGGAGAGCCCCTTACTCGGCCCGCCTGCGTGCTTCTTCTTCATCCGCCCTCAGCGCCGTCAACGGAGGTGGAAAAAGGGTACGAGAGGATGCCTCCTCTCAATGAGTCAGTGGCCGCGCATTTTTGCCCACCCACGCCCATCAGTTGGATGGCAAAGGCTGCCCACCCATCCAAGCCCTGTAAGACGACTTCAGCGCTCGCTGGACACGCTTACTCATCGGCTGGACAGGCGGCCTCGGCACTTCATTCCATGGCAGTCCTCCAGGTGTTACAGGCCAAACTCCTCCACTGCATGGACAAGACTGGCCCAGACCCCACAGCATTCAGGGAGCTGCACAGTGCGACCGACCTGGCTTTACGCTCCACCAAAGCCACGGCCCAGGCGATAGGCAGGTCCATGGCCAGTTTAGTGGTGCTCGAGCGCCACCTGTGGTTAACGCTGACGGAGATGAAGGATGCGGACAAGGTCCCCTTCCTGGACTCACCAGTCTACCCCACCGGACTGTTTCGACCCGCTGTGGAAGGGTTCGCAGAGCATTTCACAGCGGCACAGAAGTCGTCTCAGGCAATGCGACACTTCCTGCCAAAGCGCTCCAACTCTGCAGCTGGCTCGAGTTGCCCCAGATCGGCGCCGACTCGCCAGCTTGCGAAGACTGCGCCACCGGCTCCCCAGCCGGAGCACAAGCCTGCGCCCCGAGATCGTTCTCGTTCGGCTAGACGCCACCCGCCTCCTAAGCGCCAGGGACTCCGGCCCAAGATTGTGCTGGACCAGGCATCCATGGCGTCATCCTGATCTGTGAGACAGGAAGAGGAGGGGGCTAAGTCCCACGGTTGCCGGACCACCCCCCAAGTTGCCTCGGTTGAGCCTCCAAGCAACCCGTTCAGTTCCGGGGCGATGTGTTTTCTGCAGTCACTGGCCCCGTTCAAGCGCCCAAACCGCCTACCGTTGTGAAAGCGGAACAAATAAAACGCGAACATTCTCAAAAAGTGAGCAAATTTCCTCTTCCACACAATACGAGTGGTGCATCCCTGCACGGCGACAAACAACTCGAGTCAATCCAACCCCTTGTTACGCGGGCCGAGGCTTGGCAGGCCATCCCCAGAGTGTCAGATTGGGTGATGGGGATAATAAAACGAGGTTACTCACTGCAGTTCGCTCGAAGACCCCCACGCTTCAGTGGTGTGGTTTCCACCTCTGTACAGAGCAAAGACGCACACGTCCTGCGCTCTGAGGTGATGACTTTGCTGGCAAAGGGCGCCGTAGAAGCGGTCTCCCCAGCCCAGAGCGAATCAGGCTTCTACCGTTACTTCCTCGTCCCCAAAAAGGATGGTGGCCTGCGGCCCATCCTCGATCTCAGGCTCCTGAACCGCGCCCTCATGAGACGGCCATTCAGGATGATTACATTGAAACAGATCCTCTCGCAAATACGCCAAGAGGACTGGTTCTTTTCTCTGGACCTGAAAGACGCTTACTTTCACATCCAGATAGCCCCCCATCACAGGCCATTCTTGAGATTCGCCTTCGAGGGTGTGGCTTATCAGTACATGGTCCTGCCCTTTGGGCTGTCCCTGGCTCCCCGCACTTTTACAAAGTGCATGGACGCGGCTCTTTCCCCTCTGAGACAGATGGGAATCCGCATTCTCAACTACCTCGACAACTGGCTCATTCTTGCCCTGCTGAAGGTGGAACTGCTGTCACACAATTCCCTCCTTCTCAGCCACTTAGAGCGCCTGGGACTCAGGGTCAACTTTGCCAAGAGTGCACTGTCCCCCAGCCAACGAATATCGTTTCTGGGAACAGTTTTCGACTCAGCCCAAATGAAGGCAGCGGTCATACAGCCTCTCGCCCCCTCAAAGATGCTCGGCCTCATGGCCTCTGCGTCTCCAGTACTACAGCTGGGCCTGCTTCGTATGCGGCCCCTTCAGCACTGGCTGAAACTGAGTGTTCCACCCGATGCCTGGCGTCACAGATGACTGCGAATCAAGGTAAACTGGGCCTGCGTGGCAGCCCTGAGCCCTTGGAAGTGTCATCAGTGGATGGAACAGGGTGTGCCCTTGGAAATGGTCTGCAGGAGAAAGGTGGTCTCGACAGATGCGTCCAACACGGGTTGGGGAGCTCTGTGCGAGGGCTAACCGGCCTTCGGCCTGTGGTCGGCGGAGGAAGGAAGTCTCCACATCAACTGCCTGGAAATGCTGACAGTGTGTCGAGCCCTTCATACCTTCTTACCAGACCTAAAGGGGCACCACGTTCTGGTCCATTTGGACAGCATGACCGTGGTAGCCTACATAAATCACCAAGGGGGACTCTCCTCGAGGCGCCTCCTCCTTCTAGTGGAGCGCCTCTTGGTATGGTCTCAGCACAACCTGCGTTCACTGAGAGCGACGCATGTGCCAGGCAGACTGAACCAGGGTGCAGACATGCTGTCACGGAGCAACGTCCCCTCAGAGGAGTGGACGCTCCATCCGCAAGTGGTTCAGGAGATCTAGTGATCTTTGGCAAGGCAGAGGTCGACCTCTTCGCCTCAAAAGACAACTCTCATTGCCTGACCTATTATTCGAAGGACATGGACGCATTGGCCCACGACTGGCCCAACCTCCTCCTTTATGCTTTTCCCCCGTATGCTCTGATCCCACAGGTCATCAAACAAATCAGGGAACACAAACACAAAGTTCTTTTAGTGGCCCCGCTCTGGAGGAACCAGCATTGGTTCTCAGAGCTGTCTCAGCTGCTCACCGCAGCCCCTTGGCCCATTCCCCTGAGACGGGACCTCCTCTCTCAGGCGAACAGAACGTTGTGGCATCCCCGGCCTGAGTTGTGGGCTCTGCACTCTGCTCTGGCCTCTCGATGGGAGCTCACGGACCTCCCCGAGAGTGTTCAAAACACAATCACTCAGTCTAGAGCCCCATCTACGAGACATCTCTACGCCCTTAAATGGTCTGTCTTTTCCGCCTGGTGCTCAACCCGTGGCGCAGACCCATTTTCCTGTGACATATCGCTGATATTGTCCTTCCTGCAGGAGCTGCTGGACAAGGTGCACTGCCCGTCCAAGCTCAAGGTCTATGTAGCAGCCATAGCAGCCTCGCACGCTCTTATAGCAGGCCAGTCGGAGGGCAGGAACAACTTAGTTGTTCGCTTTCTGAAGGGGTCCAAGAAGCTGAACCCTCCTCGCCCCTTCACAGTCCCTACTTGGGATCTGCCTACTGTTCTGAGGGCCCTGAAGGGCCCTCCCTTTGAGTCGCTACAGTCTGTCGACCTCCGATCCCTGTCGCTAAAGACTGCTCTGCTACTGACCCTAGCATCGGTCAAGCGGATGGGAGATTTGCAGGCGCTCTCTGTGAGCCTCACCTGCCTTCAATTTGGGCTTAACGACTCCAAGGTCGTCCTAAAGCCAAGGCATGGTTATGTACCGAAGGTTCTCTCCAATCCTTTCAGAGCACAGGTCATTTCGCTCTCTGCGCTTCCTCCCTCAGACGAGGACCAGGAGCTGAATTTACTCTGCCCCGGTAGGGCACTGAGAATCTACCTGGAGCATTCTGCCCCTTTAGGCAGACGGAACAGCTCTTTGTTTGCTTCGGTGACCGCACCAAAGGGCATCCGTTCACGAAGCACAGACTTTCAAGGTGGATAGTTGACGCTATTACGCTAGCTTACTCTTCCTTGGGCCTGCATTGCCCCACTGGAGTACGAGCACACTTCACAAGAGGCGTTGCCTCATCGTGGCCGTGGTATAGCTGAGTGTCCATCTCAGAAATATGTGCGGCGGCCGGCTGGGCCTCGCCGTCAACATTTGCTAGGTTTTATAACCTGGAAGTCCCTGCCTTACAGGCACGGGTCCTTTCTGCTTGAATGGACGTGAACCTTAACAGGTGGGACCAGCACTGTGCAGAGCTCGGCCAAGGCACACCCGACTCGACAGTATTGCTTACTTGTGCGCTCTCGGCACCCTGGCTGTATAGGTCCCCCTTGGGACGATTCCCGGGCCAGGAGCAACCTCAATGAGTTCGACCTGCTGCTTCGAGGGCTTCTCGGTGCCCATGGCAAGTTAGCTATTTAGTCGTTCCCCTACCATAGCACGGCGTGGTTGTACTGGTTCCCCATATGTATCTAGTAAGACGCAGTACAAGTAAAGTATCGAAAGGGAAGGTACTCGGTTACTATCATAACCTCAGTTCCCTGAGATACGGGAACGAGTACTGTGTTCCTTGCCGTGCTATGGTGCTGTACGACTCAGTCGTCGCTTCAGTCGATGTAAACCTGAGGATCCTATGGCGATGCGGCTGCTTATATAGCCAGATGCCCTGCCCATTCTGGCGGGCATCGCCGCCATAGGCTCATGCAGCACCGCTGCCGAGCCATTGGTTCGTCTTTACAGCACTGCATGAACCAATGGCCGTGCAGTAACACTGCGTCATTAAAAAAGGTTTCAGTTATCAGAGAAAAAGGAGTTTTCCCCATATGCGTCTAGTAAGACGCAATACTCGTTCAAGTATCTCAGGGAACCGAGGTTACGATAGTAACCGAATACGTTTCTACTGACATTTTTTTTCCAAATAACAAATATGACCATCTCCACTTCATTTAGACTTAGATTGAAAACAGGGCTTTGAAAACTAGATTTGTTCATGGAACACTTTAGGGACTGTTCACACAGAATGCATTCACTTATTCCACCGTGCAACTTTTCCGTTGTTTTTGAATGTAAATGCGCTAAATTGACTGTCGCACTTGCACCTTGCGTCTTTTGCAGTGTCTTGCACATTACTCATTATTTTAAAAAAACTGTGCCTGGAGGCCTTGCTAGGCCCAAGCAAAAACATGTTCTGTGTGAATGGCCCCTTAACCAACAGAGTTGAAGAATTATTGTGTTTTTGGATTATTTTCAGATAGATGAGTGTGGACAGTAGGGTTGGGCGATGTCTACCAAATTGGCATTGGATGATGTCTACAGTGAAACATCGTGATGGACGATGACATCAGGAGGTGGGGTTAGGGGTGTGCCCGAAGCGTGAATCCGTACTCAGAAAGGCACGGAAAACAAATAACGCGTTCTACGGAGCCACTAAAGGGACATGGTTAGCCGCTTGATAGCGGTAGCCAGTTACATTACAATAGCCTACATGCAAGTTCACTTCCCACATACACAAAGTAAGGAGAGATGACTGATAGGACGATGGCGAATGATTTGCAGATCCTGAGCACCACTGACAAACATCTAATCTTGTAAAATGTGTGGTAAGTACTGCCGCTTCTTATAGAGTCCATGTGATCGTGAATCTCGAAAGTGAAAGTGAAAGTAAAATGAGAGCGTGCATTCGAAAGCCGTTTTAATGCTCTGCATATTAATAGCGGCTCCCCAGTTTATTTACAATATAATTACCCAACGATATAATTGCAAGAGAAAGTACTGAAATAATTTTTTTATCCATCTCGTAGGTTATTTATTCTATTTAGGGGTTCCGTTGTACACTTAATTTTCTTTCCGAACACGGAATTGGGGTGGATTGTGGCGGATTGCGGAAAGGGGGGTGATTAACCCTATCGGCCCAACGCTAGTGGACATGTTTACTAAACCCTTTGTTTGGTGCCTTTTAAGGTAGACATGCAGGACAAGCTTGTCATTCAAGAGTCCCTGGGAGTTTGATGAATGCCAGGACAATTTGAGTCCAGAGTTGAGTCTTATCTTATCGGTTGACATAAATACCACAGAAGGAGATGCCAAGCTGACCAGATCTCTCTCTCCCACGGCCTCTTGTACCAGCATGCCAAGCTGAGCGGGTACATGATAATGATCTAAAAGACTAGCTGTAACAGAAAATGAAGGAAACAAACTGAAGACATGCAACACAAATGACTCAACTGCTCCTTGTTCACTGTGTTTTGGACAGTACTCTGGAAGCAAAATTTACTAAAGGGCCATTCCACCAAATGGGCACCATTTCTGTGCCCAGGACATTATAGGTACAAACATGCATAAAAATTAACTACAAAATACATTTTATTATTAAGATAAGTGTCCTGCACATTAATCTAACTGCAAATTTAAAATATATAATTTTAAAAAATTAAAAACTACCTAAAACACTGAAAATATAGCATTTGTACATGTCCCCAGTGTCTTATGCCAAATATAATGTTTAAAATTCTTCAGAAATCATTTTTGTTTCCATTTTTGTGTACCTCCATATCCCATCAGTGCTTTAAATACATTTATTTCAAAATAAATTTATAATATTTTGGATAAAATACACATTTTAGTCGTGTCCCCTGGTTTTCACTCAGTCCTGTTACCCTAACTGGGAAAAAACTGGGAAAAATCCACAAGACACATTTTCAACATAATATTGCAACATCTGGATCTTCTGAAGGCAATGAAATGACCGAAAGCATGTGGTCTTATTTTCTTTTCTGTATATTTGATGATATTGTAACGGTGGCTGGGAGCGTCATTACAAATATACTGTCCTGTTACCTAAATTATTTCTTAGATGTTACTTGTTTATTTTAAAAATACAAATATTGTGAATCGCTATAATTTGCTGAGTATTCTCATAATTTTATTATGTACTCCATGTGGCTAGATCATATGTATTTGCTATTTTATCCTAAAATCTCAATCCTGTTACTTTCAGTCCTGTTACTCATATACTCATATATCCTATACTTATATATAGTAACTGAATAAAAGAAACAGGAGTGAGTAGTGTCATCATATTTATTAATGTAAATATTAGGCTACATCCATATTAATCTAGATAAATTTGAAAATGCATCTTTTTCTCAAAGTTTTGGCCTTCTATCCACACTGAGACAATGCTTTTGCCCAGAGAAAACCTATGGTTGTTCCTGCATTGTTTTATATTACTTTCCTGCAAGTATGACAGAAAATGTATGATTTCTGTCCTGTGGCAATTATGTATTAGACTCATATATGGAACGGCGTTTGATTGTGAGCTGCGCTATAAGAAAACAATATCCACAAAAAATCTGAAAAGATATTTAAGTTTATTATTTTTAATATCAATTTTAATTCAATATTTATTATTTTTTAGTTATTTATATCTTATTTTATTACCCATCCTCTACCCCTAAACATAACCCTAACAAAAACCTCTGCAGACCACCAGATTTAAATAGAAACATGATTTGGCCTTTTTTTTTAGCAGTGAGGTCAGCTCACTAGTCAATGTTCAACACTTTTACTACATCAGTGCAGGGATTAATACCTCACATGTGTAGTCAAACCTGTATACTAATATAATGGATACTCCTTCCTGTTAGCAGTTTCATTCCTGTTACTAAATAGTTTTTTCTTTAAAAAATAAAGTTAAACCACTATTTTTAAAATTAAGTTTGGTCCATAATTTGTCCTATTGTTTAATAAATTGCATCATAGAAAATTGATAAGCTTGAGGTTTGAGTTGCCTTTAAAATTAAAAAATGGGTTTGTGTACTTTAGAAAAATACACCTTGTGTAGATAAATAGTGACTTTTTATGATAAAAATGTTTTTTGACCATGAAACCAACAATTTCTTTAAAATAAACACCTGCCTGAGGGGGAAATGAAGGAATTTGTTGACATAATATTAAACATGCTATTTAAAAGATATTAGAGTTTTGGTAACAGGACTGAGAAAAATGCATCCATCTTCCATTTAAAAATTCTGTAAAAAATTAAATAAAGTTACCTGAGATGGACCAATACAGATTTTGAATAGTTAAATGTGTATTACAAGATTCAGTCTTTAAAAAAGATAGAAAATATATATATATATTTTTTTTAAGAGTTTTGGAAGCAAAAGGCACCCATTCAGTTGAATGACCCTAAAAATGTTGACATTTAAAAAGAGGCATTATTAACTCTAAAACTATGACTTATATAAACCAAGAGAGTCCCTGGGCAGTTTAATTCATCTAAATGTGGAAAGCTCGATATTAAAAATGTGTATTATTTTGCCATCTGTGTACACTGGATTAACGGTCTTCAGTATGAGACATAAACAGTCTTTCTTACTTGAGTACTAACGTAAGAGCCAGAGACTGGAACATATGAGATCACTGGAGACGTCTGCCCATATTAACACCTACATAAATTGTGCCAGCCTTCCATGTCAAACATAAACCAAACAATGTCTGATCTGTGTGTGGTGGGTGCATATTTTAGCAGGTCTCTGGGTTCTGTGGCAGAATTTAATATCAAAACTGAGCTTGCTTAAAAAAAGAAATCACCATGTAGGGATAAAAGAATTTAGGAACATAAATTTGGGTCATTCCAAGCGTGGAGAAAATGATGACAAAAAAAAGGGAGGGAAAGAAAATGCAGGAAAAGAGATAAGATTAAGTGACCATTACTTAGTGGTAATACATCATATTTAATATCAACCTATAGACAATTAAAACATAAATGTTCTAAGTTAAAGTGATAGTTGACCCAAAAATGTAAAACAGCTAAAATGCATACTATATTATCGCACAGTTTTATATATTACTATATTGCTGCCTAACTCTAATCTGTTAAATGCTACTATAAGGCATGATATTAAGATTTTCAAATTAATATATTAAATCATGATTTTCTGCAAAGCTGCTTTGAAACAATGTGTATTATGAAAAATTAAAATTTGTCTTGAAAAAATGAAAATTCTGTCATCATTTATTCACCCTGATGTTGTATCAAACCTATATGACTTTCTTCCTTTAGTACAAATGCAAAAGAAGATATTTTGCATTTGTATCTCAGTGTTTTTGTTCATACAATGAAAGTAATTGAGGTCTTATGTTATTCTGACCCTAAATTGACTTTATATGTACAAAAAGAGTTGAAACGTCAAAATATTTTCTATTGTGTTCTGCAGAAGAAAGCCATACAGGTTTTTTCTTTTTTGGTTGAACTATCTCTTAAAATACTTCCTTTCCCAGTTCATGTGCTGAGGTAACTAAAAGTAAGTCATTCATATTGACTATTCAAAGAGTGCAAACACAGTGGTTCTGTGGTGCTATCAAAACATTAGTAATTTGTTTGAGCAAATCGACATGTCCTGTTCTGTCTCAACTAATGATGTTTGCATCATTATTTTGGCAATTCCTTTAGATGACGCTAGTGGCTCAGAAATGCCACACTTCACTCTTAAACCCTGAGAAACCTGAGGCAGGGTGATGTTTTGAGAGATGTCATCGTGCCCGTCTCAGATAACTGCACACAGAAGCAGACCTAGTGTACTTGGCCAACACAGAACACTTGCTTCACTGACCACAGTGTTACTTAAGAAAAAGAATAAGCCTGTGAGACAAACTCCAGCTTTCTGAAATGAGGGAATGAGAGAGAGAAACATGATGGTGATGAGTCGAAGGTGAAATTGCATCTCATCTATTGGTCTCTGGTTTCTAAAGACATGCACTGTGCTCTCTGTTTTAACCCATAAGAACCCAGACCAATTTCTCCTTATAGGAAAATTATGGGGCATATAAAAAGACCAAATGGACCACTTATAACATGTTTCTGCAGTTGTTTTTGAAATACAACCCCTCCTTGTGAAAGATCTGTAATGTTACATGTATATGACATTGGGCGTTTATGATAAATTTTTCATGTTACATACCTGTCACATTGGGCATTTATTGCTCAATTGAAAAAAATACATTTTATAATTTTTTTTTTTTTTTTGCTAAATAACAGTTTTTTTTCTGTTTATTTGCTTTTTCACAACATATATCAAAATGATTACTTTTCTGGGAAGATAAAACAAAAACCTTTTTCAGAAGTAATATAGTTTTTGCATTTTATTTGCTTTGCCACAACAAATTTCAAAACCACATAACTGTGACCATTAATTTTACAACAACTCTTTTGTAACATATCAAAATTCTACCTTTTCAGGTATATGGTTTAACCAGAAATTAATTTTTAGGTTTTTAGATTTTTTTTTTTTTTTTTTTTCACAACTTGAAAATGTTCAAACTGAATAAAAATAAATAACTACCTTACACTGGAGGTCAACATGTTAAACATGCATGTAGATTTGTTAAAATATGCTTTGAAATGAGCAGCAGAGAATATATAACACTAAAATAATTGAATCAGCTAAATTAACTGAGCAGCTCATTAACATTTTTAACATTTTTCTTAACGTGACAAATATGTCACATCAAAATTCCACCTACTGTTTTAAGGTTAACAGCCCGATGTGACATATATGTCACCACAATATCTTCGTAACTTGTTTTATATCATTTTTTTCAAGAAATGTATTAAAATCAGGTTATGAGTAATCTAGGGTATGTTATTTTAGCATCTCATATGGCCCATGTAACAGGTGAGAAAAGTTAAATGTTAAAGTTAAATGAGATAGCAATGTCAGATGGAGTCAGATCAGTGTAAATACTGAAGATGAATTGTATTACTTCGTAGAGAGAAATGAGCAGTGTCCTTGCAACTTAACAGAATTTTTACACATTAAGCTGTTTCACACCTACATTTGTCAAATAAGCAACAACTTGCACCAAGTGGCTAATCGAAGACCAGTGCAAGAGTTTGTCTAAATGTGCATTCCTTTCACTTTAGCACACAGTCTTATCAGAACAAAATGACCTTGTACACCAAGTTAATAAATCATGAAAAAAAGGGACCATTTTCTCATTGTGTGAGTTTTCTCGAGTTGCTCAGAGCTTAATCCTGAGTGTAACTTAATAGAACAAGAAGAAAAACAAAAGTGATAAGGGGGTTTTGCATACAAAGGAATACCATGCACCTCAAATCCAACAAAAAACAATATTCTGAAGAGAAGATGTTGTAGGTTACACTGAGAAATATAATTGAAAACCTCATTGTATAGTGCACTGAAAACCCTGTGAACTTGCTCATATTATGATTACATTTATTCATTTAGTAGACACTTTTATCCAATACAACTAACAAATGTCTGTCAGTCATATATAAATGAAAAAATGAATGAGATTTCTGTAATAGTACTAATAAACTGAATTTGTTTTAAATACAAAAAAACAGGTTTATATACTTGTCATCAATAAATATCATACATTTCAACTAACTGATTCTTGCTTATTCTACAGCTATCCATATTTAAACCATATTCATACTTTGTAGCTGATTATATTCAGATTTATGCTGATTCTAAGCAATTTGAAAAAAAAAAAGATTTAAGTAAAATCAAATCAAATAGATGAAAATACTAAAACCTAATGATAAACTATGCCATGATTAATTTTTAAGTGTACAAATGAGCAAATAATTTGTGACAACAATAAATAACATTCATAGTACACAATGCCAAGTAAAATGTAGACTAGTAAACAAGCTAGAGCAGAAATGAAACATTATAAGAGTTATGCCTATGTAGATACCACTGGCACCAATGATCTCTAAGATCTACATATAGGTTTAAAATGCTTTTGGGAAACACAGTTCTAGTGTCTTGCATTTGATATCAACAGAAAGTGTAAAACAGACTATGACCATATTTTTGTCATAAAACACAAGAATGAGGATTAAGTAGTTAACCATGGCTTAAACACAAACATCCTGACCAATCAGCATCAAGAGCACTAGAAATATGGACTCAGCATTACTCCTTCATATGGGATGTGTCCCAACAGCATAGACTAAACAGGAAAGCAATTGCGATAACAATCTTCAGAGGCCCATTGGTGACATCAGAAAAAGGAAGAAAACCCTTTCTCAATCCTTTTCCTTATATGGAGAGGTTCCATTCTTGGTGAAAGATGTCAGCATGTGAAAAAGGCCTCTGACTTAAGTGTGCTGACATTATTTGAATTTGGTACAGTCTTGCTTCAACCTGTATCAACAGTTCTGCAACAAGGCTCTTGAAGAAAATTCACAGGAATAGGGCGTTGTTGAATACAGTCCAGTGCAAGTTTAACCTTGAGTTGATCAGCGCTTAATCCAGATAAACGTTATGATTGTCAAAGACCGGTGATAAGCAGGTGTTAATGCTTCTGTGCTCTGTATGTGCTTCTGTGCTCTGTATTCATAAAACCATTTATGTGTGAGGGCACATGATCATTTATTGTGATATCGGCAGGACTCTTCTTTCTGAATGCGGAAATATAAAATCATTGCTCATGACAACGAGTTTAAGATTAACAGTTGGACAACTCTCATCCCAAAACCCAAAGTCTGAGCCCTGATTAATCATCTAAACACCCTCCAGAGTGCAAAGTCTGGCTCTGACTCTAACCTGGCATCCTAATCTGCTTTTAACCATCTCAGTCATTGGATGACACTGTAAACAGTGCCAGCAAATGCAGCTGAGATTGCTAGTAGCTTGCAGTGGAGACGTTTAAGCCATAATATTTTGAAATATTGAGACTGTTAGCAATAAGAAATGTACAAGAAATGTTTGAGGTTGGTAAGATTTTTTTTTTATGTTTTTGAAACAAGTCTCTTATGTTTACTGAGGCTACATTTATTTGATTAAAATACAGCAAAAACAGTAATAGCCATTACTCCATTTTAGTGTCACATGATCCTTCTGAAATCTTTCTAAAATGATTTGAATGAATGAGAGAATGAGAATGAGCTTTATTGCCAGGTATGTTTACACATTCAAGGAATTTGTTATAGTGACAGAAGCTCCACAGTGCAACAGAATGACAGCGACAGGACAGGACACAGATAATAAAAAGAATAATATACAAATATACAAAATAGCAAAAACAAAATATATAATATAGACAATTATGTATGTACGGCTATGTGCAAATTTGAAATGTAAATAAGTATGTGTGTTAAGTACTGTATAATAGTGTTGTGTGTTCCACGTTTATTGTCAACTGTTCATGAGATGGATTGCCTGAGGGAAGAAACTGTTCCTGTGCCTGGCCGTTCTGGTGCTCAGAGCTCTGTAGCGTCGACCAGACGGCAACAGTTCAAAGAGGGAGTGTGCTGGGTGTGAGGGGTCCAGAGTGATTTTGCCAGCCCTTTTACTCACTCTGGATAAGTACAGTTCCTGGAGACTGGGGAGGGTTGTACCAATGATTCGCTCAGCAGTCCGGACTACTCTCTGTAGTCTTCTGAGGTCAGATTTAGTTGCTGAGCTGAACCAGACAGTTATTGAAGTGCAGAGGACGGATTCAGTGATGGCAGAGTAGAACTGTTTCAGCAGTTCTTGTGGCAGGTTGAACTTCCTCAGCTGCCGAAGGAAGTACAACCTCTTCTGGGCCTTTTTCACAATGGACTCAGTGTGATTGTCCCACTTTAGGTCCTGAGAAATTGTGGTGCCCAGGAATCTGAATGTCTCCACTTTCGTTACAGTGCTGTCCATGATGGTGAGTGGGGGGAGAGCAGGGGGGTTCCTCCTGAAGTCCACGATCATCTCCACAGTTTTGAGTGTGTTAAGCTCCAGGTTGTTAAGACTGCACCAGACAGCCAGCTGCTCAACCTCCTGTCTGTAAGCAGACTTGTCACCGTCCTGAATGAGGCCGATGACTGTGGTGTCATCTGCAAACTTCAGGAGCTTGACAGAGGGGTCTTTAGATGCGCAGTCGTTCGTGTAGAGGGAGAAGAGCAGTGGGGAGAGGATGCAACCCTGGCGGGGCACCAGTGCTGATCATACGGGTGCTGGATGAGAATTTTCCAAGCTTTATTAGCTGCTGCCTGTCTGTCAGGGAGCTGGTGATCCACTGACAGACAGAGGTGGGGACGGATAGCTGAGTTAATTTGGGCAGGAGGAGTGATGGGATGATGTGTTAAAAGCGGAGCTGAAGTCTACAAACATGATCCTCACATAAGTCCCTGGTCTGTCTAGATGTTGCAGGATGTAGTGCAGTCCCATGTTGACTGCATCATCCACAGACCTGTTTGCTCTGTAGGCAAACTGCAGGGTGTCCAGTAAGGGTCCAGTGATGTCCTTCAGATAAGCCAAAACCAGTCTTTTAAATGATTTCATGGCCACAGACGTTAGAGCCACAGGTCTGTAGTCATTAAGTCCAGTAATTTTGGGTTTCTTTGGGATGGGGATGATGGTGGAGCGTTTGAAGCAGGAACGGACTTCGCACAGCTCCAGTGATCTGTTGAAGATCTGTGTGAAGATGGGGGCCAGCTGGTCAGCGCAGGTTTTCAGACAGGCTGGTGTCACACCGTCTGGGCCTGATGCCTTCCCTCTCTTGCTCTTTTGCAGGAGGTGTGAATGGTGAAACCAGCAATAAAACTCATTCAGATCGTCTGCCAGTTGTTGATTCTCCACAGTGCTGGGGGATGGTGTCTTGTAACTGGTGATGTCTTTCAAACCTTTCCACACTGAAGCAGGATCACTGGAAGAGAATTGGTTCCTTAGCTTTCCAGAATAATTCCTCTTTGCCACTCTGATCTCCTTTTCCAGTGTGTATTTGGCCTGTTTATACAACAATCTGTCCCCATTCCTGCGAGCTTCTTCTTTGGTCTGACGGAGCTGTCTGAGTTTTGCAGTGAACCATGGTTTGTCGTTGTTGTAAGTTAGATGAGTCCTAGTAGGAATGCACATATCCTCACAGAAACTGATATATGATGTTACAGTCTCTGTGAGCTCGTCCAGATCGGTGGCAGCAGCTTCTAAAAGGAATAGCTGATTTCAGTTTCTGCCTGTAGGTTGGTATGAGATGAACCAAACAGTGATCAGAGAGTCCTAAAGCTGCCCGTGGGACAGAGTGATATGCCTCCTTTATTGCTGTGTAACAGTGATCCAGTATATTACTGTCTCTGGTGGGACATGTGATGTGCTGTCTGTATTTTGGCAGTTCACAGGAGATATTTGCTTTATTAAAGTCCCCGAGAATGATTAAAACAGAGTCTGAGTTTTGTTGTTCTGTCTCTGTGACTTTCTTCCACAGAGTGTAAGTGGAAGAAAGATAAAATTAGGATTTCATATGAAATGTTCTGTGAATCCTTAAAACATTTTCAAACTGCCGTTAACAATGCTAAATCTAATTATTTCTCTTAAATATTTGCTAAGAATGCCCATAGGCCTAAAATCATTTTCAGAATAACTGATTCTGTCCTGAACCCTACCACAGTAGGCCACTCCGCTGCAACACTTGAGATTTGCGAAAAGTTCCTTGAATTCTTTGTGGACAAAATTCAATTTATTAGAGCACAAATATCACCACCAGTTGTGGTTTGTTCTGAATCCCTGTTGCCTTTTAGTCCTTTTAGGCATTTTGACTCCGTCTCGCTCATTCAGCTGCAAGATATAGTTTATTCACTGAAACCTACAAATTCTCCTATGGATATCATTCCAGCATGTTTTCTTAAAGATATTTTTAATTCGGTTACACCGATCATATTGGCCATTATTAACAGTTCTCTGATCGGCGGAGTGGTTCCCACAAGTTTCAAACATGCTGTGGTGCAGCCTCTTCTGAAAAAATCCAATTTGGACCCTGATATCCTAAATAACTACAGGCCCATTTCAAAATTGCCATTCTTATCAAAAATTCTGTAAAAGGTCATTTATTTACAGCTTTCTTCCTATCTGGCTGACTGTAACATGCTTGATAAATTTTAATCCGGATTTAGGGCTTTTCATAGTACCAAGACTGCTTTGCTAAAAGTAACTAATGATATCCTGTGTTGCTTGGATTCTGGAGACGGGGTCATCCTAGTTCTTTTGGATCTCAGTGCAGCATTTGACACAATAAATCACTCCATTTTATTAAATTGTCTAGAGAGAGTGTGTGGCATTCAGGGCATTGCGTTAAGTTGGTTCTCCTCATATCTTAAAGGTAGTACATTCTCAGTTAATATGAGTAAGCATAATTCATCGTCAACACTGATCACGTGGTGTCCCACAAGGTTCCATTTTGAGTCCTCTGCTTTTGTCTTTATACATGCTTCCTCTTGGCTCTATCTTTCAGAAATATAATGTCTCTTATCACTGTTATGCTGATGATACACAATTCTATCTTCCTGTCAAGTCTAGCAGTGGAAACTCTATCGTAAATCTTATCTCCTGCCTGGAGGAAGTTAAAAAATGGTTGTCAGTAAACTTCTTAAAGTTAAATGAAGCCAAAACTGAGGCCATTGCTTTTGGATCTTCATTGTGTGTTGCTAATATTGGAAACCAACTAGATTTCCTGTCTTTAACACTGCACAACAAAGTAAAGAACCTAGGTGTTGTCTTCGATTCTGAGTTATTTTTTGACAAGCAGATAAATTCTGTCATCAAAGGTAGCTTCTTTCATCTCCGTTATATCGCCAAATTAAAACAGTTCCTCTCAAAGAAGGACCTAGAAGTAGTGATTCATGCACTTATTACATCTCGACTCGACTACTGCAATTCATTTTATATGGGTCTATCTCACTCTTCTATTCATCGTTTGCAGTTGGTCCAAAACGCGGCAGCTAGACTTTTGATGAGCACTAGGAAGAGAGAGCACATTACTCCTGTTCTCACATCCTTGCATTGGCTACCAGTTAAATACAGAATCAATTTTAAGGTTTTACTGTTGGTTTATAAAGCTCTGCGTGGACTAGCACCTCAGTATATTGCTGTCCTCCTGAAACCATATTCTGTGTCAAGATCTCTCCGCTCTTGTAACCAATTGCTTCTTTCCGTTCCCCGGTCCCGTTTATAGACTAAGGGTGACCGAGCTTTTTCAGTTGCGGCTCCTAAACAGTGGAATGCACTTCCAGTTCCTGTGAGATCCTCACCCACGTTGGACACTTTTAAATCTAGGTTGAAGACCCATTTATTCTCTTTAGCCTATGGTGTGGCCTGAGAACAGTGGGTTATATTGTTGTTTATGGTCTATCTTATGAGCTATTTATTTGTTGTTGTTGTTTTAGATATTGTTTAATTATGTGTATAAATTGTACAGCACTTTGGTACAACACTTGTTGTTTTTAAACGTGCTTTATAAATAAACGTGAACTTGATCAGTGAGTTTCTGTAAAGCTGAGCTCACGTGCGCTTGTGGAGGAATGTAAACTCATGAGAATGAATGAGCAAAACTCCCGCGGCGAGTAGGCTTACAGTTAATGAAGGGCACTTCCAGATCGGGACAGCACATCTACTTTAACACAGTTACATCTGTACACCACCTTTCGTTGATGTAAAAGCATGTCTCCCCCGCCGCGCGATTTCCCCGTTGATTCTGCATCGTGATCTGCTCTAAACAGCTGAAAGCCCGGCAGATGAAGCGCGCTGTCCGGAATGGCGTCATTCAGCCAGGTTTCCGTGAAACACAGAGCAGCAGAGTTTGAAAAATCCTTATCTGTCTGGGAGAGCAGAAGGAGTTCGTCCATTTTGTTGGGTAGAGAGATTCGCCAGATGAATGCTAGGCAACGGCGTTGTAAATCTGCGCTGTCTGAGCTTCACGAGCGCGCTGACTCGCCTCTCCCGTCTGCGCGTCCTGAAGCGTCTGACCAGCGCCGCTGCTCCACCGACTACAACGTTCAGCAAAACGTCCGAATAATCGAAATCCGGTAAAAGATTTTGTGGTGTGTTCTGCCGAATGTTCAGCAGTTCAACCCTGGTAAAACTGATCGTGTTTGAGAAACAAAAAACAGGAAAAACTAACAAAAACAGTACAAACACTGGAGAGCTAAGCACTGTGGCTCCCATGTGCGGCGCCATCTTCGTGGCTTTTTTTTTTTTTTTTTTTTTTT
Organism: Spinibarbus caldwelli; assembly: GCA_039654775.1. Taxonomy (NCBI): domain Eukaryota; kingdom Metazoa; phylum Chordata; class Actinopteri; order Cypriniformes; family Cyprinidae; genus Spinibarbus; species Spinibarbus caldwelli. The sequence goes on from CM077232.1 coordinate 19,219,021, forward strand.
TTAGCACTAAAGAAACATTTCTTGTTATTATCAATGTTGAAAACAGTTGTGCTGCTTAATATTTTTTGTGGAAATCATTATCTGATGAATAGAAAGTACAAAACAACAGCATTTATTTAACTCTTTACTTTCACCTTTGATCATCTGCAGCCTTACTGAATAAGATTATTAATAATTTCCAACAACAAAATCTTGCTGACCCCAAACTTTTTAACTGTACATATATCTGCTCTTTATTTTTTAGACAATAAGATGGGGAACACTGGTTCAGTCTAGCCTACTTGCACTCTATTAACAGCTTGAACTATCCATGCTACTTCCTGCTAAATATTAATACTCTCACATCAGTTAAAAACTCTTAATTTGTTTCAAACCATTATAAAGTTACCAATCCAGTCACTCTAAATCACATTTTACACACTTTTACCAGACTTGCCAACTTGCATCCGTCTCACTAGCTGATTTCCCATCATAAGCCTCTTTTACATGGTCAAGGGTTCAGTTGTGCCAGCAACTCAACTTCCTAGTGAGTGAATTGCTCTAAAGACTAAAAATTAACTCGTCTCGCTTGAAATAACACTGGCAGTCACAAAGACACAAGCCATTGTCCAGCTCACATTTGACTCAAATATACAATCACACAGACTGATAGGGTCGTTACTCCATGAATCACTTCCTAAATCAGTAAGCAGGTGAGACATGCAAAATGGTTTACAAACAGAGTACATTTCTGATTGGCTATTTTTCTGGATGAAAATCTTAAAGCACAGGGTGGTCCAATTACTCTTTTTTATTATCAATTTTTAATTATTTATTATTTTTTTATGCTGTTTACAGACAACATAGGTATCACAGAGAAGAGTGTGACTTCTCAGGAAACACATTTTTCAAGTGACATCTGTCAGGGACATGCATGGTTTAAAAAATAAATAAATTTTTCATGTTTCACTGTAAAATATTATTATAAATCAGAATAGCAATTTTCTATATTTGTATATTTAAAAATATAATGAAATGTATTATAATATAGATTATAATAAATAAATATTTCTGTGATATCAAAGCTGAATATTCAGCAGTCATTACTCAGTTTTGATCTGCCATTACTCAAATAATTCTGATATGCTGATTTGGGGTTTGAAAAACATTTCTTATTACCATCAATTTTGAAAACAATTGTTCTGCTAAATATTTTATGGAAAGTTTTTGTAACATTATAAATGTCTTTTTTGTGACTTTTAGTGTTGACAAAGTATTTATACAAATTAAGTATTATACTGAATTCTTAAACAGTTTTGCTTGCAATTCCATAACGGGTGTCACTGAATTTTTACAAAAACTGTGTTAAGAATATATATCATAGATCAACATGAATCATCATAGACCTTTATCTGGAGTTTCCCTACCCTTAAAAAAAAATTAAATGCCTCATCTAGTCAAACGAGGAGTGTTGTTGTATTGAACTTTTTTAGTATGTGCCAAAAATTTGGGGAATGTGGTCATGAACCAAACACATACAGCTGAAAGCAATCTATTTATGAGCTTGTCTTACCAGATTCCACAATGTGCATCTGTGTAAGTAGAAGGACAAACAGAACACTGAATCAAAGTGTTGAGTAGCCATTGTTGAAATTGTTTTACAGGAAATCCTTCACTGACTCATGTTCTACCGTGGCCCGATCTCACATTTAACAGCTTAGCAGGGACGTGCACAGACATTTTTAGGGGCAAGGGCTCAAGTGGAAAAAAGGGCACTTCTCATTTTTATTTTATTTTTTTTTCTAAACAAAACATTAAATATATTAGGGGTGTGCGATATTGACAAAAAATATCAATATTTTCTGGGATTTTATCGATAACGATAATTAGATGATATTTTGCTGAGTGTGTTATTGTGCTGGTATCTTAAGGACTGACGTGGACAGCTGACTCCTAAAGTTTTTAATATTCTGCATATTCTGTGTGGTGATCAGTTCACAGCAATGATAGAAATTAATCTTTTTCAATAAGTTTAAATTGATTTTTACCTTCTATAGGCATTTTTACCTTCATAAAGCCATTTTTTCTAAAAGTGTGCATCGTCTTTTCAGTCAAATTCTTAAACTGAATCAGTAAATTAGAATAATAAGTCATTTGGGCTGTTACCAAGCAAATGAAATCAGTATTGACAAAATTAATCTTTGCAATGCAGAGAAAACACAGAAGCTGCATTAGAAGGGGCATTTAGATGCATTTACACACTTTTTAATGCAAGACAAGAATGTTTTAACCTGCATTTACAAATGCATTAATACTGTTTTGATATTTTAAACATAAAACGTTGAATACTGATATTTAAAAAAAAAAATTAAAGATACTTTAAATGTGAAATTAAAACTGCCAGTAGGTGGCAGCAAGTCACTGCAAGTGAGTCATTGCGATTGAACCGAATCATTTAAAAGGTTGATTCATTCAGGAACAAAACAGCATCATGTTGCTCAGAGACGCAAATTGGAATTATATTTGTTGGCCAAACAGAGCAAAAACAGGCAGTATTGTGTCTAAAACGTAAGTGTCTTAATATTAAATTCTTGTTTATTGAACTGCTATATAAAATTAATATCACATTTGTAATCATGCTGCTTTTTGGTGGAAAAAACCATCAGTCTTCATATGATACTTAATAACTATGTGAAATGATATAAATATATACATTTCTGCCACCATATCTTGAATTTTGTGATCATTCTAAATGCATTTTAATAAACTGAATCATGCAGTGAAAGAATACGCACTGGTCTAAACTACTAGACTTCCTATTGCATTAGCTAAACTTTAGCTAACTTACATGGTACCTTAGCTCAGAGTCATGGATGTTAGCAAGACAAATTAACTTTGAAATTAACTAAGACATTTTGTCTTTTGGATAATTAGCTGTAAATTTGAGGCACAGGTAGCTTAGTTTTTGTTCATCACCACTCACCTCCACACCAAGACAAACACAACTGGAAAGGGAGGGAGGATCTCTGCCTGTCAGTGATGTGCGTGTGCCGATCAATGTGTTACACTGCTATGCTGCGCAAAGACGTGGAGGGGAGAAGGGCATCGGAACTCAACAGTCTCTCAACATTTCCAGACCCGACCTGATATTTTGATGTTTTTTATTTTTTCGTCAGGGAAAGCTGTGCGCAAACAGAAACACACATATGCACACATATATACATAAATTAATTTATTTAAAAAAAAAAAAAAAAAAAAAAAAACTCCCCAGAAAATGGGCAGGTGCTCAAGCCCCCTTTGATGTCTGTGTGCGCACGTGCCTGGAGCTTAGCTACATTAAAGAGCACCAGAAAAGCACATCCACTGAGGATTACTGATGCAGATATTATCAGCATGCGTTTCCACTGCATCCATTATCAGATGCCACTGTTCCCTACTTCTGCTCATTGTAACGGCCCCCCGAAACTTCATGTCTGGTCTTGAAGCTGCACTAACAGCTGGTCTCTGATGGCCTTCTATTTTTAAAGCTCTTATAACAGAATCAACCAACACATGAGGGCCAACATACCAGCTTGTCAGAGACCAGCAGGTGTTGGATGGCAGCCTATCAGCAACAAACGCAGGTACCAGGTGAGTAAGATAGGACAATGGTAAACAGGGAGAAAATACTGAAGCAAGCACTTAAAAGAAGATAAAATGGCTCTAGGAACATATAAATAAGTAGCTTATTTGTGAAGGCCTTCAAACTTTACAGCAGGCTTGAAAATGTGTCAAGCACTTAGTAATAAAAAGGGTTAAAACCACAGCATCTTGTCATCGTCTAATCGAAACTAAACCTGCTCAGAGAGAAGCGCTAATAAGACCTTGCGTGACTTTGCTGTTTAAATTTGCAAAAGCTCTGTTGCAAAGCCACATGGAAGTAGGCAAAAAAAAAAAAAATTATATATATATATTATTTCAAGAGAAACAGGTTGGATAAGAAAAAAACCTTTAGCATTCATGCTGAACTTACACAAATGTGAAACTGAATTTTGACTACTGATTGGATGTTTGACAACATAGGTGTGTTTCCCCTGAATCTCTCTTTATCCATATGCTCACTTACAAGAGATCACCTCAATGTGCTAACAGAAAACAACATTTGCCCATTTTTAAATGGGCGGTTTAAGTTAGGCAACTTTAGAAACTTCTTAAAATTCCTAACGTGTCCTGTTGTTGAAACTGAGCAGACAAGGCTCGATTTCATTAAGAATGAAAACATTTTGCACATTATTATGCAACTATCACAAAGTTCTACACATCCTCTGCCACTTGGGTATTTATTCAATATTTTAGCTTATTGATTATGCATTCACATGCCATGCGTTTCATACTGTAACTCAGAAGTTCCCCTAAATTCATTTATTAAATAAATTAAATGAATCATGTAAACACAAATATACCCACACTTCTCTGACTGTATTTCACACTCTAAACTGAGAGGGCAGTTCATGCTGACAGTAGAGTGAGAAGGCCTCTCTCCTGCCAAACACTGAGGACCATGTGTCAAACAGAGGCTCTTACTATTAATAGAATGAAACACTTGCTACATATATAGTTTAACTGTCTATTGCACTTCACATACAGTCATTTCTGTTCACTATGGGTGTACAATGAAGAAACATCTTACGCATCTGTTGAAGATCTAACTGGGCCAAAATCACTTCCTAAGCAGTCTAATCGAGGTTTTCTCCACCATGAACCCAACACCTGTTCCAGCACATCAAACCCAGCTTATGTTGCAGACTGGTAGCACTTTCAAATACATTAGCCTACTGCCATGACACCATAAAATAACACCTTTGATAAACACAGCTCAACTTGTAGTTAAATATAACACACAGACAGGAAGCAGACATTGACTAGTAGGAGAGGAAATGAGCTTGTAAAAAAAAAAAAAGAAAGAAAGAAAAAAAAGAATAGCTAATATAAATTAATGCAGGTCCAGATGAGGGCATAAACAGGGACTTTACCATAGTTAGACTGTTGTTATGTTAATTAGATACTCGTGAAACTGTGTAGAGCTATTTGGTTTAAACTAACTCAGGATGTAGAGCCATGTGATTGTCATGTTTTTTCTCAGGAGTTTAACACTGCACATCTGCAACTAAAACCATTACAATAGCTTAACCCTCCCTTAGGAGATTAATTTACCTCTTTTGCGATTACGTTGAGGGCATCTTCCTCAGCAGTCAACCCATTTTTGCTGGAGGTTCTTTTACGTCCTGGCCCTTGAGACCCCATTGGTAACCTTTAATAAATCCTTCTGAGAAACACACGCTCCTTTACGCGTGAGAACCGATCCTTAGGAGAATTATTCCTTCAGCAAAGGCATAAGAAAAAGAAAGTACGTTTCTGACTCAAACCAAAAAACTGCAACGCTACGTCGTGTCGTTCGTTACTCTGTTCATTGTGTTACATCCGTCTTTTTTTGCACTCTTCCTAGTGCTGTACTGTGAAAGACTGAAGAGTCACCGGTGCTGAGAGCGCAAACGCGTTTTCTGACACACGTGTCGCCTCTGTGGAGCTGCCAAAATGGCTGTAAATGATCTAGTTTGTTTGCTCAGAAAGTTGGGTTGTTCAACAGTGTGATTGTCAGTATAACGGCTGGGATAAAAGTTTTCTTCTCTTGCTTTACGCGAATGGATTCGACCGTCTGTTGGAGAGTTTGAGGGCTCGCACACCCTCTTCGCTATTTTTAATCATGGGAGTCTGGTGCTAAAAACAGAAACCTTATCTTGCACTTCTTAAAGTCATACACATGTGCTTACGCACCTTTCGCAACAACAATAAACTTTTACATTTCCTCCTGAAGATAAGAAATGCCCAGCTGGAGGAAAATATAGCTAATAAACCAGACTACTGGTCTCAAGCAGAGCTTCCATCCATAGGCTACCAGTTTAAAGAGTAGACGATGAGACAAAACAGCTGTTATTTTCTCAGCAGAAAATTGTAGTCAAATACATAACACAGCCATGGTGCAAAAAAAATAAATTAATAAAATAAGTTAGTAAACAACAACTCGTTATTTAAACACTTTTTTTTCATCTTTATCACACAGGTATTTTAGTTTTATAGCGGTATATACAGCTGTATGGCTTCAGTTGCTGGTGCATGTTGACATCTAGTGGTAAAAACACTCATAATGTGATACAAGTTTATTGCTTTGGTAAGAAAAATAAAAAAATTTAGATGTTGCTTTAAAAAGAAGAAATTAATCCAGTTAAGAATCACTTTTATTATTATTTATTTATTTATTTTATTATAATTATTTATTTATTTATTTATTTGGCCGTAAGTATTTGTGGGTAGCAGTGTTGCCAATTTAGCAATTTTGTAGCTAGATTTAGCGACTTCCCCACACCTTTTGAGATTTTTTTTTTCAAAAGTTTAGGGACAAATAGAGCAGCTTCTTGGACAAACATTATCTAAGTTCTCATCTTGCCCACTGATCTATATTCATCTTTATATAGATCAGTGAATTTTGCGTTATGATAATAGTGACATTTAGCTACCAGTTTTAGCTACTTTCAATTGAAAGCAGCTGGCAACTCTGGCCGCCTGCCAGCACTAATTGATCTGTAAAATGACTCAGCTGTTCACAGGTGATTGTGCCTTTTAAAGGAGTGCACAATTTCGTTGGTGTTTAGTAGATGCTTTGAGACCTGTGGGTGAAAACATGGGTACGTTCATTTTTGCTATTGTAAATTGAATTTCATTATTTATTGATCCTATTTAATCTCTTCGGTTAATGCTCTTTCCCAGCCGCACAGACAGTGTTGATTGTCTACGCGCACCAGAGCGCAGGATCTTTCAATGCGGCTGTTAAAAATGCTGCTGTGGACACGCTGAAGAAACAAGGCTGCAACGTGCTTGTTTCTGACCTGTATGAAATGAAGTTCAAGGCCACGGCTACAGAGGAGGATATTACTGGTGTGGGAGGCAGTGTATTGTTTGTTTAGAAAATAATCTTAAACTCCGAGCTAGTGCCTTATCAGAGTTTAGTGGCAGATATTACACGATTTTCTGTTTCTCAGGAGCAGTGAAAAACCCAGAGCACTTCTGTTATGGAAATGAGACCATGTTGGCCTGGCAGGAGGGGCGACTAGCTTCTGATATCATTGAAGAGCACAAGAAACTAAAAGAAGCAGATCTTGTTATTTTTCAGGTATGAAATTTCTTTTTGGAACTGTCTTGTTTGTTTCCCCTTTTTGGGTCCTTGTAAGTCTTTTGACAATTATTATTATTATTATTATTATTATTATTATTATTATTATTATTATTATTATTATTATTATTATATTTTTTTTTTTTTTTTTTTTATTTCTTGAAGTTTCCTATGTACTGGTTCTCTGTTCCTGCCATCATGAAAGGCTGGCTGGACCGGGTTCTTACGCTTGGTTTTGCATACACCTTGGAAAAGCGCTACAGTGAGGGCATCTTCAGGGTGAGTACATCATAAACCCCAGACTTGCATTCATCACAAAAGAATGTTGGTCGCCCTTTAATGAAATTTTAGACGGCTGTTAATATTGGTATAATCTGAGTGTTTAATTCATGTCAGGATAAGAAAGCCATGTTATCCTTCACTACTGGTTCCCTTGAGACCATGTTCAGCTCCAATGGGATCAATGGAGACATGAATGTTACTCTGTGGCCAATTCAAGTAAGAACATCATCCTCTCCATCTCTTATTCTAAATTTTACTTCAGCCAAAACTATGCTGTTCCAAATAGGATAACTCTGCTTCTAAAGGGCACTTTGGAAAGAGAACAATCATAGCCACCATATTAAAGGGCACTTCAGAATGAAGGATTTCAAAGTGTACAACTGATGGACACTTCACTCCCATTGATTCTTTGTGCAGGTTTAATTGTGACAACAGCATCCCTGTAATTGGCTCTGCGAAATGATGTAGAAGCAATGTTGCCAACTGCTTTCAATTGAAAGTAGCTAAAACTGGTAGCTAAATGTCACTAGATTAAATCAGTCAAATTCACTGATCTATATGAAGAGGAATATAGATCAGTGGGCAAGATGAGAACTTTGATAAGGTTTAAGAAGTTGCTATATTTGTCTCTAAACTTTTGGAAAGTCTCAAAAGCAGTGGGGAAGTCACTAAATCTAGCTACAAAATTGCTAAATTGGCAACACTGTGTAGAAATTTTTGTTCCCTATACCCTTCATCCCTTTGATGCTCTCACTCTGTAGGGTAAACCCTTCAAAGGTATTAGGGTATATGGATGAACCCTGAAACATTAATTTAACCAAATACCAAGACTTAATTTTGAGTTTGCCTGTCATACACTCTTTAAAAAAAAAAAAAAAAAAAAAGGTTCTTAAATGGTTCTTTGGCAGAGTGTATGATTCCATGAAGAACCTTTTATATCCAAAGAACCTTTCCATTGCACAAAAGGTTCTTTGTAGCACAGAAAGGTTCTTTAGACTATTTAATGGTTCTTCACACATGTTGTAAATTTTATTGTTTCTGGAAAGTGAGTTCAAATGAGAAATTGTCCTGTCTAGTCCAGAACTCATTCCAGACTCATTTTCTATTAGTTGCGTTCAATTATAGTTCAAGTTGAGCTTTTGTCATTCTGCTACATGTGTGGACATAGTGGAACGAAATGTTGTGTCTCGCAGGACCACGGTGCTACATACTAGTTAAGCATAAGATAAACATACAACAATGCAAATGTAGGAAAAACAATAGAGCTATATACTATACCTAGTTGACTACATGTACACAAACTGAGACTGTACAAGAACTTTACATAAATACTGTACATGAAACTGTGCAAAAGAGATTTGTATATTAAATTGTTCAGAAGAGAGGTTTTGTGGGAAGCAGCGCATAGTGCAAAAAGATTTAGTAGTGCAGTAGTTTAAGTTTAGTATAAAAATACTACAGTCATGTTTTAAAATGAAATGGGGGGGCTGAGTGATAAATCTTAAAATATAAAAGTGCCACTTTGTCCTATCCATTTTGCACCTATGAATTGGTCGTAGAACTACAAAATGAGTTTCAAATTAGCGATTTAATAAATATTTAACGTGATTAAGTTGTTTATGGAGTGTTCTAATTGTAGAGGTTTATTTATGCAAATGCCGCGTGACTTTGACGTGTTTTAATGGGCGTGAGCATGAATACTGGAGTCTCATTCAAACGCTACAGCAGAGGGAGTTGCCATGGAAACGGGCCTACAACACCAACTGACAAACCGTAAATCTCCGTCTCTCGCTGCTGTTTTCACTGCTTTCAGGTGAGCTTAGTCTCTAAAATCACACAAATCACATACAACTGTTCCAGACACTTTCTTACATGTAACTGACACATTTCTGTTGAATATTTACTTCACAGAAAACTTTGAAAGTCTGTTAACATCTCAACTGTTTTCAGGCGAGGTAAGCTAACTCTATAGCTTGAGCGCTTGTTTATGAGAGTTTGGGCTTTTATTCACATCTTTGTGTAGATGAGGTTTTGATAGCTTTGTAAAGGGTTTGCTGTCAGTTTGTCAATGGTTTATTAAAAGTTGTCTAACTACTTTAGCCTAAAATATGCGCTGTACTGTTAATCAGAGACATCACTTACAAGGAGTGCGACTTAATCTAACATTAGTTCAGGCATGTTTCTATCTTTCATGGTAAACAAATATTGATAATTGTTCTATGGTTTCAGGAGTGATTAATATAATCTCTACAACAGAAGAGAAGCTCCAAAACTTCGAAGTTTCTGAAGGGAGATGCTGACAGAAATGCAGGAAACACAGGTGAGTGGAGAAAGCTCTTTAAATGCATTCATATGCATTTTCTCACAACACTTTCTTATATCACCATGCATCTGTTATATTAGTTATTTTAGGAAGGTTTTGACATCCAAGCCTGAGTGACGCAAACCTAAAAACATTTAATGTTAATTCTGTTATTTTAAGAAACTGGTTTGTTTGTGTGTGTGTGGGGGTTTTTAATTTTTTTTTTTTTTTTTTTTTTTTTTTTTTTGTTCTGCTTTTCACTTCTGCTCTAGCTTGTGTCCTTTTAAAATGAACCTGCCTGTATACAAAATATTGTTGGCTCTGTGATAAATGGCATGTTATGTTTCTAGATTCTTTTATGCTGATGGCCGTGCAGCAGAGTTGGAGCAGACCTCCTGTCGGACAACATCTCTAAGGCGCTATGAACCGTATGACTAGTAAGTAAATCCTCACATGCACTGCTGTTTAAAAGTTAGATTAGTATGGGTTTTTTTTTTTTTTTTTTTTAAATGTTTGTTGTGTGTAAGTCTTCTGCTCGCTGCATTTATTTGACTAAAAATAGTTTAAAAACAGAAATATTGTAATCATTACAACTAAAATACTCAGAAATCAGTGTCACACGATCCTTCAGAAATCATTCTAATATGCTGATTTGCAGCTCAAGAAACCTTTTCAACATTGGTAATCGGAAACAGTTTTTGCTGCTTAACATTTTTATGGAAACGATACCATTCGAACATTTGTGGTAAGAAAAGAGAAATTAATACTTTTTATTAATCAAGGGTGTGTTACATTTATCAGATGTAACAGTGAAGACATTTATAATGTTGGAAAAGATTTGTTTACTAAATTAATAAATTAATAAATGCTGTTCATTGTTCTTTCCATTCATCAATGAATCCTGAAAAAGGTATCCCCATTTCCACAGTGTTAAAAAGCAAAAACTGTTTTCAACTGTTTTAAGAATAAGAAATGGTTTTTCTTTTTAAAAGAAATAAACAGCAAATCAGCATATTAAAATGATTTCTGAAGGGTCATGTGACACTGAAGACTGGAGTAATGATGCTGAAAATTCAGCTTTTTATCACAGGAATAAATTGCAGTTTACAGTATTAAAATGGACAAGTTCTTTTTAATTAGTGTGTGGTGTGTGTTTTTTTTTTTTTTTTTTTTTACAATATTTCTGTTCTTGATTACATAAATGCAGACTTGGTGAGCGGAAGAGATTTTTATTTGTTTTTGTTTTTCAAAAACATTGTAATGTTTCCACAATTTTGACAGGTACTGTATAACATTGTTACCTAGTGCTTATATTGCTTTGCTTGTTTCTATTTACTGCTGTTCAGCTTAAAAATACCTTTCCATTATCTGTCATTTTGCAGCATTATACCTGTGCTAAACCTAAGAAAATTAACTAATGAAAGGGTCTCTTGTGGGGTGTTTTTGTTAAATTTTGGTTAAAGGATCCTATGTACCCAGCCTCAACCATTCATCAAAAGGACTGTGAAAGCAGGAACTCTTTGACCCACCAGTGGCAGTTTCCACAGGCTGAAAAAGGGCATACTAGTGGATGATGGGGGTACTGACATTAGCCTGCTGTATTCACTGTTACACATTTTTGTAAGTTTTTCTTTTCGAGTACTGGTGGCTTTGATTTTTGTCTGGATGGCATGCTGTCCTAACACTTAGTCAGAGCTCAGGTACCACCCAAAATGCTGCCATAACCAATCAGAAAAAGAGAAATGTAAAAAGTCAGGTTATCGAGTACTCTGACTTGACAGCGGCGATTGATCATGAAAATGATGACGATTGCAGTGACCTTTTTAAAAAAAATTATCAATCACTGCTGTCAAGTCGGAGTACTTGTGCACATCCCTATTACTCATACACAGTATTGAGGTATTATGTATACTGTAAATGCAATAAACATTTTAATCCTACATCTTGTTAGTTCTGGGTTTTTTTTTTTTTTTTTTTTTTTTTTTTAAAATGAACAATCCTATTAAAGAACTTCTAGTACGATAAATGTAGTAATATTGATATGGAAGAAATGGGGCCATAAAGAACCTATTCATCAGTGGTTCTTTGAAGAACCTTTTAAAAAGGGTTCTTTGTAGTACCAGAAAAGGTGCTTTTATGGTACCAAGAAAAACACTGGTTCTAGAACCTTTCACAAAATGGTTCTTCAGGGAACCAAAAATGGTTCCTCTATGGCATCGCCACAAATCCCCCCCCCCCCCCCCCCCCCCTTTTGGTTCTTCCTGGCACCTTTTTATTTTATTTATTTATTTATTTATTTATTTATTTATTTATTAAAAAGGTGTATAAACCTGAGACTCCGGCACTGTTTCCTCTTTTTGTAGAATGGTGTCCTCAACTATTGTGGCTTCCAGGTCCTTGCTCCACAGATCTTCTGGGCACCCACAGATCTCTCCCCTGAGGCGCGTGAGGGCCTGTTGGAAGGCTGGCGTACTCGTCTTCAAGGTCTCCTAAGCGAAGAGCCTCTCCCCTTCCCACCTGCAGACCTCTTTGATGAGGGGAAAGGCTTTCAGCTGAAGCCTGAAGTCCAGGAGAAACGGGCTGAATCTCCTTTTGGTCTCACTGTGGGTCACCACCTGGAGAAACCTCTGCCACCCCACAGTCAGATGAAAGCTGGCGTGTGAGACCTGGAGCAACGTGGTCCCCATGTGGCCATGTCCTTGTTTAACAGTCTCAAAGCTGAATTTCAGACATGAATAAATTGTTCATGTTTTGAATTTGAGTATTGTAATTTATTTTTAGTTATATCTAACATTGCTCCTTTTCTATGTCTTACCAAAAAAAAAGTGCACCTAAAATGAAGTGTTATTTGCTCACCCACATGTTCCAAACCCTCAACTCGTATGGATTTCCTTTACAACCTTTTTGGATCTTTTAAGTTTTGGGTACGTGGACTTTTAATGGAGAGACAAACTTCTCAATTCATTAAATATACTGTATGACTTGTTTTGAAGATTAACCAAAGTCTTAAGGGTTTGGAGCAACATGAGTAAATGAGTTAATTTTGTGAACTATCCCTTAATGTAAAATTGTGGCGTTTAGAAACCAAGACCGAAGTTAATTTTGTGCTCCTTAGTGGAGGATTTCCCTACTCAATTTTGTTGCTCCTTCAGTGGTCTCCCCAGGGAGTTTTTATCAAAGCAATTCTAATGCCCCAAATATCAAGAACAAATATATATTTTTTTTTATTTTATTTCAGAACAAGAAGCAACTTAGTATGGCACATTTATTCAGGGCTCATAAATTTGATTCATTTACTCTCTGAAGGGTTCCCCCCTCCCAGCTGTGCACTGATTTCCCATTTCCTCTGGATATTCCTTAGAGGAATATCCTTTTCTGCAGCAAAACTCCTCAGCAGATGTCTGTATGTATGCTGCATTTAACTAAAACCGATCCTAATGGTAATCAAGAGTAATCTGGAAACAGGTAGCCATGGAATCTGAGTATATTTTACTTTATAGTGTTTTTTTTTTTTTTTTTTTTTTTTACTTTCCGAGCTCTAGTGTGAAGAATAAACCATATGAAAAATGTATCCGATCAGACTCTTTAAACGATGAATTTCAGATGTGAAATAAAGATGCTTTTTTTAGATAATCGAATACTACTAACAGAATCAAGTGTGCAAGATAATAGAATCATGTAGCACCAGTATAGTGTATATTACCCATTTAATTTTTTATCGTTACATAGTGTGTGTGTGTGTGTGTACGCTGTTTCACATACTCCTATTAAAAACCGTCTGCAGTTCAGTATTCCTTGACAAACATTCCTTATTAAACCGAGAAGCTGCTCAGGCCTGCACAGTGACCTCTTGTGGTGACATTGAGGTTATACTAAATATCCCAGGTTCAAAGTGTGGTTGGTTAGCATTGTCTAGTTCGCAGCAGTTTCAAAAGCAATGCAAATCAGTTTGATGGCTAAATTTATTTTTTATTTTTGTTTATTTATTGAGGCCCATTTCTGGTTGATATGCACCATACAAGCCCAGTGTTAATGTTAACTAAAACTCTTAAAATAGTTTTTATTAATTGATATATTAAATAAATATGCATTTTAGATTATAAAAAATAAAAATGGTGACTGGCAGCTAGCTTAAAATGTTAATGTATAGTGTAGAAATATGAACTGGTGACCTTTGAAGTTTTCACACATTAAACCAATAAGTTGTTACATCATTCCATTACTTATATTACTTTTGGGAAAGCAGGGGACATTTACAATGGTTGGATTGATCAGCGTCTCTCTGGACAGTTTCAGTTCAATTATTCTACAGCTCCTCAACCCTCAACAGCTCACTTTCTCTAATTGATTGAAAAACAGCTCAGCTGGTACAGCTGGTCATATAATATAACCAAGTGGAGCTCCCATGGCAGCAATTTGCTAAAGCAAAGTCATGGTATTTGGTTATACAGGCAGACTTTTTTTCTCAAAATCACTAAACACACCACTCACTTCATCAGAGTGATGAACAGCTCTCAATGTGTCGAAGAAAAATGCTGGAGAAATGCATGTGCACAAATGGAGTTTATTAACTTAATCTCATCATTCAGTAAAGAAAATACATCCTGTATTTCAGCAAACAACAGCAGCCGAGTTGCTGTTCCATAAATTAACTAAGATCACACGTACGGGGGCGTACATCAAAAAACATCTTCCGCCTCCAGAAAGAAGCACAGCTGTGAAATATGCACATGTCGTGAGTGCCATCGTGTGAGGAAAACAGACTTCAGGCCACGCCATTGTATTCCAGGTGGTTCCAGTTTCAAGCCTCCCTAGTGTGCTTTCTCAGTGCCATGCAGGGCTGAAAGCAGTGTGGGGGATGGACCAGCACTCCATCTGACATCAGGAGCTCATGTGCTGGTTACGTTAACTCAGTGATACAGTTTATTGGAGATGGGAATCTATGTGACTTCCAGTTTGTGCTATTTATGGAAACTCATCCTCATTGGTGTTAAAAATATAAAACTGACTAATTTTGACTCGATATGGGTTGCACTGTAATTAAATATGTAATTAAATATTTAATGCACTCTGAAACTTAAAGATAAAAGCTCCCCCTTATTGTATTGCAGCTGTGACCACAAACTTGATTTTTGGTTCCCGTTGACAGTCCTTGTACGGAGAATAATTACAAAACATCTTCTTTTGTGTTCCACAGAAGAAAAAATCTAAAGGTTTGGAACATGAGGGTATGTAAATGATGGCAGAATTGTAATTTTTGTATGAATAATCCCTTTATAACAGTATTGAAAACAATGAATAACTGAAATAAGTGAAAACAATACTAACACTTCTGGGTTTAGAAAGAAATGTTTCCATTATTTGTCAGAAACGTTCTCATCTTTTGTTCTTTGAATAATCTAAATTAAAAATTTGGTATGGCTGTTGTCACTTGATTTTCTAAAAGATCAAAAATCACCATCGGGATCTATTAAATGAAAGATGGAGCATGAGTTTAAATGACTTCATCTAATAACCCTGAGTACAGAACCCAAAATCATGTCAAGCTTCCACGTTTTTCCCCGAAGGACAGTCTCTTTAGTGAAGAAGCTCCTTTGATATACCGCAAGCACATGGCAGAATACTGTGCGCCGTTTTGAAGTCTCTAATTGGCTCCTTGTTTTGGGTCATGGAAACATGATATAAGTGATTCCTTATGGGGTGTGCACTGAAAAAACAAAACAGAACAATCCCATCATGTGCTTTACATCTAAATCTAAGATGTAATTCATCCATTGTCAAACACCAAATAATTGATCAATTTTGACAATCAGGTTAATTATATTATGAATGTCATGAAAAAAAATGCAGAGCTCTTAAAAAGCCTTACATTCAGATGCATTCAGGTGCATCTTGGGAATTTAACATGTAAACCATTGTTATAACAATGGTTTATTTGTTAAATTACTAAGATGCAGATTTACATCTGTTCTGTATTATCATTAACTAGAATCCTTCTACTGACACTTTCAATATTTATTATTAGTATTGCACAGTTCTCTCTGAAAACATCTTGTGCATTTAAATGTTAGTGGTCTGTATGTTAGAGTGTTGAGATTGTCTGTTATGGACTGGCACGTCAGGAAAGGTGTGGTGAATGCAAAAACTGCACTACGCCCAGGAGATGGTGCCTCAAGACTGTCACCTTAACCACAAATACTTCCCTTCAAGAGCTCACATAACCGTCTTGACTAAGACCTGTCAACTGTTTTTTGTCATAAAAAAAACAAACAAAAAAAAAAAAACATGAAACTGAACATTGTTTAAGACTGTGAAGTTTGCAGCAAGTATGTTTTGAAGTCCATAACCATTGCTTAGTGAGAGATCTCTTCCAAATAAAATTCATTCCCCTCATTTCTTGTTTCATGTTATCGGGATGTGGTTTTCCATACAGTATTTTGACACATGGTTAAAACAAACCACCTTGTGAACAGGGTCAGAAGATGATTTGTTTAAACCATATGTCAACAGAGCCATCAAAGTTTAGCTATGTATTCCAGCATGTGTGTCAGAGTCAGACAGACAATGATTTATCAAAGCTGATCCTAAAGTGGGTGATTACATTCATGCATTTAGCAGAAGTTTTTATCCAAAGTGACTTACAGTAGAGGAACAAAGCAATTCATCACAGAGCCAATAATATTCAAAGTATACAATGCCAGGTTTATTATAAAGATATATAAGCTATATTTTAGAATTTTTTTCTTCTTTTTGTTTTCCTTTTCTCTTTTTCTTTCTTTCTTTTTCTTTCTTTCTTTCTTTCTTTCTTTCTTTCTTTCTTTCTTTCTTTCTTTCTTTCTTTTCAGTTTTAGCAATTGTAGTACTTCAACTTTAACACAATGTTAAAATAAGGGATGTGTGTTAAAGCTTAATTTAAGCAGTAATTGTGAAATTAAAATTTGGATTTTTCAAACATCCCACTGAAAGTTAAATCATTATTTTCAGATTTGTTGTAGCAATGCTGAAATATTTTTTGTCGAAATTGTAATGATATTTTAATGGTAAATCACACAAGCATCATGACTGGCCTCCTTGCTTATTGTTTGTAATGCAAATTATTTAAAATTATGTCTTTAGGGCGACAACTGTGTAAGATGTATAGAAAATGAATTCATGTTTCATGTTGTGTGTTGATGGGTTCCACCCATTCTCTTTTTAATTTTCCCCCTTTTAGTCTCTGAAAAGTCTCAGACATATAAAACCAAAATTAAAAACAAGCTCACTCTGAAAAATTATTTTACACTTCATAAAAACATAATCCACTTTACAACATTCCTTACCAACTTATAGGATTAATTATAATGTACTTAGAAATAATATTAAATAGCTTCTAGTAAATACATAATAGATGAAAAACAATTAATAGACTTAGAAAGAAGAGAATAGAGAGATTTTTTTTTATTATTTAGGAAAAACAAATACAAATACATAAACGGAGAAATAAGACACCATCCATATATCCTGTTAAACTATAAAAAAATATTTTTTAAAGCTGTAAATAAAACAAAGATTATTAGTTATTAGTGTACCTTTATTTCAGTCATACTACTTATGAATTTCATGTTTAATTTAGTGTTACTTGGCATTTCTTTGTAGTTATTTGTGAAATTTACTTGCAATTTCTGAGCGAAAATTGTTTCTACACCAAATTTTTAATTGTATGTTAAATTTAACTTTAATCTAAATTTAAAAGGACACCAATTTCAGTAATTACAGTACATAAACCATTTCCAAGTAGAAGTTCACATGAAGAACTCCTATAACCCATTGCATATCAGTTATTTGCTTGCAAGAGTGAGTTGTTCAGAGAGATGACACGATCTCCCGTTCCTGGCCTTGACCCTAATGCAGAAGAGGGCATGACACAAGTAATTTTGGACAAGTTTATGTAGAGCAATTCAACCTTCAGCTGTCGCCACCAGTCTTCCATGTTTACTGAGACATCTGTGGGATTAATATCAACACTGGAAGGCAGCTTTAGTCCAGTCACAATGTTGCACCACTTCAATTGACAAAATGATGTAGTATTCTTGAACATGAACTAAATTAAACCTCCACTGCAGGAAGTTATTTAAAGGTCGTTTTTTCTCAAGCACTGACTCACTCATTTTACAACATTAGTTGCTTAGCAATGGAGGGTAAGTGTGTGTTTGAAAACCAGACGGAGGTTTTTTCCTCTGTTCCAGCAGCTTTGGACCCCTGCTCTCACCTCATTCAGTCTCTGTTTCAAAGCCTTCGCCAAAGGAAGCCAATAGGTCTCTCCCCTCCTGTGTATGTAGAAGAAAGCTCAAATAAAGAAGCTGGCACAAGTGTTAAGGAGAACCAGGATGCTTATCAGTGACTTTTTGAAATCTGCTCTGATACTTTTGATAGCCAGGGACAATGGATATCCGTGCATGCTGAGGCTGCCCTTTCATGCAGGTTATCGTGATGGAAACAATCACTCCTTCATCGATTCATGTCCTTCATGAGGTCAGACCTTTTCTATGTCAGAAGAAAACCATTACGTACCCCATGTCTTCCCCAAACAAATAACAATAGACATATGATGTTTTATTTCCATTAAACGAGACTGAGGTTTGGTAAAGACGCCAATCCTTTGCTCTGTGGTTTTGCGGACTCTTCCTGCTGCTGCCGGTTTTGACCGAATTTATTTCTTCAAGATCTCAGGTTGTCGTTTTGGGTGGTTATGTTTCATAATGTGCAATCAGGCATGGGAAATGAGGGCTCTGAGGTGCCAGAGAGGTGCTCAGCAAAGTTACACTAATGGGTAACTGTGTGTGTGTGTGTGTGTGTGTGTGTGTGTGTGTGTGTGTGTGTGTGTGTACACACTAGGTCTTCTGCTCTTAAACATATTTTAAATTTTATATATATAGCCTGCATTTATTTGAAGTACAGCAAAAGTACAGCAAAAACAGTACAATTTTGAAATATTTTTACTATTTAAAATAACTGTTTTCTATTTGAATATATTTTAAAATGTAATTTATTCCTGTGATTTCAAAGCTGAATTTACAGCATCATCACTCCAGTTACATGATCTTTCATAAATCATTCAAATATTCTGATTTGATGCTAAACAAAACATTTATTATTATTATTATTATTATTATTATTATTATTATTATTATTATTATGTTGAAAACAGCTGAGTAGATTTTTTCAGATTTATTTGATGAATAGAAAGTTCAGAAGAACAGCATTTTTCTGAAATAGAAATCTTTTGTAACATCAAAAATGTCTTTATCATCACTTTCGATCAATTTAAAGCATCCTTGCTAAATAAAAGTATTACCCCAACTGGCTCCAAGCTTTTGAATGGTATAGTGTATAATGTAATAAAAGCTTTTTATTTCAGATAAATGCTGATCTTTGGATCTTTCTATTCATCAAAAAATCCTGAAAAAATGTACTAAACAGTTTTAAATATTGATAATAATAATAATAATAAATAAATGTTTCTTGAACAGCAAATCAGCATATTAGTATGATTTCTGAAGGATCATGTAAAACTTTGGATCAAATGAATGCAGGCTTGGTGAGCTGAAAAGACTTCTTTAAAAACATTAAAAATCTAACTGTTCAAAAACTTTTGACTGGTAGTGTGTGTGTGTGTGTGTGTGTGTGTGTGTATATAATTAAATATTGTAAGTAAAAATATGTTTAAGAGCAGAAGACGGTACTTTTTCCTTTTTATTTATTAATTTACTGTATTTTTACATTTGTTTTATTATTATTTTATTTGTATTACTTTACAATTATATCATATTTGCATGTATTATTTATATTTCTAATATTTAATTGTATTTATATTTATATTTCATTTATATTTTAATTTAGCAATTAATTTAGTAATTTAATAAAACACACACACACACACACACACACACACATATATTTATATATATATATATATATGTATGTATGTATATACACACACAGTACAGTTCCATTCGTGGCATCGTTTTGTCCAGCAGTGGTTGTGGTCACCAGTGATACATGAGTGTGTTAGACTGAGGTGCAGTCAGAGCCGCTATTGTGAGGAGCAGATGGGCGTCTCCTCTTTCATTCTCTCTATTTAAACAACCTGCAGCACAAGAGCCAACGAATCACTTCATCTCCTCGGCCGATGAGAACGAAACCCTGGATTAATATCGCGCACTGACCAAGCATTAAAGTCAGAATGACAGAGGTAAGAAATATCTTTTTGTCCTAAAGAAAGAGCAAAAGACTTGAAACGAGTTTTAGTTGGCTATATTAGTTACACTACTGCCTGTCTGAGACACCTGCACTACACTAGACGATTTGTTAACAGCTCAGCAAGAAAAGAATAGGTTGGGTTTTTTTTCCCCTTAAAGCAGATCTTCTTTATGAATGCTCTTTTTTTAGTGTGAGTGGTTTCGTAATAAAGTTCTAATCATTTCAAATAGTTATGTTTGAACAAATTAACTTGTACTGAGTAGCCTATAAGTTACTTAGCTACAGCGCGAATTTTATTCCTGGCGCAAAATAAACGTTTGGAAACTCGACTGAGTGCGTAAATCACGTAACCATGGCAACACTATGCTGTGCGCTTTCCATTAGGATTAATACTGACACCACAGAAATGATGAAAATGTTACACTTTATGATTTTTATATATATATATATATATATATACTTTAAAAACTTTATTATTGTTGACTACTTGAGGATAACTGTGTAGGGGTTTTGTTTTTTTGTAGGTTTTGTTTGAGAAAATCAGAGAGTCACAGTAGGTCTATGCCTTATCATAATAAAGATAGCGTTTTCGATTGAATATCGATTTGTCCATCGATTTGTCGTCTACTCTAACGTAAATTGTACCAAACGTTTATTAAAATGTATTTTAAAAAATGAACAAACAACAACAACATTTATATACTCCCCCTCCTGAATGACTTCTCCCTCAACATGAGAGTGAGTAAATTATGACAATATTATTTTATTTTTTTGGTGAAAATTTGGCCAGTTTTATTTTAGGGTGCAGGCCAGTTGAGAAAGAAAAAGTTAACTTATACAAAACCCAATACTCTTAATATTGGATCGTGTATCATCACATCAATGCTGTGGAAAGTTATACAGTTACTGTAGATTGTACTTTTGAGAAAAAGCTCACATACGTTAAGCATTTTCATCATAGTTCATTATGTCCATGGTTTGGCTTTATACATACGTTCTGCTTTGTATTTGCTGCCAGTAATCCCAGTCTGTCATATTAGCTCATGCTTAGAGCTTTACTCAATGTATCATTCTATTACACGGTTTACATTTGTCGAAATCCATAGCCTCAAAATAAGTAAATTCATTCGAAACACAAGATTAGTTTGGGGTGCAGGAAGATGGAATGAATTTAATTTTAATTGAAAAGAAAGAAACATTTGCGGCAGTTATGGCCTAGAGAACTTGCAGAGCTAATGAATAGAAACTACGGAGCACTAAAAAATCTTTTTAACCAATAATGAATTGGATCTTTATGCCCAAAGATAATTCACAATTTTGAGCGAATAATGACTTCATATCTAACATCCTGCCATCCTGTCAAGAACAGTGTCACAGGTTCAAGGCCCTCAAGGTGTCTGTTGTCATAAATCATTTGACCTTTGACACTCCAGTGTCCTTGCTGCTTACCATTGTATACTGCTGGAAGCCCAAGAACCATTCAGATGTCTATCAGAGTTTAAATGGTCAGTTGCAGTGCTGTGGACCATCCATTATAGATAGTGACAATGACACAAGGCAAAGAGTGTTTGCATGTCTGTCTCCACATGTTTCAGTTCTTAAAGAATTCATCAATTACATTTTGTGCTATGAAATTCCTAAACTATTTCCTCTTAGGGTTAAAGAATATAAACCATTCTTAAACAAACAAACCCAAAAGCTTTTATCAAATAACACTATTGTGTACTTACTAAATGGAAAACAATTAGATTTCACTTTGTAATGAGCTTCAAACAAAATACAGGTGGAGCAACAGGAAATTTCCTTTTGTAAGGGAAAATTATGTGTAATTCAAGACCCTAGTTATAACATTTCAGTACATAAACACAATCACACACTCTTCGTGTTATAAGTCCTGCAACATAACATGAGACAGACTTATTTTATATTGTTATAGATTTACTCTAATTTAGAACAGCATCATACTGACATTTAGATCCGTTGTGGCAGCTCTGCTGGAGATTGAAAGGTTCCACTAAAAAAGGATTTAGTGACCAGAGAAAAATCAAAGGTCAAGGGTCTGTGACCTCACCAACCACATAGTAACTTGTCTTTTAGAACGAACCACTTAGATGTTTAAGATGGCGTGACAAAATCCCTAAACTGAAATTACTTTGCTTGTAGAAATCACTGTGAAGTCATAGAACTGAATCGCTTTGATTTTTATGAAAAACAGAACCAGCTTAAGGGTACTTTAACATGATTGGCTTGAAGCCAAACAGCTTTGGGCTTTTGAAGTAGTGTCAACTTTCTAACTGAGCCAAACCGTGAAATTATAATAGGATGCTGTGACAATTTCACAAAAATGCAATGCTCTAATGCCATAGACAGGCTTGTCTTCCATGATTGGAAGGTCTTATGTCAAATAAATAATAATAATACAAAAAAAGGTTCTTCAAACTTCGCTTATGACCCTGTGAGAAAAAAAATCTGCATCTAATAGTTCATAGCAATACTTTACATAATTGCTTACTTATTTTCTGACAATTGCTCTTAAATCCTATTACGGGAGTTATAATAACTTCTAAGGTCATTCCGGTGAATGAAACCTCTCTAACACAGTCAAAGTGTGTCAAAGTCAGGTCATATTTCACTTCACAATCAAAAGATGAAAATAAGAAAGCAACAGTTTTGGAAAGCAACAACATTACTGTTTAAGAGTTTGGGTCTTCATTTTCATCAAGGGTGCATTTATTTGTAAAAAATACTGTGAAAACTACGATTTTTTATTATTATTGCAATTTAAAATAACTTTTTCTTACAATGTTATTACAATTTATAATTCTGTTTGAATATATTTAGCCCATTTGTTGCTCAACACAAATTTCTTATTATAATTTATCAATGCTGAAAACATCAATGCTGCTTAATATTTCTGTGGAAACCATGATACATTTTTTTTAGAAATCTTTGATAAATAGAAACTTCAAAAGAACAGCGTTCATTTGAAATATAAATCTTTTGTAATATTATAAATGTCTTAACTTTTGATCAATTTAATGCATCTTTGCTAAATAAAAGTAATAATTTCTTTAAAAAATAACTTACTGACCACAAACTTTTGAACAGTAGTGTAACATTAACAAATATATATAACACTTAAAGGCACAATATGTAAGATTTTTTTATTAAAATATCCAAAAACCACTAGAACAGTGTTATATATTTTGCTGACTTGTGTACTTACACTATCCCAAATGTTTCGAAGAATGTGTAAACCCAGAGAAATAAGCAATTTTAACTACTGACACGGACCGTGTCCATAGTGTAATTGTGTCGCCTGCCAATGACGCCATACACCCTCGAGTTCCGGTTTTGTTTTGTAGAGAACATGTAAACACCAAAGACCCTTTAATGTGTTATGCGTTTTATTAGACAGGTAACGACCGCACAGAGTAGCATTATAACAGAACTTTCAAATGTATTTAGTATGATAAAACAGGTCTGCTTTGCCACGCATAAGCACGACTGGAAGGAGCGGAAGCAGTCGACTGTGGCATAATAAACGCTCCGCTGCTTTCGAGCCGTGTGTCACACTCGTCTCTCATTAGCAATTGCTTCAACGGCCTTGTTTTGCTTCGACGGCTTTCCACCACACTCTGCTTCATACTACGATGTTAATAAATCTTTAATACATTAGCTCATCCATGAACATGATTTCTGCCCGAGTCCCTGCATCGGCTGTGGGGATGAAGACCACAACTCCCATGATTCCACACTCAGTCACGGCGTCATCAAACTGCGCCTTTGTTTCTTTGTTTGTTTTGAATTTGCGCCCTCTAGCGGCGAAAACTTAAGTACTGTGCCTTTAATAGCAATAAACAGCAAAAAGTAATAAACATATAATAATATAGCATGCATAATACATTATAATCTAATAAATTATAAATGAATAAAAGATAAGTAATTTAAATATCTAGAATAATATGCCCAAAATCAATCCATGATATTAAAATATATTTTATTACATTATATTATATTTTGCATATATATATATATATATATATATATATATATATATATATGTCCAGGTAATATTTTACCCTAAAATCAATTTAATCCATTGATATTTCCAATGACATAGATCTTATGCTAATCATAACAGAGAAAGCTGAACGACATCTTGATAAGGGTTTAACTTTTGTTTCATCTCCTTCCACAGTTGCAGTCTTCACCACCAAATGAGAAGATGAGTCTAAGTGCCATTGAACTGACTGAATTCTTCACCATGTGGGAAGAATTAAACTTCACAGACGCCAGTGACAACAACTCGCGAGTGGAAACGCAAATGTGCCCCACATCCTTCAACCGTTCGGCTCTCCTGCATGCTATGTGCACCCTCTATTCCTTCATTTTTATTGTGGGCCTGGCTGCCAACGCGCTAGTGGTGTGGGTCAACTTGCGTTCGGAGCGTCATTACCACGACACACACTTGTATATATTAAACCTAGCAGTGGCTGATTTGTGTGTGGTCGCTACTCTCCCAGTGTGGGTGAGCTCGCTGGCACAGGGTGGTCACTGGCCGTTTGGTCAGGCAGCTTGCAAGCTCACACATCTACTCTTCAGTGTCAACCTTTTCGCCAGCATCTTCTTCCTGGCCTGCATGAGTGTGGACAGGTATCTTTCGGTGATCCGCTCGGGGGAGATTTCTCACAGACGAGGACGACAAATACGATGTTTAGTGTGTGCGGTAACATGGCTGCTTGCTTTATTCGCCTCGATACCTGACACGTACTTCTTGCAGTCCTTAAAGTCACTACACAGTCATGTGACTTTGTGTCATCCTGTATATCCACAAGACAACCCTTTGCAGTGGATGGTGGGCATTCAGTTGAGTTTTGTGGTTCTTGGTTTTGCCATACCCTTCCCTGTTATAGCAGTGTCCTATGCACTGTTGGCAAACACACTTGCTTCCTCTTCCTCTCATTCCCCTTCAAATGGCGACCAGGATCGCAGCGTGAGCAGGAAGGTCATCCTCACGTACATAGTGGTTTTCATAGCTTGCTGGGCACCATATCATGCTGTGCTGTTAGCTGATGCTCTAGCAATGCTAGGTGTGCTCCCGCTGGGCTGCAGTTCAGAGAATGGCCTTTTTGTGGCGCTGCACCTTACGCAATGCCTGTCGCTGCTGCACTGCTGCGTGAACCCTGTGGTCTACAGCTTTGCTCACCGTCACTACCGCTATGACCTCATGAAAGCCTTCATCTTCAAGTACTCCAAACGTACGGGGTTGGCACGACTCATGGAGGGCTCTCAGGGCACCGAGATGGAGTATGCAATGGTGGAAAACACTCCTACCGCTCTGAGCTAGGACCCTCAAGAACGTCACCCTCAACCAAAGTTCTGCACTGCTTCAAAACATCAACTCCTCTGAAATTTAGATAAACAAAACTAAATGTTTTCCAAATGCTCAACAGTGACTCCAAGGATTCTGAGTAATTCATTTGAAATGTGCCAAAGACTGATGGGATTTTGTGAAATCAGAACCACTTTGAGATGTTTTCCTGAAATTCAGGTAGAATTGACTATTTGCGAATGACACCAAAACAGTGACACCAAAGATGCTTATCGATTCATCTGAAGTGTTCCAAAGACTGATAGTATATTTTAACATCAGAACCATGAAAACTCTAACAATGAATTGATTCCAAATTAACTGGCAGCCTAAATTTGGTCATTTTGAACCACTTTAGAGAAACGGGATTTTAGGTGTAGTGTGTTACAGCTTGATGCTGTATCATTTGAAAAAGTGAATTTCCCATAATTGCGTCAAATAATGACTTCCCAAAAATGTTTGATGGCTTTCAGTAATGCAATATATAAAAATTAAGGCACATGAAGAAAAAAAATTATTGGATTAAAAGATTATTGGAGTTAGTTTTTCAAGAAAAATACAATTTCAGTCTTTCTACTTCAAAATGTCATGTTTAATTTACTGTTAATTGCTGTTTGTTCATAATTACTTTTGAAATTTACCTGCAATTTCTGAGTGAAAATGCTTTCTATAACATTTTTTTTTTTACTGTGTAAGGTCAACAAACCATTAAACTTGTGATAAAGTCATAATAAATGTTATTTATAACAGCGCTCCTGTACGTAATGTAACAGTATAGTGATGTAGCTCTAGTTCTCTTCTTAAATGTGTTCATATTTAGCTTAATTGCTACTGATTAAATTGTGAAAAGCACTTTCTTTGATAAAAGAGGGGCTTTTGGTAAGAGATTTGGCATTGCTTTTGTATTTTTAACAATCATTGTTCACTAGTTCTCCGCAACAGCACATTCCAACATGTTTTGAAGGATGGAACAAGTCAGAAAGAGCATATTTTCAACTGGATTTTTAATGTGCAGCTGCGTTTGCACTTCATTGTAGGTTTTGTTCATGTGTGTATATGATGATTTATGACTGGCTGTCACCTTGTAACAAAGCCTCATGTGTGTACTTGGAAGAGCATTTACTTTAAAGCTTATTTTGTATTTGATAGATGTGTATATTTCAGTTATCTAAAAAGTTAAGTATGTTGTTATATTTATCTTTACTTGCATCATATATTTTTTGTTTTTGAGTTCTGTTGGAACACTGAATACTTAAATGTGCTTGGAATAAATAACTTGATTCAATGATACATCAAATATGTCTTATATAAAAGTTTTTTGTTTTGTTTTTTTTCTCTCACACATTTGCATATATAGATTCTCTATGCTATCTGATGGAATATGATGCATGGTTAGGATTAACCCATGTGTGAACTGGAATTAATATGGATTCAATCTAGCCATTCCTTTTTATCTTTGACTATTAAAATCAACCATGTAGTATAACTGGTTCACCGTCTGTTCAACAATGGTGGCCCCTTTTTATTTACACCCTAAGGGCATCATAAAAACTTAAAGGTAATGACTACAACCTTCAAAACTGTACTACAGGATACAGTTCTGAACAACAGTGGTGGAAGTTTTTGGTTTAACTGAAAATACATCTCAAGATATTATAACTACAGGATATTAAACTGCAGTCAAGAAGCCTTAACCACATTCTGTACATGTAGCTAAAATATGTAAAACATTTTGTAAGTGTAAAGGGATGTAACTGGAAATACATGTCTATGGAAATAAACTTAGTCTCATCTCTTCTCTCAGTATTTCATGATGAACTCTAAAAAGCTTACTAAAATTGAATGTTCATTATAAAAACAAGAGAGAAACATTTTTTTTCTTTTTGATTCTTCTTATAGCAGGGAAATTGTCCAAACAATAATCAAGCAATATCACACAAGCACATCAGCACAGTTTTAATTCAGGCAGGTAATTCATATAACAGTTAAATAAATTCAGTGTAACTTGCAGAAACGACAACCACACAATCAAAACCCTACAGTGAAACTTTATAAAACTCTGACCACTTTGTTTTCCATAGTGTATTTTTTGGTGGAATTAAAATCTTACATTTACTAGCTTTTAGAGGTACCAAAACTTCAGTAGAACTCAGCAAATCCTTTTTACCTTGATTTTTTCCCCCATCTTAGCTAGTTGTGGGCAGCATTTCCACATCAAACAGATGCAGGGGGCAGAACAAGGACACATGAGAATCTGATTTATGCTGACTTGAACTCCTTGTGCAACCAATGTCAAGTCTATAATACTTTCAACACTTTCCTGTATTTAGACACCTGCAAGGCCTGAGCAAAACCTCTTAAGGTTGCATTAGCAGCTGACTCTTTATAAAAAAAAAAAAAAAAAAAAAAAAGTCTTCTGTACACAGTCCATGGCTTTTCAAAAGCTGCCTTGTTATTCAACATCTAATGTCTGTTTTTCAAAACTGGCTCCTTTTTTATTTATAATATATAAATATATATATATATATATATATATGAAAGCATGGCAGGCAAGTTTAAAAAATGATGCAATATTATTGTCCCAAAGTTTCTAATCATTTTATCTTTCGTAAAGAGCCACGGCATGATTATGGATTAAACAAATTCAAACTAATTCAGTATGTTCCACACTTTTGAGCGTCAAAGAAGACTATTGTTGTATAGTTAAAGAGTTTTCCCTTAATTAGCAGTTTGGTTGATTAACTCAGTTTGACCCTTCTTAAACTCATTTGGTTTCAGTTAGTCTAATCTGTTAATTCAGTTCATGATGTGACACATTTTCATCGCTAAACATCCCCCGTGTCTTTCTTGGCAGCTATTAATTTATTTTGTCATGTCCAAAGTGTTCATGTCTGGAAAATGACACCACAACAAAACAAAACGGTCAGGCACTTAGACAAGTCAAAACATCAAACGTCATAAGAGTGGCGCTTTATAAAAATGTATTCTTGCAAACAACATTGTCATGAATGTAGGCTGTGACTGTGTTAAACTCACACAGGAGAAGAAAAGAGACCACCAGTCTGAAACAGGTCATGACTCACAACAGTTTTGTTTGTTATACAGGGCCTCGGTTTACAGGCTGTCCAACAGCAAATTAACAGTGCTGAGACTAAAGGTTTAAACGCATCACAGCATGAAGCATTTCACAAGAATATAGAGAAACAAACCTTTTTCCAGGGACCATGAAGACACAACCTTGTTGTATTAAGCAGACGCTAGACACTGGGAGACACAGGGCTTAAGAACTGAACGTAAATGAGATAATTAGACAAACACAGCTGGAATTTAATGAAACTAATGGAACTAAAGGAGGACAGGAACAGGAAAAACCAAATATGGGCACCAAATAAGACACATGGAACACAGGTCTGACAACAGTAAGGTAATGTCTAATATAATATAATATAATATAACATATAATATATCATTTATAATTTATGCAACTGAATATTGTACATTATAGTGTAATGATATCATTTGTCATGTAGAGCTCTGCTATTTCGTCTTAGCCCTTCATTATATTTGTGCTTGGGCAGAATCTTCAGAAGAAAAATATTGTTTGTGGTTTGGCTGGTGCTCCAAAAGGGATTTGAGAACAAGGCAGAGAGCCACTGGTTCATGCTGGCTGAATGAACAGCCCAGGATGGCGTGTAATGTGAACAGCCGGTATTTCTGTATGTTGGTTAAAGCTAAAAAAATTTGGCTTTGAGTCAGCTGATACTGTTTGTGAATTTTTAAATACTGCATTGCCAAGGATCTGTAATGAGATGTAAAACATGAACATGCGTGATCAAGAAGATAAATATTTATCCTGTAAACAAACTTTATCAAAACATCACAAAACTCTAGAATGGAGCACACACATTATATGACACATGCTAAAATGCATGTGTCCAACATAAACACATGATCATGTATTCACATTCTTCATCTGTAGTGTAAGTGTTTATATATCTCTGTCAGGACCAAATTCATCTAATCTGCATTTCGTCTGAGTCCTGAATTCTTCAGTTGTAGTGTCTCTTCATGAAAACAAAACATGAGTTCAGTATCATTACAGAGCCTTTGATTCTTCAGCAGGAACTGACAAGGAAAGGTTCTGCTTTCTGACATTGTTGTTTGATGTCTCATACATTTCAATAACATAGTAAATGTCACATCAAACTCTGATTACATCCATTCATTTGAAAATTCACCATAAAAATGGCAAATGTTTTGGGTATGTTTTGTGTGTATGGCAGATTATGGTGTGTTTACATCTCATTTAATGCTGCTGATGACAACTTGTTTTTACAATGTTCGTCACACGCACGTAAAGTCACATTCTTGTGGTAGTTGTAACTTGTAGTTATGCACTGCAGCAACTTGTTAGCAACTTGCATTTTTAACACACTCGGTGCAAAATTCACATTTGAGGTATTATCGTTGTGTTGTAACAAACCTTTTTAATTAAACCTTATTTTATTAAAAATGGCTATTCAAAAAACCCATAGCAAATTCCTGATGGAACCCATGGCTTATAAATGCCTTCCAGGATTTTTTTGGACTGCAAACTTAACAGCTCTGTGCAGCTGAATGATAGATATTGTCTCTTAAGAGTTGGGTGGTCCCATGTAGCTCTTTGCAGAGTTGCTGACTATATAATTTAAAGGGTTCTTGAGCAAGTTTATAGGTTTTAGTGAAAGGAATGAAATAGAGATGTGGCAGGATGCTTCTAATAAGATGCAGTTACATTAAATTAGACATTTTCTATACATCACTTAATTTCTCAAATGAAATTTGTCCATTCTATCCTTTCTTATCATAAACTGACAACATTAGATTTCTAGATGCATGTTGTTTTATTTCTGGCTTACACATTACACCTGTAAATGATTACAGATTCAAGCTACAGCTATGATATTGACACAAAGAAATCAAGACATGAACTTTATTAATGGTGACAGTTGTGGCAGTTTTTTAGGTGAAACATTCTGACACAGTAGCCTCCACCCTAACTGCTGGTGTCAAGGCCACAATCCCTGAGGTACTGTTCTCTCTTTTCACTTTTGCTTTACAAATATTGATGTCTCACATTACTGCCATGTCATCGGTAAGCTTAGTTGATCGCTGGGGGAAAAATCTGTTATGATTTGGAAAGGTTTAAGCCATTTTAGTCAGGGTAAAATGGATTAAAAATGAATGAAAATAACAATGAAATGTTGACTAAATTTAAAGAATTGTCTAAAAAAAAAAAAGGCTAGAAAGCTGTCCCAGCTTCTCAAAAATGTCCTCAGTCAGAATGTTTTTGTAGGAACCTGAACGGATACAATATTTGGTAAGGATGACTGGAAGGTCACATCTCATTTAATTTTATTTCTTCCATGCTTTCATTATGGCTGAATTGTTTTCCACCATCTCTCTATTACCTTCACAGATACAGATATCAACTGGCGAGTCCACACATGTACAGTTACATCATTCATATGTTGTGGATATGTGACAGTGAACTTCAGCTGAACTTCTTTTCAAAGGAAAACTGTGAAGGACTGTGACTGACTGGCCAAGTTCACTGCAGTCTACTGGTCATCTCCAGTGTTGGGTTATATCTCCAAAAATGTAATTAATTAATTACATCTTCAACATTGTAATTTGATTACTGTTCTAAATACTCTCTCTAAAAAGTATTACGTTACTTATTACTAATTACTTTCTAAATCCTATCAACCATGACTAATTGAACAATACAAGGAAAGACATGAAACGGCTCCTTTAATTCATTCAAATAAATAATATAAAATTGCATAAATTATTATTGAACTGATAAAAGTATTTAAAGGAAGAAGGTTACAATAAAATAAACATATTTTAACATTAGATTTTACACTTTGATGTTAAATCCTCTATTGTTTTATATAGAATTGCTCTACAGTATTATACGGTATTTATATCTATAGAGTAAATTACAGAAAAAAATAAGAGTAATCTTTACTTTCATTTTTAAGGGAAAAGTAGTCAAATTACAGTAATTAATTACTTAGTAATGCATTACACCCAACATTGGTCATCTCTACTACATCCTGAAATTTTACAGAAGCTTTACAGAAGGGTGGGTATGCTAAAAGCTTTAGCCTCTCAATCTGTTGATGTCAAATACATTTATATTCTAGAGTTTGTCACTTACTATCACTAGTCAGAAGGAGAGGGGACACAAACTGTGATTATGCAAGAGTAAAAACCGAATAGAAATCACTTTTTAAAGAACAGATAATATTTTGCTCTAATAAGACTCACAAAGTATCAATGATCTAATGTTGTCACTTGGGCTCCAGCCAAACATGTCATCACTGTTTTTTTTTCTTTTTGATGCAACATTCAACCCCTATAAGGATTCTAGAGGTAATGCATGCCTACAGTTCTAAAGTAGACTATAAATTCAATAGGGGACTTCAAACTGTCATTATGACTAATAGAGTATTGTTTTGTGAATAATACATTCTGTCTATTCTCTCCACAGTATGATGAACTTCTATTTCTTCTTAATTGGGTGGTGGTGCAGTTAAAATCTCAGGTTTGGCTCTTATTTTAAACCCTAGAAGGGCAGAATTGTATGAAATGTAGAATTTCTTAGTTCCTCCATTATTTTGTCCTTGAGCAAGACACTTTTTTGGACAAAAAACATTCATTAAGTGATGAATAAGTGAACCCACAGTCAAGGAGAAGTCAGTGAGAGTCAAGTTTCTCTCTAGAGGTAGATGAGTGTGGGTGTGTGTGTGTGTGTGTGTGTGTGTGTGTGTAGATGGGCACAGAGTCTTGTTTTCACATCCCTGAAATGTCAGATTTTTTCCTATAGACCCAGCATAAATTCCCACGGGAACCTCTAGTCTGCTTTGGTAAAGGGAGCAGAACAAACCTCTGCCCTTTTTCACATTCACCACAAACATCAGCTCATACAATATGCTGAATCAAATATGTATAGGATTGTGTTTCACATGGAAACTGTAGCTTGATTAGTAAACCAGGGAAGCAGGTTTTTCCCACCCACTATTCTTTCTATTCATCCACATGTCCATTTGTCCCAAACCGGATCACTGAATCAGACCCCATGACATCTCAGTGATTCAGCAAAGTAAAAAGATAATTAAGGTTGCTCCACAATACTACAGCATTTAAGAATCATCTTTTATTTACATATTTTATATCACATTAACATTGACTTCCTCCAGTAGACACTAAAAGGTGTCTATGCTTTCTCTAGCAGTGTCATTAACTGCAAACTCTCATACAAGCACTTCAAACTGCTATATTTCAAAGAAACTTGAGTCATGTAAATAATGTCAAATTAACCCCAAACCAAAGTGTTTATTTCTAAATGGACAGGCTTAATTTCTATAGTCTCCCCTCCAACCCCTTCTGTGACAGTCAAAGCTACATGCACAAATCCAGACTGTATAATGCATTTATTTATATCATTGTAAATACAAGCATAATATGTATTTATGTATTATGATGATAGCACAGACAATGCTTACTCAAGCCAGGGTTAAAGTTACACATCAAATGAATGCTAGAGGCTCAGATAAAAATAACTATTAACTATGACTTTTGTCTCAATAAACTCCTAAAATGCTGCCTATTAAGTTTGTCATACAGAATTATACATTAATATGTGATTTATAACTACTAATAAACAGCCAATATGCTAGTAATATGCCTGCAAATAACAACTAGATAATAGTAAGAAATGGTCTCTAAAATGTCACCAGCTAAATAATAGGAATGATTTGATTGTTTTGTTATCACATTAATCTAAACCCACACAAATCATTTGCATATTGGATATATTCATTAGAATAAACTGTTTGTTTGTTTTTTGCCAACACATTTGTCAACCTTAATGGCCTTTTCACATTAGTTGGCCCTTTCCTGTTTCTAAAACATTGACTGTTTCATTTGACCTGTTTAGCACCCAGTTCCATTTACACCAATAAACAAACAGGTGACTGCAGACTCCCTGGAGGCATCATTCATCACTGCAGCATAGCATGACGGGTAAACTCACCATGAGGAACATGATCCAAACCACAGCACCACAATACTAACCAAACACAAAGTCTGCCTACAGCTACAAGCATACGTCTGCAGATTTGACAACAAGAGAAGATTGTTCAATA
Organism: Spinibarbus caldwelli; assembly: GCA_039654775.1. NCBI lineage: Eukaryota > Metazoa > Chordata > Actinopteri > Cypriniformes > Cyprinidae > Spinibarbus > Spinibarbus caldwelli. Next base: position 19,252,599 of record CM077232.1, read on the forward strand.
AATCTCAAGAAGCTTTATCAGATGCTTCTGATAAATGTATATGCTGCCATTATGGTATTCAATGGCAGCATATACATTTAGCATTAACTGCATATAATAAATATTAGTATTTATAATGATTGTAAGAAACACAGAGGCATATGGAAATGTTATGTTACACTCTATCTGCAAAAGAGCAGAAATGTATGTGTACTTGACCCCTGTCTCATCTTATAAAAGTTCTGGTTTGTTGTGTTAATACCACAGGAATGTGAGACTGAACAAACTGAATTCTTCTATATAGGCTTTAGCAAAAGACAAATGAACAAGGTTTCTGTTTTTAAGGAATATGTATTTTAGTATTTAGTCTGTTTTTTTCTTTTGTTATATTTTGCAGCCAAATCTGGGAACAATGTAACTTTGTAAACCCATCCTCCATTCTCATTTTTTACCATCTGTTTCTTCTGTTGGCCCAGAGATTGGACCCCTGCAGAACTAGTGCTGTCCTCTAATATGAGAAATCAGAGGAACGCAGCTGAGACAGTGTTTCTCATGTCAGAGCCAGTAGGAATGAGGTAGGAGAAGCCAAGTCTATTCCCAGAGGCAATGTACACCATCATTCCCTGCAGATACTGTACATAGCGGAAACCAAAAGATTTTAGATGGAGCTCTCGACAAAAAAAAAAAAAAAAAGTTATTTAATGAGAAAGTTAAATTAGCAGATATTGACCTGTCTATGGCAGAAGTGCCCAAAAATTTTACTATGTATGGCCAAAAATCAAACTTGACTGTGGGCCATGGGCCAAAAGTAAATGTCACATGATATCCAACTTTATTTGATTAAAATTTACATTAAAAAAAATCAAATTCACTTATAATCCCTCTACATTTCAATGCCATTGTACTGTATAAAACAAAAAGTGTTAAAACAAAAGGATACATTTTCCCTATTTTCCCCTTCTTTTGTGATATGGCATGACAAATTAATGGTCATCATGGAACAGTTTTATAGCTTTGGGTTAAACTTTAGTAAGAAAGATGCTTATTCCTTTTATTGTTCCATTTATATTTTTCACACAATTAGTCTGAAATCATATAGCTTTCCATCATATGGAACTTGTAAAGGCCTGTATAAAAATTCCCATAATCTGTATAATTGTGCTTATATGGGGTGATAATACTAATACTAACCACTTTTCTGGCAATAAATAATGAAAAATTGAGTGTTTGGTTGTATATACTGCTTAGTGCAAGATTTCCTGAAAGCCCAACTTTGTGCTTTATGGGTTTATTTATTTTATACAGATGCTTTTGTGTATCAGTTTTAGAAATTCTCTTTTTATAAGCTCAAAGGGGCTTTTGCAGAGGTTTTCTTTTCTTTCTGTTTTGAGTTCATAAATGTTAAAAATAGGTGAAATGCTTCTTGAGCACTGCTGGTTTAATTAACAATGTCAGCATCTCTGTCTTTTAAACAGCATCCTGACAAAAAACAGTTCAGGAAGACAAACAATTCTAAGGACAACTGAAGCTGTTTACCTCTGTGGCGATGGAAAGACGGTGGTGAAGGAGGTGATGGGAAAAGGACATATCCGTTACAGGCAGAGTTATCAGCCAGACTCAAAGGATCGGAAAGGAGAGGCTTTCAGGATGTCCTTTTGTAAACAGTCAAGCTCATCAGAGCCACTATAAATCAGTGAAAGCTGTAAGCCTAATTGATATCAACATAAATGATGTGCATGAAAAACACAAACCTGAACATGAAATAGGAAGCATATAGGATACTGCTTGATTCATCTGATATGGTAAATATTTGTTAAAGCTCTGCTTCAATGATTAATATACATGAAAATGAAGATCAAGGAAAATCTGACCTTTTGTTCACTTCACTGTAGGTCTATACAATTTAATATTCACGTTTATGTGAAATTCCAAGCTACTTTTAGAGCATCACACCTTTGGTTCTTGATGTATGCTACGTGTTTTGTGATGTTTTAACAAGCTAACAAACTAATTGATAACATTTTGTTTTTGCATTATTTTAATTATTTGGGTTACAGTATTATGCAACATTTCAGAAATTAGACCTTTATCTACCAGGTGTACTCAAATAAATACTGTATGAATTCAGTGAGCTTCCAGCACAGGAAGGTCTGTAGCCTACATTATGGGGGTCAGTGGCCTCACCCACTTTTCAGGCAGGAAAAATAAGATATATTAATGTCAATGATTGATCTTTTAGGTTAAGATATCAGGGCTTAGCCTAAACCAGGATTAGGCCATAGTTCAATTAGGACATTTAAGTAATTTTTATAAACATTAGAAAAAAACATTACTGGTGTGCATCTTAAGACAAAACAAAGGCTGACATGTTTTAAGATCAGTCAGTGCAAGTTTCTTTCAGATGAAACAGCTCTGATTTACATTTTAGTCTAGGACTAGGCTTAAGCCTTGTTTGTGAAACCAGGGGGCAGAAGTTTTTCTAATTTTCAAATCGCGCCATCTCTTGGCGATAATGACAGGACCCATGACTTTTGTTTTGAAAGGCGTGAGGAAGTATGCAGCATTATAATATTCAGAAATCGATTAATGTCAAGACTTTTAAAGGGAAATGCAGAAGAGAAGAAGTGATTATATCAAGATTAAGACTTGGACATACTGGTTTAAAATCAACCCTGTTTTTAATGGGAAAATGCCTATCAGATAATTGTGATGAATGTAATGTTCCAGAAAATGTGGAGAGGTGTAAAAAATATAATGCAGAAAGGAGGATCTTGCAAGATAAGATATATGAGTTGGAACAAGAATGGAGTTTGAAGGGGATTTTGGGGGCAGAGGAGAAAATGTGAGAATGTAGTAAGGCTCTATTTAATTTTCTTAAATATACAGAGTTAGAGGCCAGTATATAGGTTTTTTATTTATTTTAGGTTTTTTTTTTTTTTTTAAATAATTATAATTATGACTATGCAAAATACATGAAACCCTGAAGATGCACATCCCGGTACAGTAGGTGGCGGTATGCACCTGAACAAGTTGGTTGCGACCCGCCAATAAAACCAGAGAGAGAGAGAGAGAGAGAGAGGGGGAAGTATGCAGCAGAGGCAGCATGGCGTACTCGGCGAAGATAGGACCGTCTGTTTTGAGCAGCGATCTGTCGCAGCTCGGGAGGGAATGTGAGCGAATGATGGAGTGCGGTGCTGATTATCTGCACCTTGACGTTATGGATGGGTGAGGAATGTAGTTTGCAATTCTTCATCTAAGTTTCTCAGCCATTGTTGACCTGCAAGAATTGATAGCGATCATATGCCCAGAGAAATAATATCATATTAATTGCTTGAGTCATTTTAATTACCAAGAACATTTAGTTATCCCACATTTTGGCACAGGAATGATACAGCATGAATTCACCCATGTTACAAAGAGTGTTTGCCACAATTTTAAGGAATGTTATAAGAAGTCAGCAGCCATTACTCCAGTCTTCAGTGTCACATGATCCTTCAGAATTCATTCTAACATGCTGATTTGGTGCTCAAGAAACTGTTTTTTTGTTTGTTTTTTTATCATTATTATCAATGTTAAAAACAGTCGTGTTGCTTAATATTTGATGAATATTTTTGAATAATCACCCCGTTAGGGGGTGATTACTTGATGAATAGAAAGTTCAAAATAACAGCATTTATTTAAAATGGATATCTTTTGTAAAATTATAAATGTTTTTACTGTCAGTCACTTTTGATCAATTTAATGCATCCTTGCTGAACAAAATTACTTTCTCTTAAAAAACTAAAATATTACTAACCCCAAACTTGTGAAAAATAGAGTATATAGTTTTGGTTCCAAACTACACTGTCTGTCCAAAAAAAATTAAAATAAAAAAATCACACTAATATTTCATTGGACCGCCTTTAGCTTTGATCACGGCACACATTCGCCGTGGCATCGTTTCGATAAGCTTCTGCAATGTCACAACATTTATTCTCGTCCAGAGTTGCATTAGTTTTTTGCCAAGATCTTGAGTTAATGATGGGAGAGTAGGCACCAGGCCTGATGGGTGCATCACTTCATCCGCCTCTCTTCTTACCCTGATTCGCCCATCACTCTGGAACAGGGTAAATCTGGACTCATCAGACCACATGACCTTCTTCCATTGCTCCAGAGTCCAATCTTTATGCTCCCTAGCAAACTGAAGCCTTTTTTTCCGATTAGCCTCACTGATAAGTGGTTTTCTTAAGGCTACACAGCTGTTTATTCCCAATCCCTTGAGTTCCCTTCGCATTTTGCGTATGGAAATGCTCTTACTTTCACTATTAAACATAGCCTTGAGTTCTACTGTTGTTTTTTTACGATTTGATTTCACCAAATGTTTAAGTGATCGCCGTTTTTTTTCCAACCACATTTCTTCCTCGAAGATGATGGTTCCCCACTATCCTTCTAGTTTTTAATAATGCGTTGGACAGTTCTTAACCCAATTTGAGTAGTTTCAGCAATCTCCTTAGATGTTTTCTTTGCTTGATGCATGCCAATAATTTGACCCTTCTGAAACAGATTAACATCTTTTCCACGACCACAGGATGTGTCTTCTGACATGGTTGTTTAAGAAATGAGAAGCTACTCACTGCATCAGTTAGGGTTAAATAACTTGTTGCCAGCTAAAACAAAATCATCCATGCAGTAATTATCCAAAGGGAGGCTCTTACTTATTTGTTTAGTTAAATCCAGGTGGTGACTTTTTATTTGGACGGGCAGTGTACTTTGCCCCTTCTGTGACAGCTAATTTAGGCTATATTTGCAACTCTGTTATCCATTCCATGTTATCCATGGTGTCTATTTAATTTTGAGTTCAGACCCTAGTTTTTACCATATTAATTTGAAGTGGCACATATACACAGGAGATAAAAGTTGATAAATTACGTGTCAGAAGTTAATGAAAATGTGTCAGAAGACATATAACTCTGCCGCCTTCAATCTCTTTCCTTCATTTTTAAATTTGCTTAAGGCATTTTGTTCCAAACATCACATTTGGGCATCCTATGGTGGAATGTTTACGACGCAGTATCGGACCTGATCCGTTTTTTGGTGAGTTCAGTCATTGTAATCTACTCTAGTTCCTGTTGAGCTGCACACAATCTGGCCTTCTTCTTTGGGACAATTTTGTTAGTAATCTGCTGAAGTAGACACCCTGGGTTCTTTCACGTTTTCACTCTCTTTCTGTATTCCTAAATAAACATTGCGTCTAGGATAAACCAGATAAGTAAAACATTGCAGTGTTTGCTCTGTGTAGGTTTGGAGGTTTTGCTTACCCTTTGCCTTATTACAGACATGCATATGATGGTGTCCAGGCCAGAGCAATGGGTGAAGCCCATGGCAGCAGCAGGAGCCAATCAGTACACTTTCCATCTAGAAGCCACGACCAACCCTGGCAACCTCATCAAGGAGATCAGGGAGAGTGGCATGAAGGTCTGTGCAAAACAGCCAATTTTGTATATGTATATATATATATATATATATATATATATATATATATATATATATATATATATGATTAACGCCTTTACCAGTTTGCATTGTAAAGCACATAAAATATAGAGAAAGCATATCATATAAAAATATGACTTCAATTATTTTATTCATTTAATTTATTTTTTGAGCATATCTAGCATTGCTTATTAGTATAAATTGTAACAACAGTCTTATGATGCCTGTTTTTGATGCAGGTTGGTCTTGCTATTAAACCTGGAACAACTGTTGAGGAATTGGCACCATGGGCTGGACAGGTCGATATGGCTCTTGTCATGACTGTAGAGCCTGGTTTTGGTGGTCAGAAGTTTATGGAAGATATGATGCCAAAGGTACACAAGTGCACAATCTATTAGTCTCATTTAGATTCCTCAGACAGCAGTGTTGGACGATTTTTGTGTCTGAAGATGCTTGTGTCTCCACAGGTGAGCTGGCTCAGGAGTCAGTTCCCTTCTCTGGACATTGAAGTGGATGGAGGAGTTGGTCCAGACAGCATCCACAGATGTGCTGAGGTATAGCTGTCCTTTACTGCAAACTTATTCATTTTTATGATTGAAAATGCAAGAGATTATTTGAAGAAGTGTTTTACTCATCTTTATTCATTACTTTAGGCTGGAGCCAATATGATCGTATCAGGCAGTGCTGTTGTGAGCAGTGATGACCCTCGTTCTGTAATTGCCCTCCTCAAAAACGTTGTTATTGAGGCAATCCAGAAACGTTCTTTAGACCGCTGAGCATTTTGGGTTTTTACCTCAAGTCTGTTTTCGGCCACCACTGAAAGTCAGTCCTACAGATTCTAAGAGTCTGTTTTAATGTATACATTTGTTATTGAATGCTCAGTGGTGCTTGTGAACGGACATGACCCATTGCTGGATGTGCTGAGGGTGTGTTTGCACATCTACAGACCACGAGAACTGCCTTTGTCAAGACTCTTGTTTGGATTCATCTGGAGTTTTCAAATGCGTATGGCCTTTTGAGAACTTCAAGCAGATAGAACAGACAGATTCTGTCTACATCTGACCATTCCCTTCTTAATTAACCTCATTTGGTTTGATTAATCACATTTATTGTTTGTCATGGTAGCAGTCACAGTGACAACAAATTGTTACAAGATTGAGAAAGCTGCTGCTGATAACTACTTCCAACATTTCAGTGTTATCAGGTTTGTTGGTTAAAGAATGACATTGCAATTGAGCTGCATATGCTCTGTATATACTGTAAGACTCATTTGCTGCATATTATGATAAATGAATTCTGACTGTTTTTTCAACATTCCACCAGCCTGTATTTCTAGAACACTGAAATTATAAAAGTATAAATCAAGAGACCTGAAGTGGTATTATTTTTTCCTCTAATGAAGTCCTACTGAGCATAGCATTAACACTACAAGATGTTTCAGATAATGAAGTCACCAAGTAAAGCTACGTCTGTTAACAGTTTATTAACTAAACAGATACAATGATACGTTTTAAAGTATGACATGAAAATTCACCCTATCCGTTTTTTTAAATGTATGGTATCTCATTGTGAACAATTCATCCAAGCATGTTTTTTTCATTCAGCTTCCAATCAACTACATTTTTTTCCATTTATTTGTTTCACTCAGATATATGTTACAATACAAAAGAAAAGATCTGTTATTTATTATTTTTTGTGATTTAACCCATTCATTAATATGTGTAATCTTGAAACAAAATGTACTGGAGTCAAAGAGGTATTGAAATAAGTTCTCACAGAACAGATGCAGATCATTTTATGCAATTTATCATTATCTTTGAGTGGTCAGTCCACAGCCATGACCTCAGGATAGCAGAATCTGTGCTTTCCAAAATATGATCCTTCTCCTTTCTGTGCCATTCTTCGGCCAAATCTCCCAACAGGTCTTATTCCTCTGCCTTTATACCATATTGCATCAATGTTTGTATCTACAGAGAAATAATAGTATAAGGAATATGAAGTATTAGGAATCTGATATTTCGTAGTGATAATTAAAAAGCATGTTAAATTTTAGATTTTGTTTTTAGGTCAGTAAAATTGTACCTCTTATCTCCGTTGAGCGTAATGGTAGATCATCATGGGGTTTTGGCTGGGTAAAACATGCTAACAACATGAGGATACAGAGCAAAACACACAAATTTACAGCCATGGCTTAGTGTCAATAGACAGAGAGAAGTGTCACCTGTAAGAAAAAGAAAAAAAAATCAAGAATGAATGGCAATCAGAAGCATAATCATTAGTCTTTCTAAAAAAAAAGACAAAAACAAAAAAACTCCAGACCAAAACAACTTACTATAAAAAAATGCTTGCCATTTATGTTTCTGTTCACATTCATACAAATCATAAAAATGATAGATGCATATTATGTAAAACCATATTTGTAGGAAAGTAATCAACAAATTATGGCCTTAAACTAATATACTAATTGTAGATTAGCACTAAATAATTACTTTTTTTTTTTTTGGCAATTTAAAAAATTTAAAAATCTTTTACACCATATTTTGTAAATTACAATACATTGACACTTACAGGATGTTGTAAGCTGTTCACCTCTTGGTATCTTCTGTGATCCTCAGCTGTCAGACAAAATGATCCTTTAGTGTAGAGAAAGCATAAATGTGTCTCGTCTTCAAGGTAGCAGTTTTTCAGAGGATTTGTAATCTTACGGTCTTGTCATAGCTGTGAGTTTAAGAAACTTCTTAGCATCTTTCTTGAGTCATTCTCAGAGGATGAGGATATTCTCGTCTGGATCCACTGATAGACTGATCCACCAATATATACCCCCTCTGGGGGAGGGTGAAGACTGCACAGCTTACATGTACTCAAAAACATCCTTACACTAAATATGCAAATGATGTGGTAATTTGGATATGGAGTACTTGATAACCCAGCATATGTTGGAATTTAGCTTTGACAATGTATCAGTGCTGACTGATTCCTTAATACATCACTGACATTGAAGACAAAGTGCTGAAAAGAAAATTGTTTCGTTTAAGATATTTATTTAGCAGAAAAAAAACAAACACTTATACAATAATACAATATTTAATGAAATGTACCAAAGAAACTACATAGAAATCTGAATTAAGATATTAAATATTGACTATATTTTAATATAAATACTGAGTTTTTATCAAAACGACAAGTTAATAAGTGTAATGTAGACAAACAATTTCAATTGTGTGCATAATAGAAATGTTCTATTCTAAGAAACAGCACATGCTACAAGGTGAGCCTCTCATTTTTCAGAACAATCTGACACTCATCTACTGAAAGATTAAAGCATGTATTAATTATATATTATTAAGCTGGGAATCCAACAAACCCTTGCAACTGATTTTATCAACATATAAAATATGCTTATCTGAATCTGTCAATGTTCTGTGAGTATATTCTGTGAATATCATCATGGCCTACTAAAAATATGTGAAAGTGTGCTAGCTTGTTGAAGTTGCTTCACATGACCAGCTTCCGTAATGATCTTGCTTCATTGCTGCCTCCTTCAGAGAAAGCAAAAAGAACATTATTAGTAGTAAACAGCTTTCGGTGACTTTCTGAAAAGGCAACCTGTTAAGCAACTCAATTCAATTTCATTACAACTCCCATCCTAACCAAACTAAAGATTTTCCATTGGCCCTTTCATGACCAAAGGATGTGGGTAGTCGATTTGTTCCAGAAGCTGAGCAAGGAATCTGATTGCTATCAGTTTAATGTGTTAAAATCGCTGTGCATTGTGAAATATAACTAGGTTTAGATGTCTAATTGTGGTTTAAAAATATTGGGATTTAATACCAGACAAACTGCCTTTTGTGAAATGTTTTGCTTAAAATAAAATCCTTAAAATATAAAAATAAATCTTTAAAATAAATGCATTTTGGTTTGATATTTTGTTAAATAATTGCAAAGACATTTATACAAAATTGTGTGGCAGAAGAAGATGAAAACAAACGTAAATCTTTGCTTTTATACAACACAAAGATGATTGAGTTAAATAAATGTAAATGACAGATTACAAGCTATTGAAAAATATAAAGAGTATAAAGCTTTGCACTTACTAACTGGAAATTCATGCAATGTCCTTGATTGTTGAGGAGTCTGAATGAAAAAGGGAAGAACATAAAACTATATTTAGCCTTTTTCTGATCTTGCCACAAAAACTGTTTTAAACCCAAAAGAATTTAGCTTAAAATGGGTCAAAAATAGATATTTTTTTCTCTCAAAGTTTCAGTACTGTACAGCCAGGTTTCTGGAAAACTAAACAGGAATATGTGACTCTGAGCAGCTGGATTGCTACATACCTGTCTGCGAGATGTCTCCACCGTCATCCCTGCAGCACTCAAAGCAGCGATTCTTTTCTGAATGTCTGTAACCTTCACATGAAGAAAAGAGCAATGGTTATCAAAAAGTTAAGGCAAGATATGAAGAGTTACGACTTTGTTGGAAGAAGGAATGTGGAGTAAATTTGAATGTTTAGACTAGTGGCATACCCCACTTTGAGTGCTCTGGACGCTGGCTGCTGCCATTGCAACTTTACCCTCCAGTTGCGACAGCTCACAGCTAGTTGTGTTGCTAAACTCAAAGGATCTCACCCTCTTCTGCTTTTTTAAGGATTTAGGTACGTTTGGCTTTGCTTTCTGAAGTATACAATTAGAAAGAACAGAAGAGTGTGTTCAAACCAAACGACTGTTGAACTATTTGTAAGAAATGTGAATAAATATTCACACTTTATGTTTAACAGTACTTTTAGTGCTAGATTCTGACTGTTTCCATACTCTTACCCACTCAACCTCAAGAGGCCACTCGTGTCTGACATTCCCAGGTCCAGCTGAGGCTCCTCTCATAGCTGGAGCATGATAAACTGCCCCTTTCTTTGGAGAGTCCTCTGAAGGTTTCACTGCATCCTCCTCATCAGACGAGCCTTTGTCACTTATTTTTTCAGTAAGTTCATCAAGCTTTTTCCTGAGCTCAAGCTCCTCTAAGTCAGCTGGAGACAGAACCTCCTCTTTCTGCTCAACCTAAAGGGAGTGCAGAAGAACTACGTGAGGATTTAAAGTCAGGAGGGTCTTAATGTGATTTTTTCTAAACTGTGTCTTATTGATAAAAGTGTTTCAGAGATGCTAATTTACTTGTCGAGAAATGTTGATGACATGTTTCTCTTTTTGAGGGCAAAACCAATATAGGATGCTGCTCAAGATTTTTTTTCTGAGTAGTAATGAAGTAAAGTTTCAAAAGTTTTATTTTATTTATTTATTTTTTTTGAAGAAATTAATAGTTCAGCAAGGGTGCATTAAATTGATCAAACTGTAAAGACTGTAGCATTCTTATATAAGCATTGTAATGCTGTTCTTTCAATTTTTTTTTTTATTGAATCCTGAAATTTTTTATATTTCTAATGAATCCTAATAAAATGAAGCAGCACAACTTTTTTTCAACAATAAGAAATGTGTCTTGAGCACCAAATCAGCATATTATAATGATTTCTGAAGGATCACGTGACACTGAATACTATTTCGCAATAATATAGTTTTTACTGTATTGTTGATCAAATAAATGCAGTCTTGGTGAACATAAGAAACTTTTTAAAAAAAGAACAATAACAAAAACTTATAGACCCCAAACTTTTGTACAGTTGTGTATTTAAAGCTTTTCATTTATAAACTAAAATAATAACCTGCTGGTTGTGCAGATTTTCTTCAAACTTACATGTTCTGCTGATCCCCCAATTACCGACAAGATGAGTTTCTGCTCCAAACGGCTCAGAAGAGTCTCGATTGCTGACATATGCTTGTTGAGCTCAATAATCTAGTGTCAGAGAGATACAATATGTATTTGTTGCATGAACTGTTTTAAAGGATGCTATAGTAATATGAATTTTTTCATGACTTTTTGACTTTACCTGTGGAGGAACCTCATCTGGTGAGTGCTCCCTATGTGGGCCAGGACTATATATGACATGCATCTCAGATTCATCATCATCTTCTGAGTCTTCCAGGCTGTAAAAAGGCTCATGGTGAAGGTGATAGTTAGAGCTGCCAGCTGAAGAGATGCTCATCTTGGAGAGGGAACGTGATTTTGTCATCCTCTGTTCTAGATGTGCTGTACAGTCATCTACAGAGCACAAACAAAACATTGTCTTGGAAAAATATAAATCCTCAGAAATCTGTACGGGAAATTGAAGCAGACAGCACGTCTTACCAAAATGGGAGGGTTTGTCCAGACTTCTCTGGCTGATTTGCAGCATGTCCTTCATCTCATCACCTCTACCATGAGTTCCGTTCTCCAGGATCTGCTTAAAGGTTGTGGACCAGTCGTCTTCGGTTACTGAGTCCTTACTCTGGGTTACTTTCTCTTGGCTACCTGAATACTTTAAAATGGAAGGAATAAAGGAAGGAATAAATATATAAATACATACATAAGTCACATATTGCATTGCTTAAAAAAACTTTCAGAATATTTGAATTAAAACTAATTATTGTCTAGTATATCAATTCAGTAAGAGCCTGTAATGAAAACAAAAGGAAACAAACCCTGATGCAACAGCACTCATTGGTATGACTAATTTTGTGATGATTTGCTTCAGTGAAAAAACAATCAAGATTTCAGCACACAGTCTTATCACAGTTAGCAGTCAGAAAATGCTCAGTGGGAGCACTTTGCATCAGTTGTTTAGCACACTGGGTGGATAAATCCCAAATTTTTCACACCACTGCAAACCGTGTATTCTTTATTGCCAATATAATGCATTTGTCCTAACAATTTAAAATTCAAAGCAGCTTGCAATGCCACTGAAGGAACTTTTTGGGGTAATGTTTCTTTGCACGCTTCAGTATTTCAGTGTTTGCCATATGAAATGTTTACAACATTTGCTTATTTATGACATCAGATGCATAAGAACAGAATCATACGAACCAGAAGTAAGGGAGGTCGAGAATAAGCAGAGTTCTCAATGCCCAGATTAAAATCAAGAGGATCAACAGGGAGTAGCCGTCTACCTTTTCTCATCTTAAAGGAGAAAGAAAATGGTTATTTTTAATTCTCTAGAACCCAAATATTAAAAAGTAACAGTGTTGTCCAATATCTATCTATCTATCTATAATAACTTTAAATAAAGGCAGCTGACCTACAAAATTTCACACTGACTTTCTCAAAATAACAAATAAATGTAAAGTAGAAGACATTGTTAGAAAAAAAAAAAATACAGGAGGGATATACAAACACTTTGCTAAACCCTGTTTTAAAATTCAAAGCAAAGTGGGTAGTAAATGTGCTCATGCAGGTTCAATTCATGCCCCAGTCATGTTCTCTAGTCACTTTCCTGTCTACTCTGAAGCTCATAAAACTAAACAAAGGGATTGAGTCACAGGCAGATTTAGACAAGGCCTTCAAGCTGGTTTTCTGTCTAAAATTATAGTCTGTTTTCATGTGGTCTTCAAAACCACCTCCAGGTGGCAATGTGAGGAATCAAAATCATATAATAAGAACAAGGGAGAATCCAGTCCTAACGCAGCTAAATTAATCTGTTAAAACCAGCACCAGAGGGCGATCTCACACTACTGTTTAACTGAAAGAAATGCTAACAAACTGATGCACTGCTCTAGCCTCTAGCTTTTTCCCTTTACCCTAATAACATCAGTTTCTGACATTTTAAGGGATAGTTCATTACCAGACTGAAGTGGCATCTGTCGACCCTCTCAGACTGCTCATCTTCCTGGCCATACAGAGAACCAGCTGTGTGGACATCAAGAGTTACAAACATGAATCTTAGATCTCAGACAAGAGACACTATAATGATTACTGAGTCTGACTGTTTGAACACATTTTAACTAATGTAATTCAATATTATGTTTTTGATTTAGAGGAGGTTTTAAACATGTTCTCTTGGATCTGTCATTAAAAATGATGACATAGTTCCTTTTTTTTATTTTTTACTAAATGGTTTTCTCTCTCACAGCTCCAAATGTAGAAGCTGCCAGATAGATAAGCAGGGTCCAAAACTAAGGAACTATTTAAATATGTTTACCATCATCTAGCTAGCCAACATAGATGAGATTTAGCTATATTGATAATGACGAATTAAATCCTGAAAGCATTATGGGTTGTAAATTATAAACAAATAAGTAATTTTTTGCCCCATGATATAATTTTCCAACAAAACTGTAGTATAGTTATAGTAAAGCAGTGTTATATAGCTATAATCATGAAGTTACAAAACTGTATTGTTTACAGCTATTATTTGAAATGAAAAACATAAATTATTTTTAACTATAACTATAAAGCTATGTTTTAGGCAATGCTTCTATGCTCAGTTATTTTCATGACTATGTTACGTGTTTTTCTTCCACAAACATTTTGTTTTTCATGTTCCTTGCCTTATTAAATCAAAGATAATGTGAGAGCAGATGGCTGCTGTATTGTTTGGACAGATGAAAGGCATTCACTGATTACTTTAGATTCTTGCATGACATCAGCGTTCAAAATGTCTATATCACAAAGGAACAGGACTTTTTTTTTTTTTTTTTTTACTTACTGTGAACTTCAGGCATGCTGTGCGTGTCATCATCTCGAGGCTCTATGTGATGGAAATAGGGGGTTAGGGAGGAACAGCGAGAGATGAAAAGTTAAACATAAGACGACAAGAGACAGAAAATGAGCTGTGATTGGTTGCAGAAGGCAACCACTGTTGAAAGCAACAATAGAGGAATTAAACAGTGGCTTCAACTAAAGCTAGCTCATGCTGCCTCAACAAACACCAAATTTCAATGGCTGTTAACCACGTTGGTGTTTTTAGTGCCATGTGAACAAGAGAGTTAGTCTACATTCCCCAACATTTCAATTCCAACAGCCATGTTTGTATTTGTTGGCATTTATTCATATTGTGATAAATATTATGTACATTATTAAAACATCTTTTCGTAATTTTATTTTTTATTTTTTATTTTCAGAACATTGTTAATCTTATTTGACCCAAACAACAATGTTCCTTCAATGACCTCTGTATTTAGGACAGACAGAGCTTGAAAACTGGATTAAAGAGACACACTCAGGTCCAGGCACAGAGAGAAATAAGACATGTGACTGTGTAAAGGCGTAAATCACATGGATGATTCGGCCCAGCCAGTTTTCTCCCTCCCTCGCTCCCTCTGGATCCCTCACTAAATTCTTCAAAGTTATGAGGGCCTCTCTCCTCTAAGCACTGCTTTCAGTGTTCCTGCTGTAAGTCATCTGTCAGACATTGCTTCAAAAATTGTTTCATATTAACTGATGACACATTTCTTAAGAACTGACTTTCTAAATGGATAGTATTCCTGTTAGAAATGAACAAACAGAATGCAGTTTGCTAACTTAAATGTTTGGAACAGGGCCCAACTGAATGCTTTTACAATGAGAGGATAAAGTTTTTAATGTTTTGCGAGTGGAAACCTTTATGTATTGGTACTGCAAAACTGCCAGTTTTTTTATTTTTTTATTTAACTTAGTTTAACCATAAAAAGTATATTTATTCCAATTGTGCAAATTCTTGTTCCTTAGACTTAAAATTTATGTCCAAATACAATGATCAAGATTACTCAGTGTTCCATTTTCAGGGTAGGTTTATAATGGCAAGGATTCGATTCTTAGTCCTAATTTTTAGGGGGTATAGTGTGTATTATATGCTCAAATTAAAAATGGTAATGCAACCAATGTTACAGCTGTGGACTACTTGAGATGGAATGACTCTTGCTCAGTTAAACAGGCTTTTGAAGTCTACCTCTGAGGTCCGTTTGAGAGCAGGCACGGTCACTGCTCAGCCTCTTGAAAAGTGAATTCATGACCTTTGCACTCCCAAAACGCTTGAAGCGAGAGCGTACATTCTCATGGAACCATTCTAGAGTGCCAATCTTAAGGATTCTATAGGAACAAAGACAAAAACAAGGAGAACAAAATTATTATTCAGTCAATCCAACCCAATCTCATGAGAAAAGTAGGATTTTTTTTTTCCTTCAAACTGTTTATTTACAGGAAATGACCTTTGTTTAGGGTTGTGGTTTAGTTAAGTGCACGCAGAACTGGTAAAGATGAATCATCAATGCAAAGCAATGGAATAATAAGAAAAACAGTCTCAAACTTGGGCCTTATTCATGAAACATGAGCCAAATCGTTTAGAAACCTTTCTTACATACATTGTCACTTAGAATTGAATTTGACAATTTACAACAAGTATTGTTTTCCGTTACACCGAAATTCATTCTGCTTGTGTTTTATTTCATTTTTCTGTATGTTGTTCCTTTGACATGTGTCATGTAAGGATATAAATTTGACTCACGTGTCTGTCAGGTGCTCACCTGGCCATGTGGCATGGATCACAAACCCAACCGCGGTCCTTTTTGTTAAAATGGCTGCAGGACTTGCAGACAAATAGCTTGCAGTCTAGACACTGGCGCTTGCTGTTGACAAGGAATTTGAAGGGCTGGAGACAGCGGATGCAGAGAGAATCACTGAGTTTAGGCTGATATTCCAGCAGCTCTCTTTTGGTGTCCTCTTTCATTATTTTGGTCTTGAGTTCCCTGCATGAATAATAAAAATCAGAGTTTCACTGTCTTGCAAGCTGATTGTTTTTATTTTTGATGTGTAAAACTCAGTTTTGGCCTCTTGTTCCAATGGTAACCAGTTAGAAATAATGAAGTAAAACAACATATTTCAAACATGAAAGACCGTTTGACAACACTGCTAGAATATGGATGATTGGCTTTATAACCATAGTATCATGGCAGAGAATGTGGCACCTTCGCCGCGGTCAGTCAGCGCTAGCATTATAAAATTTATAACAAAAATAACATTTATAACCAGTTTAAAAATAATGTTTTCACTCTGAAACAGGAGTTTTTGGTTTCGTTCATTGTAGCGCTTCTAATTTAAAAATTTAATCGGCGGGCTAAGACAGAGAGTCAGCAGCAGAGAAAAACATCAATATCGTAAATAAAAATCCTTGTTATAATCTTGGTGCATATATGACTTTTAAATCAATAGAAAGTCATAACTTATTTTCTTGTTAACTTAAGTACAGTTGTCTAAAATATTCAATAAAAGCCACAAATGTTTAACAGTTCCAAATAAATAAATAAATGCATTTAATTTAATACACATCTCAATGTGGGCCGCTAGATACAGTATAAAGAAAAACAACCAAATATCCATACAATATGGGATGCAAATGTTAAAATCTAGTTTTATTGTAATTAATCTAGTTCATTGTAATTAATATACAAAGATAAATGACAATTACATTTAATGTATTATTTTTGTTTGATATTGTTGGGTTTTCTTCTTTGGGTAAAGGTATACTATAGTCTTACTGCAAAGTTAGAACAACACATAATGAAAGTTTACACGTAATTTGAAAGAAATACATTTTTTGAACAACCCATTTTCAAGAATTGATCCAGTCTAATGGCTGAAATCTGATCCAATTTCTTTTCGAACAACTGTGCTCAGATTGCTTTGGATCATCAGCACAAGTCAGCATAATAGAGAGAGGAAATGACTCCAGATTCTGTTCCATGGTCTTCCTCTCTAGTCTTTTCTCAAAAATCTCCATTCTTAATGTGCCAATTTCTCAAGCTTTATGGCCCAAGTGATGGCCTTCTAGCACAATGACCACTCTGTGTCACAGCTGTGTAGCATTTAAAACGGGATATATACTGTAAGTAATTTCTGCTAAATCTGATCTTCTCAAGGAAAAAAAAAAACTGCTAAGAGCGTTCGTCCACATTTTGAATGGTTGTGTGCCTGTGGCTCTTTCAGCTTTTATTTGGCAAAGGTTGAAAGCACTTCAGCATAAGTCCAAGTGTGAGTCAAATCTCACATTACAGCATAATCAATTCATAATAAAGGACATATGAATCTAGAGAGGATTAGGGAAAAACACTTACAAATTTTAAATGTTATGTGTATTTTGTATATTTATTAAGTAATATCTTATTTCATATTTCACCCATATACATAACAATGCGCTTAGTTTTGAAAATGTGAATTTGATCTAGTTAAGCCATAGTGCTTGAACATGTATCAAGAACAGTAGCAGACTATATAGTATTTATAATTCATAATTATTATTAAAGTTCGAATTGTTTTAGACAGTTCATTTGGCTGACTTGCAGATCACCTGCTCGAAATAGCACTTGTTTTTTTTTCTCTTAAACTTTCAATGAAATTCTGTCTGCAATGCATAAGTGAATAAAACGTCACATTACTACATCACATTTTCAAGGAAAGAACTTCTTTGTTTTTATCATCATCATCATCATCACAAACCCTCACCACAGTACAATAAAGTCTCCAGAGGACTATTTTGAGCTAGCCTCCTTCCAACTGTGAGAGAATTGAGAGAAAATGTCAGTCATGTGATGTTATTCAATATTCAGAGACAAATCCTATTACCTCCTTTAAAATGACTGGAATTTAGACATACATGGGCTCAGCCTCTTGATAAAAAGTATGAGGAGCCAAAAGCATAAAAACTTTGGTGGGACAAACAAAGGAATATCTGGCGAAAAATGAAAGATATATGTAAGGCATTTTCAATTAGGGTTCATATGACACACAGTTACCAACTTGTATCATGACAAAATATGTTTGTCCAGCGGTTTCTTTTTCTGAGTCTTGTATTTGTTAGCTATCTTTCAATTGTATCTAAAAACCTCAAAAAAAAAAAAAAAAAAAAAAAAAAAAAACCACCCTTAAAATAGACAACAAACAACTTAAAGTAGAATTATCCAAACAAATGAAAGACAGCACAGGAATGGACATCAGCCCTCTTACAGGAATTGATTTTTACATGCATTTTCTTCAGCACTGCATGCAAAGCTACTTGACAGGACATGCAGGTGGCGTGAACAAGTAATACCACATGTCTGTAAGCATGACTGTTGGCTGCATCCATGACCTTATTACTTACTGGATTAAAGAAAGCAGATGGTTATGGTCCAGACAGTAGGCACACAAGATATGATTATATAACCACAATGTACTGCATTCACAAGACCGTTTTTTTTATTTTTTTTATTTTTTTGGGGTTGCTGAGTCATTAAGCCATTCCTACAAAGAGATAAATAAAAAAAAAGGCCAATTAACTGAATTTAAGTGAAAGTTTGTTTGTTTGTGAAATTTTTGTGAATGTCCTTCTCTGTTGTCGACTTCACACATAATTATAGAAGAATAGCATTTCACCTGTAGACATTTTGGTGATTTGAAGGTTATTTAAAAAAAAGTGTCTGTATTAAAGTAACCTACTTAAAGAAATTATCTTCATACAAAGTTATCCACTGAAAATGATTTCAGATTTATATCAGATGGGTTCACATTATGCCATGGAACTGTCCTGAGATCCATATTTTTCAAGCAGTATAAATTAATGACAGACATTCCACAGATTACAGTCAAATGATAAATCCCAGACGAACAGACTACTGAAGACCTCTAGTAAGCACAAACCAGCAAACCACTTAAGTTTTTCCTGATCCACAATATGAGTAAGCAGTATAGTTCAGATGGGGCCGATGATAGTCAGACATAACCATCAAGGAATATCAGTGGTCTTTTTCAATGGGATGTTAGATAATAATTCTTAGGTTGCCATTTAGGAACATGTACTGACAGTTAATGCCATGTAAATGTGATCATGAGTGTCTCACCCTAGTCTACTCTCTTCTTTCTTTCGCAGGTGGAAATCTCTCTGGATCACCTGCCAGACATGCTTGGCTTCGTCATCTGTCAACCTGGAGAGATCCAAACTCTTTCCATAATTGTTGCTGGGCATCATCTTAAATCTCATCCGATAGAATGAGGAAGCCTGTGAAACAAATCACAGTGCCACTTTGTTACCAAACATGTAGTTTTAATAGACAAAACAAATAATCTTTCGGCCTCATTCATTGCAAGCTGGCACCCAGCTAGTCTGAAATATTTTACTCCTCACAGGTCGAGCAGTTTATTAAAGCACATTTTCTTGAGAATAAATTGCCACTTCAAAGGTTTAATATAAAACAACATCTAGCTGTTTTGTAAACAAAATGGTAATGTTGCATTTTCCATTCTGTCACAAAACTGGCATCAAGTAGGCTGAATTTACTTATAAAAACTTTTAACAATAATATTGATATTAAAAAGAAACATTTTAAAAATGTAATGCTATACCAATGTTTTAGATTTTTCTATTGTTTTTGTCATCTTATTTTCTTCATCGGGCCCACTTATGTTAGCATATAAAAAAGTTTTTTTTGTTTTGTTTTGTTTTTTTGCTTTACCTTTAAGACTACTATGCAAATTGTGGGTGCCTGGTCAAAAAATGTCAGCCATTGTCTATTTGCAGATCGTTTCTCCAAAAAGAAAACAACATCAATTTGTTTAATGGTATAAACACATCAGCTAGTTAGAATCAGTCATTTAATTTGTCTTTTAAACACTTGAATAGCCATGCAGAGAGCCGTGTGACTAGCTGTTGATGAGCTGCTAAAATGATTTTTAAGCTCTTATTTGAGTTCCTTTGGTCAAATCCCATGACATCATTATCTGAAAGATGTGTCTATCTTCCCCTTATAATGCTGAATTATAAAGACACAGTTATATAATGTTTATTCAAAGATTCACTATTTAATTTTCAACTGCAAAAAGGCAACTAATCAGCAGTGCTTTAACAAATTATACTGTTTTCAAAATCTCTGCCTTTCTTCTAATGATATTAAAGCAACAAAGAGTCATTACAGCTGATTTGCCATTCTGCTAAAGGAAAGGGTTGAGATTTTTGACATTTAGCACAGCCTACAAAGCACAGTTTCAAACACACAAAATGTGGAAGAAGTATATTATTAACCAGACCATTGCAGAATAATATTTCTTTCTTTATATTTAAAAAGAGTGAAATTACTTCAAAGACTTTCTATATGAATTCAGAGGTGCTGTAAATGAATTTTGTAATCACTGTAAAAACTAAAATTAGTATTTGTTTATTTATTGGAATTGGTTCATATCTTCCATTCCACTCAACATCTGTGCTTAAGCTCTTACATCCTACTGCTGGCCCTAAAGGTCTTTATATAAAGAAAACTGGTGGATTGTTAAGCAATAAAAGTAACGCTGCAGCCCTCTAGGCATGTCATTTCATTCATACGTATATAACGGGTGAAGACTAACTGATGCACAGCGATGGCAAGCTTTCAAGTAAGAGGGATTTAAGGATTTAGAGGCATGTTACAAAATCATTGACATCATACAAATGACAAAAAAGTTGAATAATTTCACACCTAAAAAGTAGACATAGGCTCTCTTCTTAGGTTTTGCCATTATAGCCTAATAACAAGTATGTAGTAAAAATGTTTACCTGGTGTTGATTCAGCAGCCTGTGGTTGTCCAGTGGGATTTCAGCTGACCATTTTCAGGCAACTGCTGTGTTTATCACATGTCCAATTAACTGTGGGGTTGGGAAGGGCCACTGAAATATTTAAACCCCACCTCAGAGTTCTCTTTGAAACATCTGATTTAATTTTGTAAATTAGCTGCAGTAAAAGCTGGACAATACATAGAGTTTAACTACAGCTTAATTCAGCATAATGGTCACAGTTTTCAAGATTGGTTGCCAAGTTGGTTTGAATAGCATACTTCAAGTATCTATATTTGCATCACATAAGTTTTCTTCACTAACAGCATTTTTCCCACTAAAGGCTATCTGCCTGCATTGCAAGTTGTTTATACTGATTACCACTAAAGAGGAAGCACATTTTTTTTTTTTTTTTGAATTCCAGGTAGTGCAGCTGGTTTAGTTAATTTAGATTTATGATTAAAACAATGATTAGGATTACACTTCACTGATACTCCTCCCCTTAGTGTATTTTTTAAACCTTATAGCATAAAGTAGTGTTGCTTTTTTCTCCTTGAGTCTGTTAATACATTTTTGTCATGTTACTGGGATATGAACAAACATCTTAGTCCATTTGTCCATGCTATTTATATTCTGTTCAGTAAGTGTGAACAAAGATGATTTGAAGAAGACATAACTATTCCCTCAGTAGCGGTTCAAATTCTATGGTTCATCCATTTTAATCGATTTTCTACCAAATAAGAGTTTACACTGTTGCTATTAAAAGCTTGTTTGAAAAGTTATTGCATTTGCCTGACCAATAAGGAAAAAGCACCTACCACATGATTTTATTACAACTGGAAAAAATATTCCTTCTAGGCTGGTGACTCTGATTAAGTTTGTCCAAGTTAGATTCTTTGGCAATGCATGTAAAATGTTTCAACCATTTTCTTAATACAGGGGCATCTATTCATGACTGTAGGAAAATGACAAATCCCAAGGTTCAAATATGTTCAAGAACACCTCACATCCTGAAGCTTGGTTTGTTCCCTTGTTATGAGAATATAGTGGACGTGCAGACTTTTATCTTGCCAAGATTGAGTTTGATTGATAATCTATAAAGTTTATGTAATCTGACATTTATGGTGAACGTACTGTTAAATAATATTTCTTTGTATCAGGTACAGTAAATGCAAATAAACATGTAAGAAAACCCAGCCACAGTACATGCTGTGCTAAGGAGAGCAAATTAAATATAAATAAACTGTCAGCAGAAGTTCTAGCTGGAAGCAGGAGTTAACAAGAACAGCCCCCTCTGCCGTCAAAAAAAAAAAAAAGAAAGAACATCTCTAATGGGTTCTGAAATGTACTGCGGTGGCCCTTATTCATGGTAGATGGCATTTTAAATTTTTTATACAAAGTACAATGAGTTGTTGAAGGGTAAAATTATAGTCTGTTCAATGGGTTGCACTGTCTTATGCTCCTAAGGCTGTATCTAATTTTCGGACCATCTAATTTCAACCCATAATTTCCGGAGTTGTGTGTCCACTGGAAATTTTTTGAAAAAGGTGTGTGACCCATTGAAACCACTGTATGTCAATCCCTCACAGCGTTGTTTTGGTTAAATTAAATATTTTAATTAAACATGGCATTCAACTATCAATCTATTCTATATACTCTGGCTAAATTCCAATTCCTCTACCCTATTTTTTTAATAATTCAACATTACATCACATCTTTGGTAGCTTTTTCCTTACTGTCTTTAAGAAACAATCTTGCATCACATTAATTTAATTGTGCTCTAGGACATTAAAAATTATTAAAAATTAAAAATTTTATGTTTTTGATTTACTTGGCACAGACAAGAAAGGGAAGAAAGGGATCAGTTTTAGACATAATGTCACGCCCCTGGACTGTTTTGTTGTGGTTTTTGCTCCCCATGTGTTCCCTGTGACCCAGTTTCTCCCCAGTCTGATTGTGTTAATCTGCTCCAGGTGTGTCTCCTTAGTTCTTTGATTGTCCTGTCTTTAAAAGCCCCAGTCCTTTCAGTTAGTGTTTGTCGGTCTTTGAATGTCTTTTTTTTTTACCATTATTAATTTTTTTAGACACCCAGATGCTTAACCATTAGGAGTACACTACTCCTCCAATGTAGTTTCTTTCCTGTACTACTCCACTCTTTCCTCTTTACTCTCTTAGTTTACACAAAAAACCTTTCTGTTTGTGTTGGACGTGAGTTGAGGGAAATGTTAAGCCTAACGAATGTGATGCTTCCCAAACAAACATTAGGCATGATTCATTTTAATCATGGAAATTCTCATTTCCAGCCTCAGTGCATGTGAACATCATGGAAAAAAATAGTATGATTTTCAAGCATACTGTACTGTCTTTTTCAAAGGTACATGTTCAGTACTCATGTTAAACAGTTGCCTTTTATATCAAAGATACTGGAGAAGATTGTGTATGCACAGTTTAATGATTTTTTGGTGAAGAACAACATTTCAGACAGATTTCAGTCAGGGTTTAGAGCCGGCAATAGTACAGAGTCAGCTCTTTTGAGGGTTACTAATGATATTCTACGTGGTGCTGATTGTGGAAGTTGTGTTGTTCTGTTACTTTTAGATCTTACTGCAGAATTTGACACAGTTGACTAAAAGATACTCATTAATCGCCTTAGAGACCATGTTGGCATTCAGGGTTTAGCCTTAGAATGGTTTTCCTCATATTTAAAAGATAGGACTTTTTCAGTCAGTCTAGGGAATTACTCTTCATCTGTTGCCCCTCTCATGTGTGGGGTTCCTCAAGGTTCAATTCTGGGACCAGTTTTGTTTTCCCTTTGTATGCTCCCTCTAGGTTCAATTTTTGAAAAACATGGCATTCATTATCATTTTAATGCTGATGACTCACAAATTTAATTGCCATTGAAACGCAGGGATCATTTATTCATTCAATCTCTGTATGACTGTTTGGCTGAGGTTAAGTGTTGGTTGGCTAACAATTTTCTTCAACTGAATGAGAATAAGTCTGAGTTTATTTTATTTGGTAAAAAGGGATGTGTGGATGATGTCACTGACTGCCTGGGGTAACTTCCTGGGAAAAATCTTTCTAGAGTGAAAAACCTTGGTGTCATTTTTGACTCCGAGCTCAAATTTGATGGTCAAATTAATGCTAATGCTGTTGTTAAAAATAGTTTTTTTGATCTTAGATCTATATCTAAGTTGAAGTCTATCCTTTCTTTTGAGGATTTGGAGAAATTTGTGCATGCTTTTGTGTCATCTCGTTTGGATTATTGTAATGCATTGTATCTGGGTGTGAGTCAGGCCTCTCTCTCTCCTGCCTGCAGCTTGTTCAAAATTCTGCGGCTAGGCTTTTAATGGGAACTAAGAAGAGAGAGCATATTACTCCTGTGTTTATCAAATTACATTGGCTGCCTGTACGATACAGGATTCATTATAAAGTGCTATTATGTTTTTTTAAAGCTTTGCATGATTTAGAGCCAGAGTATATTTCTGATCTAATCAGTTTGCATCAATCCAATAGGTCTTTGCGTTCTAATGATCAATTACATCTGACGGTCCCTCAATCTTGTTTAAAATGCAAAGGTGATCGGGCCTTTTCTGTTGCTGCCTCCAAGGCTTTGGAATGACCTTCCTCTGTCTGTAAAATCTTCTTCTACTCTTCCTGTATTTCAGAGTGCGCTTAAAACTCATGTATTTTCATTAGCATTTGAAAATGTTTTGTAATTTTTTTTTTGTGGTATATGTTTATGATGTTTTATGCTTGTTTTTATTATTATACTTTTATTTAGTTTTTCTGTACAGCACTTTGGTCTCCACATCATGGTCTTGAAAGTGCTTTATAAATAAAGTTGAAGTTGAAGTTGAAGTATATTCTAAAAGTTCCATCACACCCAGTTTGACTGCATTTCCAGCCATGAATACTGTATGCATTATGAGGCATTAGTCATTGTGGCATTGTAGTCATGGTTACTAGGTTCAGAATTTTAAAACAGCAGCTGTCAGTATGGGACACCCAGTGAGATTTCAATCGAGTTCATTGTTCAGATAGATTGGTGAGTCAATGAAGCAACAAGGGAGGGTTAAACTGTGGCTGCTGCTGGCAGCTGGAATGGGGATTTGATACATGGTGAGCAGTTAGACAATTCTGAGGGCCAAGGACATTGGGTCTTTTTTATTCTTTTTTATTCCAGATTGTTAGTCCGTTAAATAGTGAGCAAAAAAGTGATTCTTGTTGATGTTGCTGGTTGCAGAAACCTGTTCTAAGATGTTAACAGCAAATGGGTAAATGATGGTCTAATTGTAGATCATCATTGGTGGGGAAAAAGAAAATTTAATGGTGCAGTAGAACTTGTGATCATAACACCCATTTTTATTTTCATACTACTAGTGATGTTCGTGATTTATTGTATTTGTAACAGATTTGCAGAAATGCCAATGGTCGCAACTTTGGCTAGCCAGAGCAAATCTGGACACAATATGCGACCACAGCTTTTGCTCTCATCACTAACGTGTAATCCTGACTCAGTATATGCATATTTTTATCCCCTAAAGCTTTGGATGTGCAGATTTGTTTGGTGCCAGCTTTTGTTGTTTGTAGGCTGCAACACCATAGGAAGAGTCTTAAAATGCTGAAGTCAAATTCAAAACAGATATACCCCTCAAAGTGGCCAGAGAGAGAAAAGGGAAAAGATTATGGTGAAAGGCGGACTTTAGAAATGTGTTTTGCACATTCTGTGCACAGCCGCCAACCATCTCTAAAATCCATTTCATCTGATTTAGAGTCTTCTCACAGAAATGAAAGCGAAAGAGAGTTCAGAAAACCAGCACAATTGGATGATAAGCTGTGATCTACATGAACATTCTGTCTTGTAGAGACTTTGCTTACAGTCCTATAGGGTCACCCTATTAGGACAGCTGGTGCCTTTTTGAACCTCCGTCTAAGTTGAAAAGTCATTTAGATGTTTTGGTTCAGCAAAAGTGCTGCTATATGCAGTAAAACATAATATAAATGAATGGATGGAAAAATAATATATGAATGTGTAAGTTATTTATAATGATTTTGAATTCTTTTTAGGTGCATTAGAGTCTTGCAGTTACTTTAAGACTAAACTTCCTTACTGAGTTTGTATTTTGTGTTGCTCAGGCTCAGTCTGTGTCCAGCTGGAACTAATCTGAAATCAGTAAATCATCTTTATTGACGGTCTGTGCCCACCTGGCCTTGTGTAAAATTATAGAAAACTGCAGCTCATGTTAAAGAAAAAGAGATTTAGACTCTCAAAGTGTAGTTAGTGAAACTTGCTGAATGGGTAGCTTTTTTAACAAAGAAAAGAGTTTGTGGATTTCAGAGTACACTAAAAGTAGAAATAGTTCTTAACTGGATGAACACTTGTGAATCTAATGGTGCAAGCCAACACTGCTTTGGTAAACAAGCTAGGTGTTTGCAAATGTTTGGCAATGATTGTAGCTGTTTACTTTTTATTTTCACTGGCTCTAGCTGACTCTATGCTCTAAGTCATATCCAAAAACTTAATTCCACCCGGCTCCTTGTCAGTGCAGCAGCAGAATGGTCAAACAACTGCTACCATTAATAATTTTTGATTTTTCAAATATAGAATAAAGATATTTGATAATATTATTATAATGGCATTTAACTAAAATAAATGTACATTATCATTGCAATTGTGCATGCATCTTTATTACTTCTTTAAAAAAAACAATAGACAGTATATCAAAACATACATATTGCAAGACTTAGATAATATACGTATATTTTAACAATTTAAAGGAGCAGAAAAGAACTAACAGTCTAGGCATTTGGCTATTGGCATTTGTTGTGGCAAAAACCTTACCAAAATTATGTGCACAAACATGCTGCATCAAACTCAAAGAATGTCAGGGCCTAGCGGTCAGAACACATGCACTGTCATATTGAGTTGCTGTATGTACTGTACTCATGCAAGAGATGTGATTTTTCTCAAATCATTTCTTATTCTCCTGTACCTCACTGTGCTGCATCTTTTTAAATCTTCTGAATCTACATCCACAAAAGATGAAGCCTCTGAGACATGGGTTTACAATGCAGGTCCTAAAGCAAAGTCCTTTTTCCATCTGAATATTACTGATTGCCTTATAATCTCAATTGTTTATTAAAAAATTGTGGTCATACCTAGTGTTGTATATATATTCTTACTTAATTACTTCTTTAAAATGCTGCTCTTTGTTTTCTGGACCACTTCTGACATATCAAAACAGGCATTTACTGTAGGCCTACTCAAAATTAGTAAACAGATTTTTTTGTTCTGTTTCTGCAAGCATTAATAGCAACCTAGGCTCATTGAAAATACGTGCCTCTACATACATTTCTGCAAAACTGGAAAAAAACAAAAACAAAAAAAAACGTACGTATACTGTATGTACGATTCACTGCAGTTTCCAGTTGAAATCAACACTAGAGGCAGTAAAATTCCGACAACTTTTATTCCTTTTCACACAAAGCATGTTTTACAGGTACAGAGTTTTGATCAAAGGCTAATTTTCACACAATTGCTTGCAGAATGTTATGTTATGACTTAAAAAAAAAAACAATTTTAACATCCTGCACGATTTGAAAATTTATATATACTTTTGACCGTTGTCGTCACATATACAGCTTCATATGCATGAGTTTTCTAATTCAGGAGGTTTACTCGGTAGCTCACGCGATACGGCGTTGCACTTAGATAAAGAGTTCCAGTACGAACTCCGGGAAACTACGGTTCAACAAAATAGCTCAAATTCGCATGAGGAAGTTAAAATAGTATGGCTGCATCAGCCAGTGCGTTTTTATATTACTTTTGCATTTGTTAACACTATCGGATAGGTTTACGTTTGGGTTTGGTGTAGGGGATATTTCCAACATGATAGAGCATTAATCTTTAGCTACACTCACCGGATATTTGCATTCTGAAAGGCCGCAATGCCTACCTCAAGCAGCATATATAAATGCATCATTCATTCATTCATTCATACCTCAAGCAGCACAATAAAACCGTTGCAATACGCGCCTGTACCAGCATAATAAAAACGTGCCATGGTCACGCATTAAACGTGTGCTTTAGCGCCACTCTCTGGACATTTCACTTTGAAACTGCCGCGAAACGTGCAGTAAGGTACATAATTACGGTGTTGCAGAAATGTATGTAGAGGCACGTATTTCCAATGAGCCTGGGTTGATTAATAGTTCAGTATAACAGTTGACCCTGGTGAAAAGAGGAAAGAGGAAAACATTAAAAGGCCCTATAAGGCAACAGGCTGTATTTTTCTAAAGATACTCTTTTAAACAATGCACAGTGGGGACACATGCTCCTGTGAATTGCTTTGGTCTTTGTGTAACAAGCTGATTCAAAATGGGGAAACTTTTGCTCTTCTCAGAATCGTTAGGGTACATCACTTCATTACTTCTCCATAATTTACATTTGTAATTTCTATAATTTGACATTGATCTATTATAATTGCACACAGTGGAGCTAAATTTGTCAACACATCTCTTATTTGTGAAGTAATCGCTGCACTGAATCACGGGAATCAGTTGTTTATTCTCTAGGATTCTGACATAATTAAGAGCACAGTGAGGCTAGTTAATTCAACAGTGAGATACAGCAACAGAAACAGGTGTATTCTGGGCTGAATTAAATGCATATTATAATATTTCAGATTTAACACAACAGTAAAAGTCTGATCTCTCAGGACTGACACCTCACTTTGATCCACCCATCTTAGGTTAGCTCATTCTGTGACAGCTAGAAAATGATTTCATTGTGTGTAATGCCAGAGATCTTGTTTTTACATAGTTTTCACATGTCACATGTATCATGTAACATTTAAACGTTACTTATTATCTGAATGTGTTTTCTGGTTGTGTTACTATTGAAGCAGATGTAACCGATTTACATCTTTGTGTGTTTTTTTTTTCATATAATAATGATCTTTATTATGCTTGATGCATATCTTCAGAATTAGAAACAAATGTCCCCATCCAGAACCCTGTTTGTCATAGTCATCTAAACAAGCAAATTTCTCCATATACTTCTACATTTATACTCCACACGTTTTATATACTAAAGAGGCTTGCAAGAAAGTTCATATATTGTGTTTGTGATTATTCCTCCAGCGGGTAACCAAGGATACAAGTTGAGTTGGAGGAGTGTGAGGAGAAAAAAAAATCTTGCTTTGGTTTGTTACATCACCTTCCCAATAAGGAACAGTCATACCAAATACGGCCTTGGGTCTGTTTCTCATTTATGACTCTCTCTTGCTCACTTTTTTCCCCTCTTTGTGCTTTTTCCTTCTTCTCTATGCAGAGGAAAGTAGGAGGCGTGGAAAAATTGGGTGGCTTTTCTCCAGGATTCTCTGAGTTGTGTGTTCTGTCCCAGGCTGGAGTGAGTGGCACTGCTCCTCTGGAGAGCACACAGTCAGCTCAACGGACGAGAGTCTCACAGTAGAGCTCCAGCAAGCGAGCTAATCAGCATCATCTCTGCCTGACTCATCCAGAACAGTTCACAGAAAGGAAATACCAGCAAGATAATGACCTAAGAGTTGTCTTTTTTGCAGTTATTTGAAATTCCATAGAAAGACTGTGGAATACAGCACTCTGAAATCTGTATTCCAGAGGTAAGTTGCTTGGTTATATATGAGTCATGCAAATATGTCTTTATGAGTGAGACTGTACAAGATGGTGTGAGCTTTAGTGTATTTGGATGCATGCATTCTAAAAATGTGCCAAAATCCATTTTTACTGAAATATGCTGTGTATGCACCCTTTTTACCCTATAAAGTTTGGTTTGTTTGCATGAGTTTTCCAATACACACAATGTGTAGGCGGTTTTACTTCTTAATTATAGTTTTAACGTTAAGAATTCTATGGGTGCACTCAATTTCTAAAGCTTTGCAAGAAAGAGGGAATTTTTCTTGCACCACAGGAAGAGCCATTGCAGAAGAGGCAGAGCAAAGTGCTCTGATAAGTAGAATACATGAGGAGGGGCTCTGTGCTAAGGGTGTGTTAAGAGTGAAAAATTCAGCAGGAAAGTTTTTGAGACCACTGTTGCAATCATATGTTTGTGATATGGTTACAGTTACCTCAATGATTCTGTTATGTAAAAGTGTAAAATACACATTTTTCTAGAAGAATATAAAGACAGTTAATATATATCTTAACTGTCTGGTTTAGTTGTTATGTCGATATTTGTTTTCATCAATATGATATCTAACATACCCGGATGAGGATAATACTGATTATGAGCTTGTTTAAACAGAGACAAGAAGCAGAACAAGTCTTCAAATCACACCTTCCGCCCAGCACTGTAAAGATAGGGTGATGTGAAACACTTTTTCCACTGTCTTTGCCAGATGGACAAAGAATGCTGGGAGAGTTAGAGCTAAGGCATTAAACTTACGTGAAGCAGAACCAGATGTGGACACCAGAAAACCTAAATCCATTGCAGTACTTTCCCATTGACTTGCTTACATTTATAGGCAAACCTATGTAATTGACACCACAAACATGCACAGAACTATAGGGTGCTGATATGCGCCCTTTAGAGGGAAGATAAGGTATGAAGGTATACATTTTAGGATACTGCCCCAGTGACAAGCTAAAGTTAGAATCTTAACACATTTTTCCTGAGAGTGTGGGCATTAGATTTCCTCTGTTGGGCTAGCTTTGAGAAAGACTGAAGAAGGGGAGAAGCAGTTATCCCAACTTGAACCACTAGAGGACAATGTTGAGACATCTTGTAATACTCATTTGGCGGTTAAGGTTTTTAGACTGGACTTGGTATTGGTACAAACCAGTGGCGTAGCAAGTCAGCCCCAAGCCCATATGCAAAAAAATTGTACGCCCAACAATAAATGCTTGGAAATAATATTTAACGTTTTCATGTCCATTCATTGTAGCACGCAAGCCACCCAATAATTGCAATAAGCTTTGTGCTTTGTTACTTTTATTATAACACATAGTGTCAGCCTTCTGTCAATTTTAAGATCAAATACAAACAGTAAATGTGTTTTGCGCTCTATTATTTGTAGTGAGATAACTATATTCACCTCAGTTCAAGCAGCATGTGAATCAATGATATTTTCCTTTTTATTTGCAGCACGAAATAAACATGAATAAATATTTGAATGCAAAAAAATCTGAACAATTTAATTAAACGAATGTCTCATGAAATCGATCAATTAGACTTTCAAAAATATCTATAAGCCTACGTTTTATTGCTGTTTATCGTGTTAAGAATCACAAGTTGGATGCCACAGACTTTTTTGCGGAGTATAGGTGTAGCCTAATTTTCACATTAACTTCACGCAATATAACATGATTTTATTATCGTATTTTTGACTTATTTAAATAGTATGACGTTAATCGTATTTATTTAGTTATAGTTATTTTTCAGCGTGACATAAAATGCCGCTGTAGACTATTTTGTACTGCATGCAAATCTTGGCACAGGGGCCCATAACCAAAACAAAACAAAAAACAAAACAGTAAAAAATAGTATGAAGTTGAGATCCTGACCATCTCCTCATTGGACGCGCCTTTAGAGAGAAAGGCATCTTTATGGATTACATAATAAAAGTTTTAATTTTTGATTTGAATTATTTCGTTTTAAAGTAGTAATAGCATTCTATAAATATATTTGTCATGTCAGTGAGGCAAGTATTTGCTGAGTTTCGGTTCAGTTTTTTTTTTTTTTTTTTTTTTGTGAAGCGTTCCAGCTTCCAAAATCGAGACTGCAGAAAGCCACTTCTTGTTGATATTGTGAGTGCACACAAATAAAACTATTTCCAGTTCCGAATGATGTGTACTCTTACCTTTACAAGGAAAAATGACAGCTTATTTTAATTTTCCACTCTAATTAAGAAAAAAACGCAAGTGATCGCGCTAGCGCCTCAATGTCCTTCAAACCGCGCTTCAGCTTCAACTCTTCACACAAACGATTGGATATTTATCACATATTTATCTTAATTTTTTAAATTTATATTGTGAAATGCATGAAGTTTTTTATGTCTCAAATCGTGTTAATTTGAGAAGGCTAAACTGATCAAACATGATCAACTCACTGTCTGGTGCTGGCCACTTACTATTTAATATCTTGAAAATGTCAATGTTAACAACACTTCATGTTAAATATAAAGAGTATCTTACAACATATTTAAAATGGCAGGTGGGGAAATTATTTTAAAATAAAATAATTGAAAGTATTATTTAAAGGCATATTTATTTGGATAATGAATATGTCAGGAATGTTTGACCTGGACCAAGACACAATTTTTCGTCAGTAACAAATTAGGCTGTTCCTCACTGAGAACATAGTTTTGTTCACTTTACTTTGTTAACATTCAATAAATAAATAATAAAAATACAGTGTTTAATTTGTTATAACTGTAAGAGCCTGTTAACATGCAAAAATGCCTTTAAAAACAAATCTGTTTTTATTTAAGTTTTAAGTTTTAAGTTTTAAGTTTTTAATCATATTTGCATTTGTGGTCACATGGCAACCAACTACCAAAACTAATGAATTTGTACCGTGACTCAATGCACCCAGCAACTCTGAGAGTGATGTGATGGAAAGCGTGTTATTTTCCTGTAGTCTTCCACTCTGAATGTTTTTACAATAGAACCTTTCACTGTGATTTTGAGCTCAACAGGGAAGGGACATTCTGTGTTGTGGTATCGGTCTGTCTGCATGTTATGGCATTTTTGTTTGTGTCCAGTACTCTGATGCTTTTTTTCTGAGTGTGGACTGTGTAGTGCTTAGTGGTTTTTACTGGCAAGTGAGGACAGTTGATGTGGGAAGAAAACCTTTTAAAATCCTGAAATCTGACAGCTGTGTGGATTTGGCTCACGGGGTGGAAACAGGTCACATAAATCTCACTGTGCTGCCAAAACTTTTCTTCTCCTCCTAAAAATAAGCATAAACAGTCCTGAGGTATTTCAGAGAATGTTTATGTTATATTTTATGAGATAAGATGAGAACACAAAGAACCCAATAAGGGACTATATTTAGAATATTGATCATTTGACACCTATAATTTGATAGCAAAACTTTATCAAACTGTGCAAAGTTATGTCAGAACTGTGGATGAACAACTGTCATATGTGTTAGTACCATTGAAAGTAAGTTCTATCTGAAATAAAGGGATGTTGTGTGAGAGTATCCAGATGTATATAGTATGCTGTATATTTTCCCAAAACCTTCAAAGCAGTTTTGTTGTCTTTTTTCCAGCTGTCTATTCCGATGCTTTTGTGGACAATGGGGAAGAGCCAGTTGTTACTATATGCCCTCTGGGGTGTAATGGTTTTTGGACTATTCCCAAAACTTGAAGCTCAGGATGGTAAGTTTAGTCCATCATTTTTTATTTTTTATTTTTGGTGTCTCCACCCTTCTTTGAGATGTAAACTTCTTGCTATGGGTAAAAACATATTAATTTTACTGTGCTATTTTCCCTTGACTGGAAGGAGAGTTTAAAATTAGGTAACTTCTCCTTTGCAAAGCTCTATTATATGTGTTAAATATTAAGTTTAATTACATCTACTTGTGCAACAGCAAGTAACAATAGGAGCATTACAAGGTGATTTTTAGAAGACCCCCATCAATGCTGGTCACTTGTGTTAAGTGTTAAAACTCTGAAATCTCATATTCAAAACAGTGAAGAGAAACAGCTACAGTTTATGTAAAAGGAAATAACTGATTTATATACCTTGAAGCCATTCAGAGTAGTATGCTGTAGTTTGTTCAGAACACCTAATGAACAAAAACAATTCAACGGATAACTGAATTTGAAGTTTACACCACCAATCCTGAAAGGTCTCAAGAGCTACTGTCAGCGTCGGGTACGGCCTCAGCCAGTTAATATTGACTATGGGTAATTCATGAAAAATGAAACTAGAAATAACCCAATTAACAATTCCCCCACTGTTAACATGACTAGTTTTGTCACAGTCACATTTTCTGCATGCTGTGACTCATCTCGTGCTGTTTTTAGTGCATTTGCTCAAATAGACATGAAATAATGGATTTTAGATGTAACAGAATTTTAAAACTATTATCATCCATCCCACTGTCTTTCTGTCTCTCATCCATTATCCATTCACTTATTTATCCATCCGTTCCTCTACTAAATTCTTGGGAAAAAAAAATAGATTCACTTCCAAATTGATGCATAAATTCTTTAGATGTCAAGGTATCACTGATTTATGTCTTAGAGGTCATCAGCAGCTGATGATGGCTAACAGCACAGCTTATGTCTTGAGAGCTTAATGTCTGATTCTTATGTGTTTGTGTGCTGACTGTCTTCACTGTGTAACCATTTAAGTAAAAAAAAAGTGTTCCTCCACAGTTAATACAGTGATGAATCCATATGTTCTCATCTTTGAATTGTTTACTAAACAAAGGGCATATTTCACTAAATTTAATCATTAAATACCCCATAAACTGAAGGTAAAGGTTTTGTGCCTTCTTGTGTCTATGTAGGTTTGCCTTTAGCCACCAGTAGTATTTTGTAGTGTGCTCCTAAATGATGATGAACCCCACTTTAGCAGATCATTGTATGCATTTTACATTTACAGTCTCTCTCTTCTGGAAAATAAAGCTAAATGTATTGATGACTCATCCTATACTACAGACATTTTTGCATCAGATGCTGTCTAGAACATTAATGTTCCTCCCCTAATATCACCTGCAGTCAATTATCAAGGAGTAAATCATGGCTCATGTTTGTGACATAAAGCTTATTGGCTGTTTAAAAATAGGACAAACCTTTCAAAAAATCCTGGCCAAAAAATTTGTTTCAGTAGATACTGTTATCATAAGTAATAAAACCGTGATTGTTGAGCGATTTCATGGGGTCTATAACGATCAAATATGTGAAAAATGCTAGTACAGTTGAAAGAAATGACAGTAAAAAATATTTGTGAAGGTCCAAAGATGAGACAGAAGGGTCATGACTGGTGCTGTTATCACTGAATACTGTAACATGAGTCTGCATGGTCTGACTGAACACAAGAAGATGAAAAGATTCAATTGCCTAGGCAGCCTCTAGAGGGGCCCAAACACATATACACTACAGAAACTTCGTAATGTACACACAATTACTCTAAATACACTGTAAATTAAAATTCCACAACTTAATTCTACACCATTTAGAGTATGAAAATGAGAAAGTTGCAGAGCATCTTCCTTGTTTCAGCAGACATGCAGTATAATGTGTTTGTGTTGTGTTTTTATGATGGATTGTAATTATCCATGATTATGTTTTATGCTTGCACCCATCCCCTTTCACCCTCCCTCTTTCCTTTTTTTAACACACACGTTTTGCATTATATCTTGTTTGTCTCTCTGTCCTCTCTCCACTTCCCTTCAAAGCCTCCACGCCAGCTGACCTTGTACTCTTAATTGACGGATCAGAGAGCGTTGGAGCTGCCAACTTCCCCCTCGTCAGTGATTTGGCTGTCCAAGTGATTGAGGGGCTTGCCGTGGGCAGCAACGCAATCCGTGTAGCCCTCGTGCTTTATGGTGCCGACCCTGATATTCAGTTCTATCTCAATAGCTATGACAACAAAGAGAGTGTCCTCAGTGCTATCCGGGGGCTTAAGTACCCTGGCAGTTATGAGGCAAATCTGGGGGCCGCTTTGGAGGAGGTGGCAGACAGTCTTTTGGGCCAAGATGCAGGAGGCAGGGCAGAGGAAGGGGTACCCCAGGTGCTGTTGGTGATCAGCGCTGGGGAGTCCACTGATGATGTCAGTCAGGGCGAGAGGGCCCTAAAGCAGGCCAGTGTGTACACCTTTGGCATTGCTGTGGGTGATTCTGCTACTGCCCAACTAGAAGCTATTGCTGCAGACAAAAACTTTGTTCTGTCTGCTCCTGATGTCAGAGCAGTGGCAAACATGGGTGACCAGATACTGCCATACATTAACGGGGTTGCCCAGCGCACCATTATGTTTCCAACAGATTTCCCCGAAGGTATGTAATTAATGTATGAGGGGGATTCCATAGCGAAACTGAAGAACGGGAAATAATAACAGTACCTTATCAGGGATGTGGACATTTAAACCAAATATTTTCAGCATTTCTTTGTTTGTCTGGTATTTTAGAGTGCTGTAAACAAGTACGGTAACAGTCAAAAGCTTTTGAACAGTAAGATTTTTAATGTTTTTTTAAAGAATCTGTTCTGCTCACCAAGCCTGCATTTATTTGATCCAAAATACAGCAAAAGCAGTAATATTGTGAAATATTTTTATTATTTAAAATAACTACTTTCTATTTGAATATATTTTAAAATGTAATTTTTTCCCTCGATCAAAGCTAAATTTTCAGCATCATTACTCCAGTCTTCAGCGTCACGTGATCCTTCAGAAATCATTCTAATATGCTGATTTACTGTTCAAATTTATTATTATTATCATTATTATCAATATTTAAAACAGCTGATGAATAGAGTCAGTATAAGTCAGTATAATGTTATTTTATTTCATATTATTTATTTTTTTTTTTTGGGGTGGTTATAGAAATTAATACTTTTATTTAGCAAGGATGCCATAAATTCGTCAAAAGTGATGATAAAGTCTTTTATAATGTTACAAAATATTTCTATTTTAGATAAATACTTCTGAACTTTCTATTCATCAAAGAAACCTGAAAAAATTGTGCTCAGCTGTTTTCAACATAATAATAATAATAAATGTTTTTGAGCAGCAAATCAGAATATTAGAATGATTTCTGAAGCATCATGTGACTGGAGTAATGATGCTAAAAATTCAGCTTTGAAATCACAGCAATAAATTACATTTTAAAATATATTCAAATAGAAAACAGTTACTTTAAATAATAAAAATATTTCAAAATTTTACTGCTGCTAAAAATTTTATTGGTGCACTTTGCATTAAATAAATCCAGACTTGGTGAGCAGAAGATACTTCTTTAAAAAAAAAAACATAAAAAATCTTACTGTTCAAAACTTTTGACTGGTAGTGTAGTTTCAATTCTGGTCCTGGGGACCCACCGCTCTGCATATTTTGTCTCCCTTATTTAACACACCTGATTCAGTTCATCAGCTCATCAGGTTAGAGCTCCACGGACTGCGTCAGATAAGAGACATACAAAATGTACAGAGCGATGGGTCCCCAGGACCAGGACTAAAAACCAATGTTGTAAACAACATATGCAGTTTGCCAATGAAGTTTTGTAGTTTACTGTTCTCGTCATGGATTATGTTCTCTCTAAAACACAATATTTAGACTAAATCAAGTGTAGCACAGCTTTCAAGTGGAGAGAGATAACTCAATTTTTGTATGTTTTTGTATGTTTATTCAGATTATTATAAAATTTTGGTCATAGCAAATGTCCATGATTTGAAATGAATGATTACTTAATGCTAATTAATTCCCACTGTTTTACTGCATATATGATTTATCTATCCCAGTTTTAAGTCAAGTAAAAGAATGGTGATAGTTAGTACACTGTATTTGTAAAATAACCTTCAAACTAAACCTTAATTCATTTTAAATAAATGACGAGAGCTAATTTAGGTTACCTGATTTTGGTTAGAATTTGCAGGACTAAACCGAATTCTTCTCCCCCCCTTTTAGCTTTGGCTGTTGGGAAGAGAGATATAATTTTCCTCATTGACAGTAGCATGGGTACCATCGTAATCAATGCAGTGCAAGAATTCATCAAAAGGTTTATTGACACCATGCCAATTGGCCCTGATCAGGTGCAGGTCGGAGTGGTCATGTTTTCCACCACCCCAAGGATGGAGATCAACCTCAACTCATTCAGTTCAAAGGAATCACTAAGCTCTGGCCTCACAAGAATAAAACCCAAATCTTCGGTTGAAGTCAACATTGGTGCTGCCTTGGATTTTGTGAGGACCAACATGCTCACAGCTGAGAGTGGGAGCCGCATTCAAGATCAAGTGCCACAGCTTGTGTTGCTACTAACCAGTAAAAAATCCAAAGACAGTGTCCAACAACCAGCTGATTCCCTTCGTCAAATGGGTGTTCTGACTTTGGCTGCAGGCTCCAGGGCTGCTGATGAGGCTGAGCTCAGGCAAATAGCTTTTGATGAAAGTGTGGTTTTCATGCTGAAGGACTTCAGGATATTGCTGCGCAACCCCAGACAAATTATCTCTCCTCTCTCTACATTGTCTGGTATTGTTGTAACAGAGGGTCCAACTGAAACAGGTAATCTTTAGAGTTCTAAAAACATCTTTTTGTTTATAAAAAAGCAGATTGTATTGTTCATAAGTATTAGTTATGTATATAGATAAATATTTAAATTAATAAAATAAATATTGGGGAGCGCAGGGCACAACCTAACACTTTGACATTCTCAGTTTGTGTAAATCCACATGGGGTTCAGAGGATAATTTTTTTATCCACATTAATTTCACACTTGTCTAGCACAAATATGTCACTTTGTTGCATAATTCCAGAGTATGTATTTTTCTTTAATTACCCCAAAAGAATGGAAGCGAAATGTGACAACATGCCCCATACGTGGGGTACATTGTAATATCTGACCATATGACAGCTTAAAATGTTATCTGATCTAATGAAAAAAAATATACAAGACAAACCAAAATATTTTGTCCATAAAATAAAATTATTAACTTTTTCAAAATACTAGGTTTTTTTAAGAATTAAAAATATTCTGATTTTGGAGTTTGACAATAAACACATTGCAACCATGCTTGGGACAGCCCCGATTGCAAGACGCAGCTACAGTATACAGTATGGTTCAAAACAATGTGGGCAAACAGATGAAGAAACTCATTCAAACATTCAGAAAACACAGAGATGAACACAACACTCCCCTCCCTCCACACACAGCTCTTACAGAACAGGAGACACATAAACGAGCGATGTTTTCTTGAAATAATAATTTCTGAACATTAAACACTGACTGTCAGTCTTTATTCATTATTCATTATTCATATTATCTAAACTGATAAATAACAGATTGGAGATTAAAATAATAGCAGATTTGTCTCATTCTCATTCACACTTTTTTCTCTATATAGTGTTGATATGGCAACTAGTAAATACCGTTAATTTGGTTATGCTAGCATGTGTGGAAATATTTAAACCATGTGTGTTACAACTGTTTGTGCCCCACGCTCCCCTGGATAATTAAAATACTTTACAAAACCATGTATCCTCTCTTATGCCTTTTTGCCCATTGATACTGTCTTATAGCACAAATTGAGGTTCTTGAACTTACTTAGATATCTAAAATTGTGGTTATATAAAATCTTCTAGGCACAATTGTGGATGTTACTACAGTCCACACCCAAAGAGTTGTCAGAGACATTGTCTTCTTGGTGGATGGATCTAACTATGTTGGAAATAACCTGCAACCCGTGCTGGACTTCATTACCGAAGTGGTGAACAGACTAGACGTTCGACCTGAGCGAGTGCGCATTGGACTAATGCAGTTTGCTGAAACGCAGCGAACAGAGTTTTATCTGAACACTTACAACACCAAACAGGATGTGATCTCTGCCATCGCTCGGCTGAGATTGATGGGAGGACGTGCATTGAACACTGGTGCAGCCCTACAGTATGCCCTAGCCAACCACTTCCAGCCCTCAGCTGGGTCTCGTAGGAAAGAGGGGATCCAGCAGGTACTGGTTTTAATAACAGGAGGACCATCTCAATATGAGGTCAAGAGGATTGCAGACAGTGTAGCTTTAGCGGGTGTTTTGACTTTTGCTGTTGGAGCTGGACAAGTGGAAGATCGTTTCCTGAAAACTGTTGCTTTTGTTGAAAATTTGGCATACTACAGAAGAAATTTTGCTGACTTGCCAAGTATTGTTGATGAAATTATGACACCACTGGTCACTGTTGTTGGGGGGACTGAAACTACAGTAACAGGTGAGCTAAAGCACCTTTTCATTAAAAAAAAAAATCATAAAAAGCATGACCGTAAATAATCTTTAAATTTTATTTTTTAAATGGGCACAGAATACTTTATACACTTAACAACATGTAAATAAATTAACTTCTTTTTACAGAAGTGATTAATGTGTTCAGAGAGGAAGCTTCTATTTATATCAGTGGCCTAGAAAAAAAAAAGATTATACTTGACCTAGTGGTCACCCTAAATGGGATAGAAAGACAACAATTAGTGAAATTTTAATTTCTGACATAAATTACATGTTAAAAGTGGGGTGTGACAAAAATGGCATTCCTAGGAGAACGTCCAAACACTCTTTCTAAAGAACTGTTATCTAACAAACATGTCAGTATATAAGTACTTTCTACCAATGGGCACCAGTAACTAAAAAAACAATTGGTTTGAGGTGATGAGTATCACTATAAAGTCCAAGAACATTTCATATTAGTCAGCATAAAATACTTTTTGCACCTCTTTATTTTTTTAATCACTTACATTTATTATTTGTGTTTAGAAATGTACAATCTAAATTTTATGTGGTAGGCTACTGTAGATATTTAAGCATTTTGTTGTATTTAATTCATATTCTGTCTTTTTTAAAATTGTTCACAGTGTTTGAAACACCAAGTCCCTCTAGAGGAGAAAGGGATGTTGCATTCTTGATTGATGGCTCTGATGATGTGAGAAGTGACTTTCCCTATATCCGTGACTTCATTTCCAAAGTCATCGAGCCTCTGGATATAGGCTTTGATAAAGTACGAGTTTCTGTGGTCCAGCATAGTGAGAGACCAAGTCCTAACTTCTACCTGAAGACTTACCGAACCAAAGATGAGGTGCTGAGAGCTGTAAGTGGACTCACTCTGGCAGGTGGCAGAAGTTTAAATACTGGAGTTGCCTTGACTTTCATGAAAAACACCATCTTATCACCAGCAAATGGTGGTCGAGCTGGTGAAAATGTTCCCCAATTTTTGATAGTTTTGACTGGGGGGAGATCAAGAGACAGTGTCAGAGAACCTGCAGTTGCCCTAAAGACTGAGGGAGTTGTTCCTTTTGGTGTTGGAGTGAAAAATGCAGACCCTAAACAGATTGAGGACATCTCTCACAATCCATCATTTGCTTTCAATGTGAAGGAATTCAGCCAGCTCAACACTGTTCAGGAAAGGCTCAAGAACTATGTGAACCTCCCAGATCAAGAACTGAAGGTCATTCTAGAGGAAGGTAAGATAATTTTAGCTGTTTGTGTTGCTGTGGTCTTCTGTGCGCTTGCAAAAGCAGCAGTGTGTGTTAGTGATTTATTTTTGGGTATCCTGCTATTCTGTGTTTCTAAATATTTCTCATTGGTGTACTATTTCTTAGTTGATGCCGAAGATGTAGCAAAAGATGTTGTGTTCCTCTTGGATGGTTCTAATGGTACGACAATTGGATTTGGTGCAGTGTGTAATTTTGTTCAAAGAGTTGTTGAGAAACTTAATGTGGAGGAGAGCAAATATAGAATATCTGTGGTTCAGTACAGTGACAAGCCAGTGGTTGACTTCTATCTTAAAATTTACTCAACATAGGTGGAGGTTCTAAATGCCATAAAGGTCCTGAAACACAAAGGTGGAAAAGGAGCTAACACTGGTACAGCCCTCCAGTTTGTGAGGCACCAGGTTTTCAATTCTTCATCTGGGAGTAGACGACTTTATGGAATTCCTCAAATACTAATATTGTTGAGTAGTAGACCATCTAGTGATGAAATAATAGGGCCTGCCATGGCCCTGAAAGATCTTTAAATAGTGACAGTGAGCATTGGTGTGAAAAATGCAGATTCAAATGAGCTGAAAACTGTATCATTTCATTCTCAATACACACATTATATTGATCGATTTGATGACCTTCCTTTAATAGAGCCACAAATAGTTTTAACACTAAAAAATATCCCATAAAATCAGGAGAATTTCCAAAAACAGAAGTTCCAAACTCAGCTGGTAAGAGCTTTCACTATAAGCAGTCTTTAGACAATTATTAGTGTTTAAGTTTCCAGAATTTGTATATGCATTTGTAAGTCGCTATGGGTAAGAGCATCTGCTAAATGCCTGAAATGTAATAGAAATTGCTATATAGAGGTTCATGTTCTAGTTCTAGGGTGGAACTGAAATTTCCTTTTTCTTAAGTCTTTTTATCTTAAGTATTTTTGCATATCTTCCATGTCTTTAGTTGACATCTTTTGCACATAAAGATGTTAATTTCATGGGAGTGTTTTTGAACTATATTTCACTTGCAAGACCTTTTTCTTATTCAACGCTATTCACATCCTGACCCACAAAATAAATTTTGAGGGTTCGATGTCACTGTTATTCTTTTATTTACTTGCATTTTGAAACAGTTTTTTGCTCTTGTACACTTTTAAAGCTTTTGCTATTCAATTTATAAATTGAATGAGTCAGATGTATTCCAATATCCTTTTCTTTTTCTTTTCTTGGTAACTTGCCTGACACAGGAATTAACAAACGGGATATAGTTTTTCTCCTTGATGGCTCCGATGACTCCAAAAATGGACTTCTTGCCATCCGTGAGTTTATTCGGAGAATGGCAGATGATCTTGACATTGACCAAGACGTTGTTCGAGTTGCTGTAATACAGTACAGCGAAGATTCTTTGACTCATTTCCTACTTAGTACTTACAGTACTAAAAAAGCTGTAATTTATGCCATTAATGGCCTTACAGCAAAAGGTGGAAGAAATCTAAATACTGGGGCAGCACTACAGTATGTCAGGGACCATGTTTTCACTGCTGCTTCTGGAAGTAGACATCAGCTAGGAGTACCTCAGCTGTTGATTGTTATGACTGGTGGAGGGTCCAGTGATGATGTGGCAGGTCCTGCTGAAGATCTCAAAAATATTGGAGTCCTGTCCATTGCCATTGGAATAAAGAATGCTGTAGAGGCAGAGCTCCAAAGCATAGCATTTTCACCTAGATTTCTTTTTAATCTTCCAACCTTTGGTGAACTTTTACATATACAGCCTGATATCCTATCCTTTATCAAATCCAAAATGGGAACAGAAGCCCCTACTATCATTGGTAAGAATATAGACACTTGGCATTTTCCTCAAATTCAAACTTTTTCTTTTGACTTTGGGCATTTAAAAGTTTGGATATGAAACTTCACGAAAAGCTGCTTTCTTCACTGAACTGCTTGCTTTAACTATAAGGCCACTGATTGATTGATTGATTCAGCTTTCTTAA
This sequence comes from Spinibarbus caldwelli, assembly GCA_039654775.1. Lineage (NCBI taxonomy): Eukaryota > Metazoa > Chordata > Actinopteri > Cypriniformes > Cyprinidae > Spinibarbus > Spinibarbus caldwelli. The sequence continues at coordinate 19,295,592 of CM077232.1, forward strand.
CATATGTTAAAGAATGGCAATTAATGGTCTTTGCCACTAAATACTTACCTGCTCTGTTCATATTTTGCTTTGTCCATCAGAGAACTTCCATGGTTTTCCACTGGTTCTCTTAACCATGGAAGAGTCTTACTACTTGTGGAGATTCCCCTTCAGGTTAAAGCTCTTGTTTGAGCCAATGATTTCTCAATCATTGCTGGTATTTCAACTCCTTGTTCTTCCCTTTTTCTATTCTGGTTGCTTGATTGATCTTACTTATTCAGTTGAGCGTGAAAATATACTAGTGATATCCTGTCATAATGGACGTTTTTCTTTGTGTCAGATATTGTCAGCATATTCTTAAAAACACAAACATAGCTAAATGTATATGGATTGTAAAATTGTCTGTTTATTGTTTGTTCAGATGTGAATTTTTTTGTTAATACTATGAAACAAATCACTACATACAGTAATGTGCTTTATGTATTCTACATACAGTAATGTGCTTTATGTATTTAGTGTGTCAATTATGTTTTTTCTTACACTTTTATAAGAGACCGTTTTACTAAAGCCATTTAATTTTCATCTCAGTTGAATTGGATGCAGCTCAAAGAGACATTGTCTTTGTTCTGGATGGGTCTGATGACACCAGGGATGCATTTAAACAAATGTGTCAGTTTGTTCAAAGAGTAGTGGACAAACTCAATATTGGGCCAAGCAGAGACAGAGTGTCTGTAGTTCAATACAGCAGAGAGCCACAGGTCCATTTTTACCTCAACACACATCCCACAAAGCAAGACATTCTCAATTCAATTGAGACTCTGAAACACCAGGGAGGAAGTCCCCTCAACACGGGAAGAGCCCTTGACTATACCAAAAAGAACATATTCATTGCCTCTTCTGGGAGCAGAATCCTAGAGGGGGTTCCTCAGGTGCTTGTGCTTATGACTGGAGGAAGGTCTCAGGATGATGTTAGAGGTCCAGCTGCTGCTCTGAAAAAGGATCAAATTGTAACATTCAGTATTGGTAATCAAAATGCAGATGTTATTCAACTCCAGGCAATTTCATATACTCCTAGTCATACCCTTACTGTTCCTCAGCTTGATGACCTTCAAACCATTGAACAGAAACTTGTATCATATGTAAAAAGAGTTCCCCGTCAGCCCAGGAGGCTTCCACCAACTACAACAGGTAAGGATTTTTTTTTTTTTTGGAATGTGGTTGATTTAAAGGTGTTATGGGTTAGTGACATATATTTGTTTTTGCTCATTGCAACAGATGCTGGAAAGAGAGATGTTGTGTTTTTAATTGATGGCACTGATGAAACAAACGGAAGTTTCTCAGGAATGCAAAACTTTGTTCAGACCCTGGTTCAGAAACTGAATGTGGCACCAAATAATGATCGTGTTTCAGTGGTCCAGTACAGTGATGATGCAGCTTTTGATTTTCTTTTGAATACATATTCATCATCAGATGATGTTATAAATAATGTAAAACGTTTAATTCATAAAGGAGGAAGGCTGCGCCACACTGGGGCAGCCCTACAATATGTTAAGGACAACCTGTTTACTGCTGCTGCAGGGAGTAGACTTTTGGAGGGTGTGCCACAGGTTCTAATCCTTTTGAACTCTGGAAGGTCTAACGATGACTTACGTGGTCCAGTCAAAGCTTTGAAAGACATTGGTGTCATTTCGTTTAGTATTGGTACCACAAATGCTGATACGCATGAGTTACAAACAGTATCTCATCAGCCAATCTACTTTTTCATTTCTGATTTTGAGAGCATTCTTGATGTTCAAGAGAATATTTTAGCATTAATAAACAGGGTATCTTACCAGCGGCTACCTACAATGTCACCTCAGGTCTCTGGTAAGAGAAAATTCATTAATTTCTTAATGTATATGGCAGCAGTGTCCTATGTGTTATAGCACTTGAATGCATAAACAATGCTTTAAATTAGTCTAAACACATGATCTAGTGTTGTAGAATGTACTGTTAAAGTACTTTGTTATAGTTAATCTATTCATTTCATTTATTTATTACAGAATTTGTCAAAAGGGATGTTGCATTTCTTATTGATGAATCTGATGATTCTAAAATTGGTTTTGAGGGAATTCGCAGTTTTGTCCAGAGGGTAGTTGAGAGTCTAAATGTGGAGGAAGATCTTGATAGGGTGGCGGTTGCTGAGTACAGTCGGGATCCCACAGCTAATTTTTATCTCAGCTCATACTCAACCAAAAAAGAGGTACTTAATTCCATACGTTCTATGAGGCACAAATGTGGAAGGCCACTGAATACTGGAGCTGCTCTACAGTTTATTAAAGAAAATATATTTACACAATCCTCTGGGAGCAGACGTCATGAGGGTGTGCCTCAGATTCTGTACTTATTTAGCGGTGGTAGATCTGGTGATGATGTCAGAACCATTTCACAGAATTTAAGAGAAAACAACATAAAAGTCATTACAATTGGCACAAGTAATTCTGATACACTTGAGTTACAGACAATGTCTACAACACCAGCGTATGCTTTCTCTGTTCCTGACTTCACCTCCATCAACAGCATTGTCCAAAGAGTTGCCTCTGTTTTGACAAGTGGTGATGAAATTCCTAAGCAATTTCCAACTTCTGGGGGTAAGAACTTTGATAACTGATGTCTTTGTTTAACATCCTGTTATGTTAAATGAAGAAGAGACTGCCGACAAACTGCAGATGCAGACAAATTAGCCACTGTATCTGCTGTTTCTATATCATTGTTAAGTATTGTTGCCTTTTCTTTATGGAAATATTCTTTCTTTTATTTATTGTAGGCCAGACTTTGGATGCAGGAAGAAATATTGTGTTTCTTATTGATGGATCGGATGATGCTAGTGATAGATTCACAGCTATACAAGAATTTGTGGCCAGTTTGGCAGAGACATTTGATGTTGGTCAAGAAAAAGATCAAATTGCTGTTGTGCAGTACAGTAATACTGAAGCAATAAGCTTTAATCTCAGTACATACTCATCCACTTCTGAGGTGGCAGATGCTGTACGCAACCTCAAACCAAAAAGGGGAAGGCCACAATATATTGGCCAAGCTCTACAGTTTGTTAGAGACAATATTTTTACCCCTAGTGTTGGAAGTCAGCAAATAGGCCGTATTAGCCGAAATCTTTTGCTTGTGGCTGGTGGCAGATCAAGAGATTCTCCTCGTGGACCAGCTAACGCACTAAAAAGTATGGGAGTAGCCATTTTTGCCATTGGGTCAAGGCTTACAGATCCCATTGAAATGGAAGCCATTTCTTCGCAGACAGATTATGCCATTGCTGTTTCTGATATTCATGATTTAAAAAATGTACATCAAAGCCTCCTGACAAAACTTACGAGTGGAAGACAAAAAGGAGACAGGGAGGTTGATGGTAAGAATAAAAAATAATACATTGTAAAGCTTTAGAAACATTTATAGAGGTTTATAAAATTTGTAAGATTACATGTTGAGACTTAGAGTATAGGCTGATCATTTTTATTTATTTATTTATTTTTTGATGGAAAGCTGAATTAAATATAAAGTTACAGAATATTTTATTGTAAAATTCTGTTTTAATGTATTTGTCTCCTGCCACTGTATATAGTTACTAATGAGACTAAGCAAACTAATTCTAATTAGAAAAATACTTTAAAGGTGCATCTCTAATCCTGTAATTATTGCAATTCTAGGCACAGGATTTAAAAGGGATATTGCTTTTCTTGTGGATGGTTCGGACAGTACAAGAAGAGGATTTCCAGAAATACGTGATTTTCTGTACAATATTATCACAAATCTCAATGTGGGTATTAATAATGATAGAATCTCTCAATAATTCAATACAGTAATGTGGCTGTAGCAAATTTTTATTTTAATTCATTCTTAAGAAAGGAAGATGTATTGAATGCAGTAAAAGTGCTTAGCCATAAAGATGGAAGGCCCTTAAACACAGGCTCTGCCCTTCTATATGTAAAGGAAAATATCTTTATAAGTGCCTCAGGAGGCAGACACAAAAAAAGGCATCCCTCAAATATTAATTCTGCTGACTAGTGAAAAATCAAGGGACATCATTTCTGAAGCAGCCTCTGCTCTTAAAAAAAGTGGGGTATTCATATATGGAATAGGAGGAAAGTACTCAGACTCTTATGAATTACATACAGTTTCTTCTGAAAATAAAGTGTTTTCATTGGCTGACTTCAGTGAACTACCAAAAATCCAGACACAGCTACTAGAAGAAATGAAAGCCATTTCAAGTTACAACAAAAAGGAATTCATAGGTAAGTGTAATAATGCTTCTGCACAGTAGTGAGTAAAATACCTATTTAATATTCAGAAATGTATTATGATAATTAAATTAAAAATGTGACTATTATGTAGGTCTGCCCCCTAATAATCAACAAACCGTTAGTCAAGTAGAAGAGGCTTAGTTATTCAAAATTTTATTAGTCGTTTATTCGCAGAAAAAAAAAATCCACAGAAAGTGGCGAAGTCACGTAGATTATTAACAGCTTGGTCTGTGTGGTAATTACAGTACATCGGTCAGGATATGCAAACGTTCGTTTCATTCATCGACCTCAAATATGGTTTATCATCTGAAACATGTAAGTAGTAGCAACATTACATGGTCGCTCACTTTAAAGGTAGGGTAGGCGATTTCGGAAGGGCTAGTGATAGCAAGCTAGCTTTGAAAGCAAGATCCCCACCCTCCTTGCATAATCACTCTGCAAAGCCACGCCTCCCCCAAAACACACCAACGCGCTCAGGCAGACCAGAGACTAACCTGCGACACGATGAGAGATGCCGTTGGTGGAGGATTGAATGCAAGGCTATCAGATTACCTCATGTCTCATTCACTGGTGAGAAAACATATTACACAGCGCATAATATTACAGTAATAGCGCCTTTCATTCTCACTGGAACGCGTTGATGAAGTGTCATGTCTGTGCAAACAGGGAGCGCAGAGGTATGCAAATACATATTTGACAGGCAGGCAGGACAGCCTATTGTAATGTTCAGACTGAACATTTTGATTTGGACGAACATTTTATGGTCCTACGCCTTCCATAGACAATATTAATAAATATAAATAAATTTAGACCACATAATTTAGTGATTGCTAATGGGATGTGAAGAGACTTTCAACCAGCATAACAAAAAATGTTTTTGAACCAAATTACCTACCCTGCCGTTAACGTTAACCTAGAAAAATGTGCGCTATTCAAATGTTTGTGCGGAGTGTGGAAGCTGAATAGTAGCGCGCTCACTGCATGACAGTTATCTTGGAGGTGCCGGTGCGATCATTTGCATTTAACATAAAATACTCTATTTTTGGTCATACAGATATGAGTAATACGTAAAAATAAAAGGTCCACTTTCATTTGTGTGCACTCAAAATAACAACAAAATGTTGTGCTTTTATAAAATAATGAAAGCAAAAAGGTGCGCTTTCTGTCGTCTAGGTCTCTGTGAACTTGAGCGCGTCAAAAAATATATCTATGGAAAGTGAAATATCTACTTTTAAATGAACCAATTCAAAACAAAGATTATGTAATCTGTATGAAACGTGCACGTTCACTATGGAGTTGACAAGTCAGTGTCGTCAACTTCATCACTTCAGCCGAAAATAAAGAAAACGCTATTATATCAATTAATTATGATGTTAAGGCAGTCTTCTTGCTGTTTTTTCACTGAAGTATTTATAATCATTACATCTGCGGTGTGCTGTTGCAAGCTTTATGTATGCGCTTTAGTGCTGATATGCTATAGGCAATTAAAGGCTCATTATTATGAATTACATGGTTTATTAATCTAAACGTGATTAGTCAACTAATCGCTTATAATGAATGACTATTAGTCGATCAGAAAAATCTGTAGTTAAGCACAGCTTAACTATTATGATTTATTTTGAACATAGAAATTAAACATTTGTATTTCTATTGAAGAGCAACAACATATTTTACATTATTTTTTTATTTCAAAGTGGAACATTCCTATTGATAATAGTATGTATTGTCCTTCCTGATTTCACTCTTCAAAATTTGTTTCATAGCTAAGAGTGAAAGACAGAGAAGAGATGTTGTCTTCTTTCTACTTAATGCCCATACTTTTTTTCTTTTCTTAATTTTATTAGATTGTCTTTATTTTTTGTGAGCAGTGGGACCGTTAGATAGAGCTTAGACTGTTAATGAGGTGGTGAATTGATATGGCATTCTGAAGGTTAATGAACGTTATTGACATTACTTGGCGTTAATTATGCCCCCCCAGCTGATTACACCACACCCAGAAAAGACGTAGTGTTTCTCCTGGACGGTTCAGATGGCACTAGGAATTCTTTCCCAGCTATGCATGACTTTGTGCAAAGAGTAGTGGAGCAATTCAACACAGAGACCAACAGAGACCGTGTTTCAGTGGTGCAGTACAGTAGAGACGCTGAGGTCCATTTCTATCTGAACAGCTACACGAAAAAGGAAGACATTCTTGACCGTGTCAGAGGCCTGAGACACAAAGGAGGTAGACCCCTCAACACGGGGGCAGCTCTCCAGTACGTCAGAGACAATGTCTTTACTGCCACCTCCAGCAGCAGGCAGCTGGAGGGGGTGCCACAGATACTGATCCTGCTTAGCGGGGGAAGGTCATTTGACAGTGTCGATGCAGCAGCCTCCTCTCTGAAAGAGCTTGGCGTCTTCATATGGGGAATAGGATCGAGAGGCTCGGATAGCGGAGAATTGCAGAGAATTTCATACGACCCCAGTTATGCTCTGTCTGTGTCCGACTTCAGTGAGCTCCCAAATGTCCAAGAGCAGCTGCTGGCCTCTGTCCAGGATGTTGCAATGCCCGTCACACCAACTTCCCCGACTCTGACCGGTACGTGCATGGCAGAACTTCACGAGAGCTAGCTGACAGGCTGTGCCTTGTTGATTACTCGGAGCTTAGGTATTCAAAGAGGTAGTGAACTAACGTGACGTTCTAAAGATGTTTTGAAATGTCCTGGTGTTAATGATGCTGTTTTCTTTTCCTAGTTGATGACGCCATACCCAGAAAGGACGTAGTGTTCCTGCTGGACGGTTCAGATGGCACTAGAAATACTTTCCCAGCGATGCGTGACTTTGTGCTAAGATTAGTGGAGCAGTTCAACATAGATGCAAACAGAGACCGTGTTTCCGTGGTGCAGTACAGTAGAGACGCAGAGGTTAATTTCTATCTGAATACCTACACAACAAAGGGGGAGATCTTGAACTCTGTCAGAGGTCTGAGGCATAGAGGAGGGAGACCCCTCAACACAGGGGAAGCTCTCCAGTACGTGAGGGACAGTGTCTTCACCGCCTCTGCGGGGAGTAGAAAGCAAGCGGGTTTCCCTCAGATTCTCATCCTCCTCAGTGGAGGACGGTCAAGTGATAACATAGAAACACCTGCCTCTGCCCTGAAACAGAGCGAGGTCTTAATTTTTGGCATCGGCACCAGAAATTCCAGCAGAGAGGTGCAGAGAATTGCCAATGATCCTACCTATGCACAGTCCGTCAATGAATTCTCTGACCTTCCCAGTGTCCAACAGCAGTTTATCAGCTCCCTCAACAACGTGGCTGGACAAGTCAAGCCGATGACAACTACCGTGCCGGGTAAGACATGCGGGAATCTACCTGCCGTAGACAGAACAGTTTACCTTAGCATTGCATGTGAGCAGAGCCATGGGAAATTAGGCTAAAAAGCCAAGGGCTTAAACTCTAGGCACTGTTAAATTTTAAAGTGATTGTTCGTTCACTCGTTGGTTTGTTCCAGGAAAAGATTTTATCTTTTGATCACTATATCCTTTAAATTTAGACCTCATTTCATGGCCTCATATTCATTAAATTTAGGCAGTTTTACTCTGACCAAAGCGAGGTGTCATTACAGCAGACGGGGCTAAGATTTGGCCATTGAATTGGTTGTAAAATAACTTAAAGGACGGCAGAGATGTTTACCCGTTTGCAGTTACTGACTAGAGCACGTATGCACCTACAGACAATATCAGATGCTGAGTGCTCACGTGTCTGTGTGTTCCATTTTATTACCCATAGCTGAGCGAAAGAGGGATGTAGTGTTCATGCTGGACGGTTCAGATGGCACTAGGAGCTCTTTCCCTGCGATGCGCAACTTTGTTGAAAGGATGGTGGAGAGACTGAATGTGTCTGAGAACAGAGACCGTGTGTGAGTGGTCCAATACAGCAGAGATCCAGAGGCCCATTTCTATCTTAACACATACTCAAGAAAGGAGGACATTCTTGACACGGTCCGGGGTCTGAGGCACAAAGGAGGGAGACCCCTCAACACAGGGGCAGCTCTGCAGTACGTGAGGGACAATGTCTTCACAGCCTCCTCTGGAAGCAGACGTGTAGAAGGTGTGCCTCAGTTACTGATTCTTCTGAGTGGTGGAAGGTCATTTGATAATGTTGACACACCGGCCTCATCCCTGAAGGAGCTGGGAGTGCTTATCTTTGGGATAGGGTCAAGGAGCTCAGACAGCAGGGAGCTCCAGAGGATCTCCCATGAGCCTAGTTATGCACTCTCAGTGAGTGACTTTGCTGACCTTCCCCATGTCCAACAGCAGCTTTTCAGCAACATTGACACAGTCTTTGTAGAGGGTACGTCTACCACTGCCACAACGATAGGTAAGAAAAAGCCAAACATGCTTCTTCTACTTCCCTTAGCTTTTATGTTTGTAGTGACGTGTGCTTTACTGTACCTGAAAGTGTCTAATGAGTTGCAGAAGGAAAAATATTTCCTCCTGAGCTGTAAAACTTAACGGGAGGTGATATGATATCGAAAAAGACGGAAAGCACGATTAATGACAAAGCACCAGCTGTGTAATGCAATATGCTGCTTTTTTTTTTTTTTTCTTTACGATGTCCCCCATCTGACCCATAAATGTCGTTTCTTAGCTGAGGGCCGTAGGCAGAGGAGAGATGTTGTCTTCTTGCTGGATGGATCGGATGCCACTAGGAATGGGTTCCCAGCAATGAAAGAGTTTGTGCAAAAAATGGTGGAGAGATTGGACATAGCTGAGAACAGAGATCGCGTTTCTATGGTCCAGTACAGCAGAGATGCAGAGGTCCATTTCTATCTGAACACGTACAAGACAATGGAAGACATTCTCGACGGTGTCAGAGGTCTGAGGCACAAAGGAGGCAGACCCCTCTACATGGGGGCAGGTCTCCAGTACGTCAGAGACAATGTCTTTACTGCATCCTCCGGCAGCAGGCGGCAGGAGGGTGTGCCGCAGATACTGGTTTTGCTTAGCGGGGGAAGGTCATCTGACAGTGTTGATGTAGCAGCCTCCTCTCAGAAAGAGCTTGGCGTCTTGACCTTTGGAATAGGTTCGAGGGGCTCTGATAGCAGAGAATTGCAGAGAATTTCGTACGACACCAATTATGCTCCGAACGTGTCCGACTTCAGTGAGCTCCCAAATGTCCAAGAGCATCTGCTGGCCTCTGTCCAGGATGCCCGTCACACCAACTTCCCCGACTCTGACCGGTACGTGCATGGCAGAACTTCACGAGAGCTAGCTGACAGGCTGTGTCTTGTTGATTACTCACAGCTTAGGTAGTCAAAGAGGTAGTGAACTAACGTGACGTTCTAAAGATGTTTTGAAATGTCCTGGTGTTAATGATGCTGTTTTCTTTTCCTAGCTGATGACGCCATACCCAGAAAGGATGTAGTGTTCCTGCTGGACGGTTCAGATGGCACTAGAAATACTTTCCCAGCGATGCGTGACTTTGTGCTAAGATTAGTGGAGCAGTTCAACATAGATGCAAACAAAGACCGTGTTTCCGTGGTGCAGTACAGTAGAGACGCAGAGGTTAATTTCTATCTGAATACCTACACAACAAAGGGGGAGATCTTGAACTCTGTCAAAGGTCTGAGGCATAGAGGAGGGAGACCCCTCAACACAGGGGCAGCTCTCCAGTACGTGAGGGACAGTGTCTTCGCCGCCTCTGCGGGGAGTAGAAAGCAAGTGGGTGTCCCTCAGATTCTTATCCTCCTCAGTGGAGGACGGTCAAGCGATAACATAGAAACACCTGCCTCTGCCCTGAAACAGAGCGGGGTCTTAATTTTTGGCATCGGCACCAGAAATTCCAGCAGAGAGGTGCAAAGAATTGCCAATGATCCTACCTATGCACAGTCCGTCAATGAATTCTCTGACCTTCCCAGTGTCCAACAGCAGCTTTTCACTAACATTAACACAGTACTTGTAGAGCGCACGCCCATCATTACTACTGTAATAGGTAAGAAATTTACAAAACATTTTTGCTGTAGTTCCTTTTAAGTTTTATGATGTCTGCTGAGCTAAGAATCTCCAGTAGTGTTTTTGAGGAGAGATGTACTGTTTTCTTTTGGTTCAACAAAATAATCAAAATTTTCTTGTCTCTCATTAATGGAGGGTCCAAAATCATGTCTATGGACCGTAATACCATAGAGATTATGGTATGATTCTTTTACTTCAGTCATGAAGAAGCATTATATAGCCTCTTTGTAGCACCTTGACAACCACCCTACTAATATATGACCTGTATTTCTTTATTCATATATTTTCTTACTTTAATGTGCACAGAGGTTTGTAGTTTGTGCAATGGTTTCCTTACAATTACTGAAAGGAAATGTTTATTTTTCAGTGCTTTTTGAGAGATCAAATTTTATATTAAATATATGTAGACCAGTGTTGCTCAGTCTGTTTTGCAGATTTATTTATTTATTTTCATTTTTTATATCTACAGTTTCTAATGGTTTTTTATAATGTATTTAAGATTCATTAAGGCAGTGCAGGGTGTGAATAAGCAGTGTACACTTTAATTTGCTTATTTCTTCCCCATTCAAAAGAAAAAGAGATACACTGTATATGGAAATTTGAAAACATTTGAAGTTTTTGGCAAATGTATTTGTTAGAATTGCATTGCAAAATCTCTGTTTTACTATGGTAGCTTTTCATGGCTACAATGTATCATGGTTGCAGTGTTTCAAATTCAGTTGAAAATGGCATCTTACACGTCTGGGAATGCCAGGTAGATACAAAATACAGAATGATGACACAAAAGTCTTACCATTAGGTGGTGGAATCAAGTGACAATTAGTCATGTTCACCTATCAGGAACAAAGGGTTGTACAGTTTATGTAATTATATTTTTGTCGATGTTGTTGTTGTGTGTGTGTGTGTGTGTGTGTGTGTGTGTGTGTGTTTTACAGACTGTCCCACATCCAGTCAGCAACATTGTATATTAAATCAGGTCTTTTTTTTATTTTCATTTTAGCAGAGTCCAAAGGACCTAAGAAGGACATCATCTTTGTGATTGATGGCTCTGAAGGTGTTGGCAGAGAGTTCCCAATTATCCAGGAGTTTGTGCGCAGAGTTGTGGAGAACCTCAATGTTGGTGAGAACAAGATCCGAGTTGGTGTGGTGCAGTATGGAGATTCACCATATGCAGACATATACCTCAACTCACATGAAACCAAAGAAGGTGTCCTAAATGGCATCAAGGAACTCCGACAACGAGGGGGGAGACAGCGCAACCTTGGTCGGGCAATTGACTTTGTTAGTCGTGAAGTTCTGGCTTCTGGACGTGGTGGAAGGAAACAGGAGGGAGTGCCACAATTTGTTGTTGTGGTTTCAGGAGGAAAAGCAACAGACAATATAAGACCATCTGCAACAGCACTGAAACAGTCAGGAGTCGTCCCCCTTAGTATAGGAACAAGAGACGTGAGCACTCAGGAATTGCAAGTGACCTCCTATGTCCCAAGATTTGCCTACACAGTTGATGACTTGCCTGGACTATATACAATTCAGGACACACTCATCACCACCCTGACAGAGCTTTCTAGTGAGGAGTTAGCCAAATTGCGCCCTGTATACCCTTCAGGTAAATGCAATCATTTCATAATTGGCTTTCTGTTTGATGTGGTAATGCTGCTGAAAAGACCAGCATGAATTCCCATTCCCAACTTAGTTTATGATACTGCTGGTCCAGCTGGTGGTTAAACTTAGTTCTTTTTAACTTGTAAGTTTGTGAAATTGGTCATTGAGTATGGTCTGTCACTTTTTGCTGGTTGACCAAGGAAGTTTTGCTGTTGTTAACCTAGTTAAGAAGCTTGTTTAAAACACCAGCATGCTGGCAACAGCATCTAAAATGCAAAATGTTTATCATCAGCTATGCTGGTCTTTTGAGCAGTAACAGCATAAAAATATGTCTGTGAAGGTTTGAAAATGTTCATGACATATGTTATAATATATTCCTTAAAGTCCATTTATAGTCACTCTTTGCACCAAAAACAGTCATAATTTAGTAATACATGACCATTTTCCACTCCGTCTCTAACTATATGAATAAAATGTTCAGTTTTGCTGCTGCCTTTTATTTAAGACTTCAACTTTCACTGTTATGATTGCCTAACATTTTTGCATGGGAAAAAAAGTCTGTGTCCTTATTCTTTTTGCTCACAGAAGTTGTGTAAAGCCTTCTAATTAAAAATATATTAGAAATTGCTAGATTGAGAAAGTGCTTTCCACTGTTGTGTGCAGTATGCAATGGACTGTGGCTAAGAAGACACTAAGTATGGTCAGCTTCTTCATCAGATTTTGTTGACATTCTTGACACAGCATCAAAACACAGCACTCATGGTGGGACACAATGAAACAGCTAGGCCTGCTGCAGTGGTCAAAGACTCTCATCTATTAAAATAGCACAAACAGTAAAAGTTGTTAACACTGTGTCCTTAAAACTGTGCTCATGACAAGATGCACTAAAATAATTGGACAAAGAGGCCAATCTAGTGCATATTTACATTTAAATGTACAAATAGATAGGATATTAATAGAACAGGTATTTACATCATATTCATATTCATCATCAGTCATCATACACATCATCAGTGTAAAGCAACTCAGAGAAGCAAAACATCTTCAGTTTATAAAGTCCTTTTTTAAACTAATATACCTGACATTCTGTAGAACTAAGAATTGAGTTCTACTTCATTTGGTATAACATTTGCACCACTGTTAGTGAATCCTGTGGTCAGACTGTCAGGTACATTTGTTTATTAATTAAGATCTATTTATTATTGTTATGGTTATTGCCAGTGGTGTATTGTAACAAAGTAATAATACTTCGTTACAGTACTTAAGTATCTTTTGGGAGTATCTGTATGTCATGAATCTGGTCCATGGACTTACATCTGCTTGCCACTAGAAGTCACTCTTCCGTTACATTGACTCTCACACTACACAGACTGTTACATGTCACTCCGGACTACATTTCACAGCAGCCATCTCACTAATCACACTCTCACACCTGAGACCCATCACACAATAAGACATAAGCTTTGGACTTCCTCGTTCTAATCGCCGAGTATTGTTCTGTGTTTATCGCTCTCATAGTGATAGCTGCGATACGGAGCCATTCCGTGTTTCCTTAGTCTTAGTCTAGTTTATCCTGGTTATTACCTGAGTCATTCGTGTTCTGATCCTAGCCTGTGTATCTCGTTTCTTGTCTGTTCTCTGCCTGCCCTTAAGTTTATAGCCTGCCTTAGATATATATCTCTCTCATCTCGTTGTTTGGACTCTGTTTGCCCCTGCCTGGACCATTGCTCATGTACCTGGATTACCCCTCTTGTCAAGCCCTCTGGATATTGTTCGCCAATCGAAGACCACGCCTGTTTACTTGAGTACTCATCTGTCTTGCCCTCAAAATACCTGTTTGGCATTTGTTCGACCCTGCCCGTGTTTTGACCATGTCTATTAATAAAAGCTTGCATATGGATCCTCGTCTCGTTCGCCCTGTTACACTGTATTTTACTTAAGTTTTTATATTTCAGCCAGCTTTTACTTTTACTCCACCTCATTTCCTAATTAAAATGTATACTTTTACTCCGATACATTTCCCCGAAGCATATTCGTTACTTACTACAAAATAGTCAGAAGAACACAAACGCAAACAAGCAGGTTTGACGAATCAGTGTTCTGGCGTCTGCAAGTTAGACCCCTAAAAACACCTTTGCTCATGCAAACAAGTGCGCGCACAACCGCGGATGATTTCATTTTCCACTCGTCGAGTCTGGGGTCTGCGATATACAGTATATCTTCTGCGATAATATGGTGTTGTTGTAATGATGTGCGATCTGACATTATTAGGCTATATCACCAAATCACACACAGAGTGCATACACGTTGATTTATAAGTCTATTAAAACTCAAAATTCCAGGCATTCTAAATTGTAGACGGCAAAAATGCTTCTGTATGCTTTTTATATGTATATAATTTAATATAGTTAACTTCTATATCTATCTTTATTCCATGGTCTATCTGAATACTGGATTCTGATTGACTGGCAGGTATGCAGTATAACCATTTATTCCATGGTCTGGCTGAATACTCGATTCTGATTGGCTGGCAGGTGTTGATTAAATACGTTTAAGTGCACAGGTAGTTCCAGGTCAGTTTAATCATCGTTCCATATTAATGCGCTGCTTTAATTGATGCACACTAACCAACACACATCGCTCGCTCGCTCGCACACACGCACACACAGACAGACAGAGAGAGAGAGAGAGAGAGAGAGAGAGAGAGAGAGAGAGAGAGAGAAGTCGGAGATCGCAAATTGTGCGCACGCACACAATCGCGGGGAAGCGTTGACACTTGTTGTCAACGCTTCCCCGCGATTTTTATAACAAAAATAAAAGACAGATACCAGATCTGTACATTATATTCCCCAGCAACGAGGTGATAAAATGGCTGTTTTTTAAGTAATTGTTTGTAGAGAGAGACGCGCAGACGCAGCAAGCAGGCACACACAACTCTCTCTCTCTCTCTCTTTCTCTCTCTCTCTCTCTCTCTCTCTCTCTCTCTCGATCGATCGATCGATCGAATTAATATAATTCATTCAAATAATTCACTTCGCTTCGCGTCGGCCGGTTCTTCGTTCATTATCCCTTACATATAACACAAAGAGTACCGTTTTACTGCAGATATCGTCATGAACACGTTTAATAATCATTTTATGCAACTTCAGTAAAGCAATGTGACTTACATTTTTTGACATAATATTGCTTGTTTTTGCTCAATTTTGCCAACGAAAATAGTTCCAAACAAAGATCACAGCACTGTTTTTCGTCTCTGAGCAATGAACGGTGTTTACTTATTGAATGATTCAGGTTTTTGAACGAATCGGTTGAATAAATGATTCAGTGTTTCACTGTCAAATGCTTTGTTTCTGAATGAATCAGCCGTTTAAATGATTCGTTCAATCGCAATGACTCACTCATTAACAGTCACTCGCTGTCACCTACTGGCGGTTTTAATTTCACATTTCGACTTTTTTTATGTTTAAATTATTTCAAATATCAGTATTCAACGTTTTATATTAAAAACAAAACATTAAGCCTATTTATGCATATGTAACTGCAGTTTAAATGCATCCATGTCCCCTCTGAGATAGCCTACATAAACTGTGTAAATACATCTAAATGCTATTTCAGACGCAGATTCCAGAAATGTTTTCTTATGTTGGAATGAAAGACACTAAGTACCGGATGAAGTGCTACTTATTCTTATCCAAAAATACAAAATGGAAGAAAGAGTTAAAACTGAACACAGTCTTGCTACTCAAGCTGTATGAATATTTTTTTTTAGATGTATTTATTTGCTTCTTGTCCATTGTGCATTTACTTGTACTTTTACTTTCAATACTTAAGTAAATACTTTTAATAAAAGTAAATATTTAATAAATACTTCTCATACTTAAGTACAATAAATACCACATACTTTAAGACTTTTACTCAAATAATATTCTAAATGGTGACTTCAACTTCTACCAAAGTCATTTTTTGTGTACAATTTTCATGTCTTTATTTCAAAACATAGAGCCTGCAATTCCAGGACCTCGTGGAGATAAAAGGGATGTTGTTTTCCTTATTGATGGCACAACAAAGATGCGGGCTGAGTTCCCTGCCATAAGAGACATGGTTCAGCGAGTGGTGGAGAAGTTAGATGTGGGTCTCGACAATGTGAGAGTCTCAGTTGTGCAGTACAGTGATGATCCCAAACTGGAGTTTCTTCTCAATGAGCACTCCACCAAGGAGGAAGTTCGTCAGGCAATACGAAGAATGAGAAGCAAAGGTGGCAATCAGCTGAACACTGGCCAAGCTCTGGAATACGTTTCAAAGAACATCTATCAAAGATCAGCCGGAAGCCGTGTAGAAGAGGGTGTGCCCCAGTTTCTCATCTTGGTAACCGGAGGAAAGTCAAATGATGATGTGTCTGGCCCTGCTAACCAACTGAAGTCAAGCCGCGTTGCTCCCTTAGCAATTGGAGCTCATAATGCTGATGAAGAGGAGCTAAAATTAATTTCCTTTAGTCCAGAACTAACATACACCATTAGAGACTTCCAGCAACTTCCAAGAGTGGAGCAACAGCTTTTAACCAAAGTCAGTACCATGACCAGAGATGAAATTTCAGCCCCCCCTACGCCTAGAGGTATACCACCTTTTCTGGTTGTGTTAAAACCATTATTTCAGGTTAAACCACATTAGCAGAGCATTTGATGCCAGATTTAGTCATGTCATGTTTACTTTTACACACACACATAGTTTTAATAGATTATGCAGAAATTTATTAGTAAATGTATTCATTTTTGTTTCTTATCAGTCCCACTCAGTCTTGGAAGAAAGGACATCATCTTCCTCATTGATGGCTCTGACAGTGTTGGACAAAGCGGTGTTGCTCACATTCGTGACTTTATCTTGAAAGTCGTTGATCAGCTTGATGTACGACCTGACCAAGTTCGCGTGGCTCTTGTACAGTATGGACAAAGGCCTAAAACTGAATTCTCTTTGAACTCCCATGACAACAAGCAATCTGTCATCTCTGCCATTAAGAGATTGCGTCATATGGGTGGACGTGGTGCTGATCTAGCTGAGGCGATAAAGTATGTCATTCAAAACGAGCTCCAGGCATCTGCTGGGGTACGTCTAACACAGGCTTCCCAGCATTTAGTTGTGCTAACTGGTGGAAGATCAACATCCGATGTATCTACTTATGGCCCACTTCTCAAAGGCTCTCGCGTCAATTGTATAGGAATTGGTGCAGAAAATGCAGACCCAAGACAGCTGGCACAGATTACTACCACTGCTGATGACGTCCTGCAGGTGGCTGCTTTCCCAAATCTTCCAAACATACAGAGCAAGTTTATAGCCAGACTTAATGGAACGATTATAGAGGACATTGAAGAGACAGGTAGGTGGAGCTTTAATGTTATTGTTATGTTAGATATACTTTACATGATGGATATATAATAATAGGCTATTAATGTTTGTTTGTTCATTTATTTAGCCTGTTTTTTTTCTCTGATTTCCCCTAGATCCTGGGCTCCCACAGGCCAAGGCTGCTGACATTGTGTTTTTGGTTGATGGCTCAATCAATCTTGGCAGGGACAATTTTAAAGAGGTCATGGAATTCATTCTGAATTTAATTGACCTGTTCTTCACTGAGAGAGACAATATTCAGATTGGTCTAGCACATTATGCTACAGATGTGACCGATGTATTCTACCTCAATACTTACAAAAATAAGGATGACATTATTAATGCCATAACTCGAGCCGAGTACAAGGGAGGTCGGGAAATTAAAACAGGCAATGCCATTCGCCATGTTCAGAAAACACACTTTGTAAAAGAAAGAGGCAGTCGGAAGGATGCAGGAATTCCACAGATCCTGATGGTAGTCACTGGTGGACGGTCAAGGGATGACAGCAAATCAGCAGCACTAGCTCTCAAAGCCAGTGGTGTGCGCGTCTATGCTGTTGGGGTGGGTGACATTGAGGACGAGCTCAATAATTTGGGCAGTGAATCTACTACAGTGGCCCGAGCCAGCACCTTCCAAGAGCTCTCTGAACTGAATGAGCAGATTTTAGAAACACTGGATGATGAGGTGAAAGGAATAGGACTGTGCACTGGAGTAAAGGATGCTACAAGAGGTTTGGTTTTTTAGGTTTTTTTTTTAATAAAGTGAAAGTACATTTTAAGTGTTCTAAACAGATTTACTCTCGGTTTGTATTAATTCTTAATTCTATTTCTGGCAGAATGCAAGTTGGATGTTCTTGTGGGGTTTGATGTGGCTTCACAGAACATCTTTGCAGCTCAGAAGACATTAGAGACGAAGGTGACTACTATTCTCCAACGCATTACCCAGATGCAGCCCATCAGCTGCACCTCTGGCCAGATTCCCTCAATACAAGTGGGCATGCTAGCGATGGACTCTGCCTCTGAACCTGTTCATCTGGACTTCACCAGCAGATACACAGAGCTTATTGAGCCCTTCAAGGTCCTCCGAAACCGTGGACCGTTTGTTCTAAATGGTGCCACAATCAAAGCTTATGCTGATAGATTCAAGAGTCAACCTTCAGAAAGTGTCAAGGTACATTCAGGGCAAAATCTAACCATGTTGTATATATATATATTGTATGTACTGTATATCTTTGTATATTTATAAACAATTATTTGTATTAAAAATGAAATTAATTGCGGTTTTACACCCATAAAGGTTGTGATCCACTTAACTGATGGATTAGATGCCCAGTATAACATCCTGAAAGAGCGAATTGAACTGATGCGTTCAGCTGGTAAGAGTAATCATGATTATAGATATGAAAATGTCTGATGAATTTCATTACTTCACACTTGTATGTTCAGTTTCTTTATTTCTCTATTCACCAAAACGTATGTTTGTTGTTGATGATGATGATTTAGACATATCACAATATGTTACCACACACATTTTGATATTTCTTTTTTCTTAAGGTGTCAGTAGTTTCATTCTTGTTGCCCTGGAGAGAGTGCCACGATTTGAGGATGCAGTTCTCTTGGAATTTGGCCGTGGCTTTAGGTACACACGACCTCTGCGTGTCAACCTCATGGACTTGGATTATGAACTTCTGGAAGAACTTGTAAGAACTGTCCTCATTGCTCAATAAAATAAGACAGCCTACTAAAATGACAAATATAGATGAATATGTTTGTCTAATATTATTGTGGTCGTCTCTTTTTAAGGATAACATTGCTGAGCGGGAATGCTGTTCTGTTCCATGCAAGTGTAACGGCCAGAGAGGGGACAGAGGAGCTGTTGGTGTTCCTGGACCAAAGGTCAAATTTATTCGTCGAGAAACAACATATTTTACACTGCAACACAGATAAAAAATATGAAATTTATTAGTGTTCTCATGTCAGTTGCTCATGTCAAATTGCTCATGTCAATGTTTGATTGTCTGTAGGGTCAATCTGGTGGTCAAGGCTTGACAGGACATCCTGGTGATGAAGGTGGTCCGGTAAGCATGTATTAATTATCTACTATGAATGTATAAAAAGATTCAAAAGGGATATTTTTTCACTCACTTTTGTCTGTGATTCAACATCTACCTTCTCAATAGTTTGTAATTGCCAACTTTCTCACTACACATAAGGTTACATTGATTTTCCAGCATGCACTAATAAATAGACAGATCCTATACATACCTTTGCACAGTGTTGCGGTAACGTTATGGAATGCATGTTACATAATCAGATGTGTTAATTTTTGGATTTAAACACTGGAGTTTCTTTTCTATTTATTTCATATTTTTGCTCAGAAATACAATAAAATTCTCTCCCTACCCCATACCTATCATCAACATAAGAATTCATCATGAACAGCCTGAAACTTCGCTGTTGTCATTAAATCAGTGTGCATCTTTTAGTTAGATGGCAATATTTTGACAAAATGCAACATTTGTGTATGTGGCATGTGTTTCTTATGATTGCGATAATCCATATTTTCTCAGGGAGAGAGAGGTCCACCTGGTGTAAATGGAACTCAAGGATTCCAAGGATGTCCAGGTCAAAGAGGTGTTAAAGTAAGTTGAACTAAATTTCACTTAAGAAGGCACATTATGGTTAAAATGTATTACGTGACTAATCCATTGTATTTGTTTTACTTTTATTTAGGGATCTCGAGGATACAATGGTGAGAAGGTAAGAACTCCTTATATATAACACTTTTGTAATCATGTCATAGTAAATAATAATATATTACCATGATTAACATTAACATAAGAATATGTCTAATTGGTAGCGCTTGTTTTGTTTTAGGGTGAAATTGGAGAGATTGGTTTAGATGGAATCAATGGAGAGGAGGTCAGCTATTTTTGATTTTGTTATTAGTGATCAGTTGTACAACGGTTTGTACAAATCTTTGTGTATGGCAGTTAAAATCTGTTGTTGTCTTTCAGGGAACAAGTGGCATTGCTGGCCCTCCAGGAGATAGAGGAAACCCTGGTGAAAGGGTAAGTCATGTAGAATATAGTTGTGGGGTAGAATCATGTAGAATATGGTTTATCTGATCTTTTTTGTGTGTTTCTAGGGACCTAAAGGGGCCAAAGGCCAGGCAGGAGATGTTGGTCAGACTGGAATCCGTGGTGATCCCGTATGTATTATATACATAGTCAGATATGTCGGCTCTCTTACTTACACAAGGATTTGACTTAATTTAGAATGAGTATATCTTCCTTCAATAAGTAAGGTTGATGCTGTTGTTGTTCTTTTAGGGCATCCCAGGAAGAGACAACAACCAGAGGGGACCAAAAGGTGATCCAGGCGATGCTGGCCCACCGGTATGGTCAATTTTATTTATTTATTTATGTATTTTTTAACTTAGTTCATACTGTATGTCATTCTGGTGGATTCTTCCATTTATTTGATTGTGTCTGGTCAGGACTAAAGCACATCAGTATTGTAAAGTACCAACCTTTATATCAGCTTTGTTGATAGTTCTGCACTATAATAATCTTTTTTAAAAATCATAGAAGTTGTTTTACTAATTATTTCTCATTCGACTGAACTATTAAATCTCATTACATGTAATTTTAGTCTCTGGACACAGTCAAACTGTAAGACTTTGCCAAGTTTTACATATAGTTGTAGTTGCTGCACATTTTGTTAGTGTGTACTATTAAATGTGTGTTTGCATCTATGTGAATAAAATCCACAACTGTAATGTGATCTTGAAGTTCACTGAAGTGTTTTCTTTAGGGAGAGCCAGGGGTGGACGGAAATAAGGGAGGTCCTGGTGAACCAGGCAGACGGGTATGCTTCCTTGACCAAAGAGAATGTCTTTTCTAACTTACCCATAGGCTAAGATTCTTTCAGTTTATAAATAATTTCTTAAAACCCCCCAAACAGCTCAACCAAATGTTCAGAATCTAAAGAGTTAAAAGAAATCTGTTATGAGATAAAAAGAAATTTCTAATTTAGCTTTGATAGCTATTCAGATTAGTGCTTATCTCAATTTTAAGCCATGTTGTCTGTTGCAATACATTATTTGAAATGTTATGTGTAAGATCCATGAGATGTTGAATGACAGCTGTTTATAATCTTATTCACCTTCTTCTCTTTTGAAAAAGGGCCCTGATGGTAGAAGGGGACCTCCTGGTCAAGCGGTGAGTACACATAAACTATTTCATGCCATTGAGGGACATAAACATTACTTTAACATTCTCATAGAGATTCGTCAAGAGCTGGTGTTAATGGGTTAAACCGTTTTTGGAATTCATTTGAATTTTTTTAATTTATCAATGGTCCTGTTGCAATTTTAGGGTGCTCCTGGAAGGCCAGGAAGTGATGGTTTACCAGGAGAGACAGGAATTGGAGGATCTCGGGTAAATTAACCGGTTGTAAAAAGTAGTTGTGCAAAACAAAAGACAGATGTTGGATATGCATACATAATGGTTTAATCTGGTTTACAGTCTGGTTACATTTATTTATTTCATGTGTACAAATATGCACACCTGCCTTGAAATAAAATGGTCAATGTTATTATCAAAGAGAAAATATATAATATGTAATATAAATATTGTGTATCTGTACTTGATTCAGGGTCCTGCTGGACCAATTGGAGCACCTGGTCTAAGAGGAGAGGATGGAAACCCTGGTCCAAGGGTAAGAGAAGTTCAAGGATGTTCTTTTTCTTGTTTTCTATGCTACTAAAAGGATGACTGTATCGATGATAATGACCATTTGTGTGCAGACAAAATGTTTAATACCGGACACACACACAAAAAAAGTTATTTATTAAAAGAAAAGAAAACATATACTGGTTTCTATGAGGAAAGCTTTCATCTTATTTTATATATTTTTTAGGGGCCAGGAGGACTGCCAGGACCTGCTGGAGAAAAGGGCAGAAGAGGTACCGTTGGCCGGAAGGTACTGGTTATCTTTAGCAACATTTATCAATTCATTGCAAGGCAGTTACACTCTCATGTTCCAGTTACCATTGGCAAGCTTAAGAATTTTTTTAAAGAAAACATCTCAGTGTCAACTGAAAGCAAAGCTTCTGGGGAGTTTGTATTTGTACAATTTGGGAAGAGGAAATTAACTCACATTTTTGTTTCAATGCATTAGTGTGAGAATTAGGGCACTCTTTCAGATGTTAAATGTATGCCCATTGAAAATTATGATTCACTTTTTCTCATTCACTCTAAAGGGTGAACCAGGGGAGCTAGGACCTAAAGGTGTCGTTGGACCCCTGGGACCCCGTGGGGAGCCTGTAAGTGAGGAGTCACAGTCTGCACCTGTCATACCAAATACATTTCATTCATTGTAACAAAAATGCTAATAACCATCAGCATTATTATATAAAACATTCACAAATATATTGAATAATTCTAAACATTACTTCCATACTAAAACATATAGCACATTGATCATTTATCAGATCAGTCTATTGTATGTCAGCAGTTTAGTCTAGATCAAACTAAGGAGTTTCCTATGTATACAGGGTGAGGATGGACGAGATGGGTTTGGTATACCTGGTCCCAAAGGAAGAAAGGTGAGTGTGTGTGTGTGTGTGTGTGTGCGCCTGTTTTTATATCCTGGTGGGGACCTAAAACCTGAATACACACAGACTCTTGGGGACTCGTGTCACCTAAATTGAGGTCCCCATGGGTAAACAAGCTTATAAATCATACAGAATTAGTTTTTTAGAGAATGTAAAAATGCAGAAAGTTTTCTGTAAGGGGTAGGTTTAAGTGTAGGGTTGGTGTAGGGCAATAGAAAATACAGTTTGTACAGTAGAAAAACCATTACGCCTATGGAGAGTCCCCACAAGGATAGCAAACCAGACGTGTGTGTGTGTGTGTGCATGCGTGCGTGCGTGCGTGCGTGCGTGCGTGTGTTTGTGTGTAAAGGGTATAAACAACTGTTGCACATGCACCTGTGGAACATCCCAGAGTTTACATGGAGTAGGCAATTAAAGTCACAGTTACAATAACTTAAAACATTATAGAGAACTGTCCAGAGTCCTTGCTCATGTGCTTGAACATGCAGTAGTCCTGCTGAAGGGAGGCATGAGGACTGCAGATAAACTGACCAATGGAAAGAGTAATAAACTGCATTGTTCGTAATGTAAGATACCTAAGACAGTGCTAGGGGGAGGCTCATTACTCCATTTCTGTTCATCAAATGTCTGTAAAACTTGTTCAGTTTATGTCTCAGTTGTTGTATCTTTTTACGTTTCATACAAATGTTTACACATTTTTAAGAAATTTGCTTAAAAGCAGTTGAATGTAAGAGGATGGTTCTTGTTTTACTGAGTAAATATCTATCTATCTATCTATCTATCTATCTATCTATCTATCTATCTATCTATCTATCTATCTGTCTATCTATCTATCTATCTATCTATCTATCTATCTATCTATCTATCTATTTTTATTTTAGGGTGATGAAGGTTTCCCTGGTTTCCCTGGTCCAAAGGTGAGATTACTGAAGTTGTCTGCACCCTTGAATGTTTTACAGTATATACAGTACAGTAGTTCTTATACTAATGCACTCCCTTTAAACTCTGCCATGCAAAACAATGAATGTAACTAAATGTTAAATCTGAATTTATTCAAAGGGTGAAGCAGGTGACCCTGGTTCAAAAGGAGGACTTGGACCTAGAGGAAACAATGGCCAGAGGGTGAGTAATGTTGAGTGAACAATTTTTAATAAGGTCATTACGTCCATACCTCCGGTAATCACTAATAATTTGTTTGTGTAGGGTACCTCAGGGGAACCTGGTGGACCTGGACAAAAGGGAGATATTGGATACCCAGGGCCCTATGTAAGCACCATACTTTAATATAATACTGCTTTAATACTGCTTTGTTGCAAATCTTTAAATACAGGAATGTTGACTTTGAAGGTGACTAAGTTGAGTCATGACTAGGGATGTTGTTTCTTACAAAGTGTACAATTCTCTCCGCAAATCATAAGCTTTGATTTACTCAAGCTGTTAAATTTTATTTTTTTTAACTAGTGACAGACATTAGTTTGGCACACAAAAATTCTCAGTGGAATAAACCCAGATTGTTCTACCCAGCTGTGTTCAGCTGTTGAGAAAGTGTTTTTTTCTGTTGTCAAAAACAGGGTCTAAAAGGACCCAGAGGAACTGGTGCAGTGGTATGTACTTTTTCCTTTCTTTCACTGTATAAGCGTCTTTATTGTTTAGTCCTACTTGCATGCTTAGAACATTAATTCCAAATATTTTTGTCCTCACAGCAATGTGATCTGGTCAAGAAAATTAGGGATAACTGCCGTAAGTATAGTGATTGTCCAGTGTCAAATTATGCTCTCTTTCTTATAGTTTGAGTTATACCATTATATAATTTCTTATAGTTATACTTTTAGGTTTTTTAATCTTTCACTTTTTTCCTCTTTTTTTTAGCCTGCTGCTATGGTGAGTGAATAGTGAACAGTTTCTTCTGCATTTGCACAGCGCTGTTAGGGTCACAGTTTAAAGCACTCATTGGAAAATACTGTACTTCAGCTTTTGAGTTTCTAATTCCCCAGGTGCTCAGGAATGTCCCCTATACCCTACTGAGTTGGCCTTTGTCCTGGATGCATCAGATGGTGTATCACGCTCTGCTTTCAACAACATGCGTGACACTGTTCTCCGTCTGGTCGGTGACATCACTATTGCTGAGAGTAACTGTCCCCGAGGTGCCCGTGTTGCTCTAGCACTCTACAACAATGAGGTGACTACTGAGATACGCTTTGCGGATACCCAGAAGAAGCGAGCACTTGTTGAGCGAGTTCAAGGGCTCCAGACTCAGCAGACCCGTAAGCAGCGCAGCGTGGAGACAGCCATGAACTTCGTTGCACAGAACACATTCAAGAGAGTTCGCAGTGGGTTCCTGGTGCGCAAGGTTGCTGTTTTCTTTGTCAACGGCCCTATTACAGTCACTCAAGAATTCAGTGCTGCTGCTCTGCGCCTCTACGATTCAGGAATTTCCTCTGTATTCCTTCTTAACCGTGAAGATCGCCAACTCACAAGAGCCTTGCAGGTAGGGGCAGTAGAAGGGCAAATATTGTAATTTGTGTCTGTAAGAATAAGAACTAGGTTTTTGTCCATTTGCATTAGTATTGGTAAAGGTTTTTATTCATGTAGTATGCTTCCTCACTCATCTGTGGTTTCATCAGCTGTCCTTTGTCCTTACACATTGGAGTCCTGTTTAGAAAGTCGACTCATGACAGTAGTTGATCCTCAGAAAACAACTTGTGACAGTAGTTGTTTCATTGCCCCAGTATATAAGCTTGAACTCTTTGCACTGAACTGCATATACAGTATTGTGCTTTAATGCTTAATTGGGCTTAAAAATTTTAGGTCATAAGCATAGCAACTTTGATTTTGAATAATGCGTTAAGTAACTTCACACCTTCATTGAGGTAACTTCCAAATCAGTTTGCAGCTTACATAAATTTGCAGTGTTTGAAGTTAAATGGGGGGAAATGTCAATCACTTGGACAAATTAACTGTAATAAACTCTATACAAACTCTATCTGACAGGTTTAATTAGTGTTTTAGTGAACCAGGAGTAAGTTTAGTAAAAATCTGACACAGCCAATTGCATTTGGGCTAAAACGAAAGCATTCCATTAAGTATGTTACATTTACTCTGTTTCAGCTTAACAACACTGCTTTAGCCCAGATTATCATCCTACCCTCACCTGGAAGTGCTGAATACAACAATGTCATCAAGAGGATCACGACCTGCCATATCTGCCTGGGTAAAACTACGTTATCATGCAAAACAGAGTTCAACAATCAAGAAAAGCTACCAAACTTTAGCAACAAAACAGTAGCAACAAAAATGTTTGAATGTAATTTTTCTTCTTTAACATTTTTTTTTTTTTTCAGACTTCTGTGCCCCGGATCAGATGTGTGATTATGTCACAGCACGTGGAGTCCGAGACCGAAGGGATCCCACCACTGACTTGGACATCGACATGGCCTTCGTTCTTGATAGTTCAGAGAGCACCTGGCCCTCCGTCTTCACAGAGATAAAGCAATATGTGGCTCTAATGACAGAACAGCTAGAAATGTCCCCTGAGCCAGCCAGCACTACCCATCATGCTCGAGTAGCACTTGTTCAGCATGCACCTTATGAATACTTGCACAATGGCAGTGGCATTCCCATCAGCGTGACCTTTGGTTTGACGGATCACAAGTCACCAAAGAGTGTCCGAAGTTTTCTACAGGATAAGGTGCACCAGCTGGAAGGAGGACGGGCCCTTGCAGATGCTCTTGAAGGCACTGTTGAACATGTGTTTGAGAAGGCGCCACATCCCCGCCATTTGAAGGTATTAGTTCTGTTGGTGACTGGACCAGTAGAACTGCATGAGGAGAGGATAATAAGGGCTGCCACTGAAGTTAAATGCAAAGGATATTTCATAGTGGTGATAGCAGTTGGAAAGCTGTTCAGTGCAGGTGATGTCCGTGTCTTGGCCCAAGTGGCAAGCGAGCCTTCAGATGTATTCTTTAAGAGGGTGGATAGACCTTCAGGCTTCTATGATAACCATATTCAGACATTTGCCAGACTGTTGCCCAAGTACCTTGGCCGTAAGTCAGAGAATTTTTTTTATGTCCATTGATGTATTAGCCTGTCATTTTGTACCAGGTACCAGGAACTTTTATTGACAGTTTTTTCATTCTTCCTACGTAGTTGAAAATGCTTTCTACTTGTCACCCGAAGTCTCTAAGAAGTGTCATTGGTATCAGAGTGACCAGCCACACAAATTCCCATTCAGTTTGCCAAAAACAGAGGAGTGAGTATATTTATGAGCAATGTGGTCTGTAAACTGCATATGTGCATTTTAGATGTTGCTTCTGCATAGACCGAAAACAATTCCAAAGACGGTATGAGTTGCTAAATAATTTCATTCACATTAATATTGAGATAATACATTTTGTGAATGTTGCTATGGTGTCTTTTTCCAGGAAACACCAGAAGCATCATGGACAGCAGGAGGTTCATGACAGAAAACATAAAGGTACGGACAGTATGCATCGTAGCTTGTTGGTATTTGTTTATAGAGAAATGTTTGGGGTTGAAATCTGGTCACATTGCGTGTATGTTTGTGTCCAGAAACAGGAATGGAGAAAATGCATCTGGTTAACGTCACCTCCAGCGGATTCTCCCTACAGTGGTTGAGTGGCGATTCAAAGGCCACCCATGAGGTTACTGTGACTCGCCTGAAGGATCATAGCCTGGTGCTGAGGAAAAATGTGACCGGCAGCCATCTCTCCATTTCTGAGTTGGAGGCAGCCGAAACCTATCATGTAGTGGTCAACACTCACAGTGTCAGTGGTCATGTTTCCAGCACCTACAAAGGCATTGTTCCCACAAGTAAGCTCATGTTTTTTCACATAAATTACTCTGTAATTATGAATTCAAGGAACATGTCGTGTAGTTGAGATTACAGGTTTGAATTGATAAGTAATGAAATGAAAGAAAATGCATTAAATAAACAGCAAAAAAATAATAATTCTTTCATCTACTTTTTTGTATTTCAGTGGAACACACAACTAGTTATTTAGCAGAATGTTCATAGTGTTATTTTCTATACATTTATTTATTTAGAATTAATTTAAATTGCTATACGGACCTTCTGCTGCAGATTAAGTGAGGTACATTTATGATAGATGATACAAGAGCTTCCTCATCTGCATTCAGCAGGAAACACAGTGCACTTAACTCCAAAAAAGGAGAAGAAATAGGCTTAAACCTTATTTGGTTAATGAAGGAGATTTGTGAGCTGTGCTGGAAGACAAGTTTTTCAGCGAATAGCAATTTACGGTCTGTTTCTTATAAAGTTATTGGGTGGCTTTGACTTGTAGAGTGCAAATCATATGGACTACTACTTCTTCTTCTACTTTTTTAAAGTTGGTCAGCCCTAGTTCTTATTTTCTAGTGCAAAAAAGCAGACTGGATGTCCTGCTAAAAGGCACATTTCATGATCCCTGATCATTAAAATCTGATAATTTTGATGACAATTTTATTTATTCATTTATTTATTTATTTTCATGAGCTGTTCTTTTAATGTTGGCCAGCCGTTAACATTATATTCATTCTTCTGAACAGAATCAGCACATCTGAAGGTCCTTACTGTAAGTGACGTGATGGGGATTGTGCCCACTGCACCCTTGAGTAAACCAGAAACAAGTAAGTGACAGAGAATTTGCTTCACAGATAATATCAGATTTTTTTTGCACATTTGACATACTGTAGTATAACAGAGCTACGTGTTTTTTTGTTTTTTTTTTTGATGGCTCTAACTTCTGTATTGTTACGTAGAGGTAGTACAGAATATGAATGCTTTAAATCTTGCCAGAAAACTATGAGCGTGGCAAGGCCTAGTTATCCTCAAATGTGTCTTTTTAAACAGAATCAGCAGAACAAAAAATTCTTGATGCCAGTGAAATGATGGGGATGATGTCCACTGCACCCTTGAGTAAAACAGAAATTAGTAAGTGACAGAATATATCACCAGCAGACTTTTTAATAAAGTTTTTATAAATTAATAGAAACTAAAATTAATTATCATTAATTTTTATCAATTAATTCAAAACTATTTGTATAAATTAATAAAAATATATGTATTAATGCATTTTATTAAATAATTAAATTTTTCAATAAAGGATAACATACTGAAATACAGTTTTTGATAAACCTTGTACATAGTTGAGAGTTTGATAAGTAAGAAAGCATTCATGATGACTGAAAACTATGATTTCTGCAGCATCAAGATTACCTCAGATTTCTTTTGAACAGAATCAGCAGAACAGAAGGTTCTTATTCCAAGTGAAGTGATAGGGATCGCACCCTCTTCACCCTTAAATAAACCAGAAATTAGTAAGAGACAGTATTTGCTCTATAATCTATTTAAGCAAGAGGATTTTACTCCAATATAGAGAAGCATACAGAGTACAGCTTTTGTAATTGGAATCAAAGTTTTTATAAAACAAACAACACTATGAACAGATCTAATTCATTCTTAGTGCATTCTCCCATGTTTATTTTGATGGCCCTTCTTTTAATACTTTTATGTATTTCAGACTGTAAGTATGAAAGCATTAATGTTGGCTGATAGCAATGAGCTTTGTGAGATCTAATTAACTGAGATCTGGACGTTTTGAACAGAAACAGCAGAACAGAAGGTTCCGAGTGAAGCAATGGGAATTGTGTCCTCTGCACCCTTAAGTAAACCAGAAATAAGTAAGTAAAGCTGAGGATTAACAGCAAAAGAATCTTTGCATGTTAAAAATAGCTGAATTTGAAAAGCTTTTTTTTTGTGTGTGTGTGATTCTACACAGTCAAACAGCACATGCACCAGCTCAGTTTTTCCATTTACTTGTTTGTGAGCTGACAAGTTTTCTATTTAATTTTTTGGAAAACATCTTGTTAAAATCATACATGAAAGCAGCATTGTAGGTGCTTTGGAATAAAAAAAAAAAAAAACGTCATTAGAGGTTTCTTGTGTTTTAGAAAAGTCAAAAATCAAATGTCTGCATATACAATATTATTTGTCCTGATTGTTTAAAAGACAAAATAATAGATACATTTGTAAATTTACAAGTCAGAGCAGCTTAAAAAAAAAAAAGCATGTTAAAGGGTGTTTTTTTTTTTTTTTTTTTTTTTTTTTTTTTTAGAGTTTTGGAGAATCTGTACTGTAAATGATGATTTCTTAATTCTGTTAGGACTGAGGCCTTCGGCATTGCAAAATAATGACAAATAATGAAACCCATTTAATTCAGGGTAGTTTGATTTTTAACATAAATCCATCTACAAAAACTAATAAACTAATCTAAATTGTTTTGAGTTAGATATCGTTTGACTTGATAACCTACTAACAAAGTGTACTACTTGCTTTGAAGAGAGAAAATGGTTGTTTCACATAAAGCCAGGTTGACTTCGTAAGGGTTATGAAGCAGAGATTTGTGAGCTGGCCCCAGCACGGACAGTTAATGAGGCTAACATCACAGTAATTACCTGCAGATGGCTAATGCATAGCACATAAATCAAATGAACTGGAAAAGGCATATAAAATATATATGTTTCATAGAGCTTTTGCAAACAAGGTCACTTTTTTTTTCTTGGTACTTTGGTTCAGTGACCAGGTATTTGGACTAACAGCGCTGATAATACTAATGATTGCATTTAGAAACTTGATTCCAAAGATACTGTATTTAAAAAGGTAATAATGTCTTGTAAATAGCAAACTATGTGTGTTTTGATGGCCTCTGCAGGTATAACATACTGTATAACAAAGTTTTAGCTGTACAATTTGAATTCAAGCTTGATTTGAAATGAACATGATTTACATAATCCAGCTAACCCATTAAAATAATTAGCTAATTCCTCTAAACGAGCTACAGTCACCTAATATTTACTGACTATATGTTCATTTTACTGACAACACTAACTGTCTCTGTCTTTCCTCTTTCATGATAAACCCTCTTTGTTTGTCTCTGTTTATTTGCATGTTTCAGTTAACAATCTTATGGACCCATGTTCACTTGATTTTGACACTGGACTGCCATGCAAAGATTACCAAGCTAAGTGGTACTTTGACAGAAAGAATGGATTCTGTACACAGTTCTGGTATGGAGGTTGTGGAGGAAATGACAATAGGTTTGAGACTGAGGCTGATTGCCTCAAACGTTGCATGAAGCCAGGTATGTGCGCCCCTTGACCCCATCACCGCAGCGATTGATTTGTCCTGTTATTTCTATTTCGAAAACTTCATGATTGAGCCATAAAATTATGAATTAATAAAATGTGTAAAAGCTGAGTACAGGTTGCAGTACTCAAGGTCTTAAATCCAAAAACAGGATGAATCTGAAACAATCTACAGCTACAAAATCAGATCAATTATCAATTAGATGGTTAGTTTAAACTAAAGCATTTACAGCACACTAAATGCAGTGCCTTGATCAATGGTACAGTGATGTATATCTTTGTATGATCCACGTACTGACTCTCCAGCACACAAATATAACCTTTGTTATACTAATAGCCTAGAGACTTGGCTACTCATGGCCTCTACCAAGCACCCTTAAAATGAAGTACAATAAAATGGAAGATAGGAAAATTCCTGGAAAAAAAAAAAAACTTTTTTCTTTCTGACTACCACAGTGGCTGAACCTAAAGCAAGTGAAGAGCATGTCAAAGCTGTTCTCCCCCCAGCACCCGCTCCAGGTCAGTCCACCGGTTACACTAACCTCTAGAAACCTTTTCTTCAGTGTTTTTCAACAGTCATGAAGTGTTTCAATTCTGTTACAGGACCACTTGCAAAAAAAAATGCTTTACTGAGAGCAATACATTTTAAATTCAGAAGAGATTATTTGCAGTAATGTTAAGTCACCTTTATTTTCATATTGGTTTATAACAATGGAGATTGTTCCAAAGCAATTTCACAATATTAAACAGAAAAGTAACGGAAACAATGATGCACTTCAAAAAAGAGACAAATCCAAATTCTGCTATATAGCAGCTGTAGCAAGACAATAAGGGCATTATTCAGCTCCAAGTAAGTTCAGTGTTGGTTCAGCTCAACTGTGTGAAGTTAATTTATTATGAAACAAGTTCAATTTAGCAGTAAGCAGCTCCAATATACTGAAGACAGTACTGTTGTTATTCAGCTCGAATAATGTCTGATGCATGTGCATTGGTTTACACAAGAAACATCCTGTCATGGATAATAAAGCATAAAATATGGCCCATAACTGCTTTCTTGTGAAAGAGCTTGGCAAGTCATGTAACTCACTTTCTTTAGTGAACAATACTTTTTAATGATTCCTGGAAATAATTGTGCGTACTTCATAGTGTAAATGTTGTGTTAAGTGAACTGAAAGGTTTATATAGCTATAGCAATTTTTAGGGCAAAATATATGGTTGCAAGAAATCATGTTGCAGATGACAAAATATGAAATGCCAGTGTCCAGAGATGACAAACCCTGAAGCCAAGCCATTTAAATTAACAAAACAAACCTGCCATTTTTCAAAATTTCACTGCAATTATCAGTATGCAATTATCTGAACATAATTAGATATTCAATTAAAATTCTGTCATTTTTCTCATCCTCACTACACCCTCTAACAGCAGCCCTGCGCTCCAGTGTGGATATCTGCAAGCTACCAAAAGAAGAGGGCTCCTGTGCTAAATTTGTGCTTAAATGGCATTATGACCCGCTTAGTGGAAACTGTACCCGCTTCTGGTACGGAGGATGTGGAGGGAACCAGAATCGCTTTGATACACAAGATGAGTGTGAGAAGACTTGTGGAAAAGCAGGTGTGTTTACTTCTAAAAATATGTCATGTCAAAGTGATTTTAGTGTAAGCATTGATTGATAAAGAAGGCATTACTTTAACATTGTTTGTTTTTAACAGCACCTGTTAAACGAGGGATCATTGCTGCAGTTAAAACATAGGGACTAATGAAGACTGTAAGCTAACCGCTGACAACACTCAGAGGATATAACACCTAAAACAAGAAGCACAGCCACAGCCAAGATGCCTGCACTGGACCTTGCCAGAGGATTGATCCAAAGAAAACCTTGAAGTAGTATTTTCCACATAAGGAAAAAGCAGAACAAGTTTCTTTGTTTCGTGCTGGTGCTACAATCAGTTTCTTTCTTTTTTTTTCTTTTTTTTCATGTGTGTGTGTGGGTTTGATTAAAACCCATTGTAAATGTCCAGGGCAATTTTTTTTTAATGTTATGCTGTTTTAATCGTGGTTTGCTTGTGGAAATATCTTTATCAAAACATATCAAAAAATCTTTGTGGTTATGAGACAAGTTCATGACATTTAGTTCCATTTTAGTAAATTTTGCTAAATTACTGCACTCCCCTTATTACGTTTTTTATTTTTTTTAACTGCTTGAGAGGAAGAATTTTAATCGCTCTTTCTGGTCATGCCGCTGGAGATCTCCACTGACTCTAAAATCTCCAAACAAATGTTATTTTGATGTTTGATAAAACGAACATCGTCTGAAACCAGTAAGTCATTTCTTTAAATAAACATGCATTTTTGGAACCATTGCCTTACACACAAGTTTTGGTTTCAAAAAGCATTTGGAATGTATTTTTTAAACTGTATGTTTTGGGGTGGTGGGTTTTTTTTTTTTTTTTTTTACTTTGTATTTCACTTGGAAATGGGCAGATATAAATAAATTAGTCTTTATATAAAACTTTGATTTTGATTGTGCTTTCTTTTTTACTTTTTGTAATGCACTAGATGCATATCATGTTTAAAAGTGATTTTACTCTTACTGTGAGTCATGCTGAGAAGAATATCTTTTTATGACTCTGATCATTCACGCCGAGTACTGCTGAGAGAACAAGAAATAAATGAACAGATGTGACCTTTGCATGTTCAAAGAAAAGCATAGTGTTTAATTCAGGACATATTGCATTGGCAGCTTATATTTCAGAGTTACAATAACAAGATTATGTCTTTCCTTTAACCTGCATGCATACACAACTTAACACATGCTTCAGACTTTGAAAAATAAGATAAAAATGAATCAGCTGAAAGTGCAGGAACCTGTGTATATTAAAAAGAGCTAAGCTTCTGATTTTCTCTGTTCCACCAAGGCTGTAATTTCCTCTCTCTCCTGTGAACAGCTGAATTTTTTATCACACTGGAAATTACCCCAAATCAAGACTGTTTGGGGAGGACAGACAGCTTCATCAGCAGACGTTTTATAAATCAAGTTCTATGGCAACTAGCGATAACAAACTTTCAGAAATATTTCACTGTGAACTCTATGTGACCCACTTAAGAAAGATTAGAATTTATAACATTTTCATAGTAGCACTTCCCATAAAACTTTCCAAAACCAGTTCCAGTCTTTCATATTCACAAAATGAAGTTTTTGTAAATTGCTTAAAATTGAAAAGTGTATAATCTCCATCAACAGCTGAGTCAATAATGCATGAATTATCAATTTTTCCATTCTTAAACTGTATGTGAATCCACACATCGTATAAACACTTTACAAAGCGTCTCTTTCTGATTTGTTATGCACACGTATTGTATTTTTCTCTGCCAGTCTGTCTGTAAATCCATCACAGCAGCATATACGCATTATCATGTTCAATCCTGAACAATCTGCACATGGCTATGTGGGTTTTGCAGCAGTCCTTGTGGCCCCCTTCCCATGCTGAGGTTAACTGTATGAGAAATGCATCAGTGCTTAAGTCATACCGATAGTTTCCTGCAGAGCTCATGCCAGATTTTTTCAATGATTTCTTTTTTACGTTTTTTTTATTCCTGGTTTTATGCAATGATTCACTGTGATGGCAAGACTACGTTCTCCACATCATCAGTGTCTCCTGTTTCAGTTACTCTCGCTAATATACGTTTCACTTTAAATTAGGGAACACATATTCACTATTAACTAAGAGTTTTCCCTCAAATAAACTCCTGATGTGCTGCTAATTAATAGTTAGTAAGGTAGTTGTTAAGTTTAGATACTGGGTTGGGATAAGGGATCTAGAATATTGTGATGCAGAATAAGGCATTAATACTGTAAGTACTAATAAACAGCCAATATGCTAGTAATATGCATGCTAATAAGCAACTAGTTCATAGTGAGAATTGGTCCTTAAAATAAGGTTTTACAGTACTTTTTATACAGTATGATGTTATTGCATTCTTCTTCTGGTTTGCTTAAAGAGAAGTTATTTTTTCTTGTGAACTACTGGAATGAAAAAAAAACTGTTGACAGTGCCAAATCAACAGTGTATTGCATTTGTTATTTTTCAGAAGATTTTGGCACTCTCCTGCATCCTTTTCATAGGTCTTACACAGCCAAAAAGATTTCACATTACTCAGAACTTTCAGGAATATAACATATTCAATACAGTGCCTTTGAATCTGTAACCATTCAGAGGTGCTTCAAAAATAGTTAATAAATTTACATTTCATTCATATTTTTCTAATACTGACCTTTCAAGATGTCATTCCTGATATTGGAACTTTAATTTTTTTTATAATCTAGAGATTTATATTCATCTCTCAACAACTATCTTAAAGCATCATGAAACAAGTTCAAAAAAGGAGTGGAAAAAAGGGGAAGGATTCATGTGTACACAAAGTGGGGAAAAGAGGTACAGCAGTAGATATGACTCTGAATATCAACAGGGGATTCCAAAAGGTCAGCACAGTTCAAATGTCTAAGTAACAGAGTTTGCATATAGTTCTCCTGGTTCTTTTCAATCTAATTCAGATGAGAAGTTCAAGCTCCTTTGCTCTGTGACTTTGTCCTCTGAGTTTATCCCAGGCTCATTGTATGACTCATTGTATGGCATTTCGGCTTTCCACGGGTGCAATAAAAACAAAAACCAACCATATATTTCAAA
The DNA here is from genome assembly GCA_039654775.1 of Spinibarbus caldwelli. Classification (NCBI taxonomy): domain Eukaryota; kingdom Metazoa; phylum Chordata; class Actinopteri; order Cypriniformes; family Cyprinidae; genus Spinibarbus; species Spinibarbus caldwelli. The sequence continues at coordinate 19,331,303 of CM077232.1, forward strand.
TCATGAAAGGGCTCACCATAAGTCCAATTAATTTATCTGCAAGCTGCGTCACAAGGGAAAACTGCCTCCATTTGTCTAATCGTGGGAGCCAAGCATTTCATGCCACTGACACCGTATCTGTCGGCAAGGTCATTGGCATCTTAGTGTAACGTGATTTGTCTGCAATTTGTAATGCATTTTTGCTTTGCGTTTGGTGTGAAGAGGCACTAACACTTCAAACAGTCAGGAAAAAAAAAAAAATTGTTGTATGTTCAGATGATTCTCGACGTGAGTGTAAAACAATATTTTTTAATCAGATTTTGAAACTGGTATTGTATTGGTAAATTGAATTTACCCAAATGTTCAAAATTCTGTTTGAAGATCAACATGAAGGTTAAAATGAGAAAAAAACTAAATAAATAAAAATAAGATTACAGTTTTGGCCTTACCTCATTTCCTTTCCCTCTGAATGATGAAATGTTTTGGGGGAAAATAGTCTTTGATCATAATTATGATAAACAGATGTTTGAATGCAAAAATGACAGCAGATTGCTTGTTTGCCTCTTCTCTGAAAGACAAAGTACCTTGATTAAACTGAAATAACATTACTTCATGAGTGCACAAACATTATGTATATCAAGCCATAGATGTAAGCAATGCATTTTTGCTGTTTAGAAGAGAATAAATTGAGCATTTAGGCTCCTGTGGCATACTGTACATCACATCAGCCTTTCTGAGGAATCTGCCGTCAGAATGGTATAATATGAACCCAAGTTTAATAGTTAGAGCTAGGTTAATGTTAAATTAATTTTATAATATTTAAAAAGTAAAAATATTTAGCTTTTTTACGCAGCTGTACATAACTGTCCATTTATTTAGTGAACTGTGCCATTATGTCCACCTCAGCATAACCAAAATCGCATCCCACACTCGTCTTCAGACTTCTACCCCCAGAACACTGATTAGCCCTCAGCCCACAGACATCCCCCTGCTCCAGATGAAAAATGGGAAAGGGCTTTTTCCACTGACTAGCAACATCCTGATGCTTCTCATCTGCCTCCGTTTTGGGTCTGGAAAAAAAATGCAAGTCAGCCAGCAATGAGACACCAAATGCTCCCATTCTTTGGCCCAACACGACCTCGGACTGGGTGAGGCAGGCCAGAATGATATTCTCCACAGATATCTGCATTTTTCACATGAAAGTATGGACATTTCTGGTTAAACATTTTGAAATATCCACTTTCTTGTGCTACTGATTATTCTAAATGACCCACTCTGTCTCAGTGATTGCGATGGAAAACTAACAAGCAAATGATTGGAACTAATTGTGATGAGAACTCTGGCTGCTTTGGCTGAGTGGTTAGCATATCTGCCTTTCCATATCCTGACAAACTTCAACTTCTAGGGAGCATTATGTAATTTCTTGGCCTGTACATGTTTAAGTCTGAAGCCCATGGAAAAGTACTCTAAACTTTATGGAGCAGTGGTAGGTTGAAATAACAAGAACTTCCTCAGTAATGTTTAAAGTGTTGAAAATGAGATGACTCATTATTCTCATTAGTTTTTCTTTTGCTATCACCCAACACTCTGCTGAACAATAAATACTGCTTTATAATAGTGCTGATGGGGACAGTCTGTCCTTGATTTTTTACACCTTTACAATTTATCTACTCTTAAAAAGCTGCATATTAGGAACTTAATTATGCACATTTGACAATTGCACTATATATATATATATATATATATATATAGTATATATAGTGTGTGTGTGTATATATATATATATATATATATATATATATATATATATATATAATCTCTGATATTATACTATTTACGATAATCTGTAAGCCTAATAAGGAAGTCACAATGCTTAAACTCTGAAACAGACTGTTTGACTGGGTATAATAACAGCAGGGGCTGGTAAATTAGATTTTTCCTGTTGGGTGGGCTTCAGGTCAACTGTCCAGGCAGCACAGTTGATAATTACACTGTGTCCATGCAACTCGTGATCAAAAAACACAGGTTGTATGAATTATTTGGAACACCCAGACAGCTGAACAACTTCAACAAACATAGAAGAACGTAGAAGACAGAAATCAATAAATTAAGAATGGGATACAATCTTGGATGACAGCTAAACCCCTGCACAAAGAAAAACAATGACAATAGATATTTAAAGAAGATTTTTTTTTTTTTTTTTTTTAATCCAAGATCAAAATACTGGAACTAAAATGCACAGCGACTTGGAGCCAAACAAAAAGCAGCTGCAGTTTGTTTGACTGTCTTAAAAGGATTGTTTTTTAATCCTTGTGAGCTCATCTTGCCACGGAGAAGAACCTAAAACATTTGCTATATGTGTGTGTTTTGTATTTGGATGCCACCTTCATGTGTGGTGCGCTGGTGTTCATGTTGGTCTGACCGCTTCCGTAGTTTACATACAGAGACATAATGACAAAGCAATGTTATCCACCTCTGACTTTTTATGGACTAACAGAGCATGTGAAATACACAAAAATCAGCTAAAATTAGGGAATTCCATATGGGGCAAATTAAACGAGTCACTCTTTAAACTGCATGAGGTTGTAAGCATTGCACATTCTTTAATCACAAGCGTCTACCCCTCCCCTGAATCATCAGAAACCATTAACTCTAAAATCTTCAAAGATTTAACATCATAAATTAGTCAGAACAGCTTTTTCAGAATATTTTGCTATTTTAAAACACTTCTCTGTCTCACACAAGCACATACACTGTTTTAAAACTTCATAGGTTGGGAAAAAAAATTAAAAATAAATAAAAACTATGACTCATCCACCCACATGGAAACATTTTCCCTTCACATGCGGGAGGATTTTTGTTTATTTAAATTCAATAAATCTATTACTCTGTGTTTTGACAAATAACCCTTCTTCCTCAATGGTTCATAACCCTCTCTGTCCATAAACAGAATGACAGTACTGGAGAGAAGTTCACATTTTAAGGATGGCAACACTTACAGTGCTGAATCGAAATTTTAAACAGATGCAGAAAATGTGCGATATTACAGTTCTGCACAAAGAGACAAAGACATTTCACCATTTTAAGAAGTAACGCTCTTCTTCTCTAGCGACAGCAGAAAATGCATAAACATTCCCTAAAGATTCATTCTCAGACTTTCAGACTTCATCATGTTGAGAGACAAAAAGATGACAATCTCTTCAAAGAGGAGTGCATAAGATAAGTTAGGTAGAAGCAAGAGGACTTGAAATCTGCTCACCTCTGTGGAATGTAGCATGATGGGATACAGACTTAACCCTTAACCCTTGCAAAAGGCGAACTCATTAGGAATGGCCAATAGCACTTTACGAACATCTGTCAAAGAGGTAAGATCTTGCTTTTGTAAACCTACCTCAGGGTGCTTGTTTTACTTGAAAGCAAAGAAAAACACTATCATAACGCTGATTTATCATTTGTCAAGGAGAATTTAAAAAGCAAGCAAAAAAACACCAACTTTTCAAAATTTAGGAGTGGATATCAGTTTCATTTGCCCTCGCAAATGGCTAAAGAGTTTCACACACACACACCCCAGCTGCTCCAGTAAAGCCTGTGTCTGTGACCCCTGACCCCTCCTGATTTCAAAGACTTCAGTTCAGCTGGTCTGCATTTATTACTGTTTGGTGTAGTGTAAGGTCAATGATGTTCTCAGATCATGTCCTTTGAAGTTTTTTTTTTTTTTTTGCACTTTATCATACAGCTTAAAATATATAATATAGAAATATAAAATCAAAGGAAATTAGGCTGGTCCAAGTGATAATTAAAACAAGGTCTGCAGGTTTAACGCATTCACCTCTCAGTAGTGCCAGGTTTCAGACTATAAAGGAAGTCCTGCCAGTCTCGGTCACACTACAATAAAGCACAAGGGAAATGCATGCACAACCAAATGAGGTATCTATCAACATTCCAACAACATTTTTTGTTTTAGAGAACAGACTAAACTGAAGTAGGCAGGATTATGTTGGAAGTCCAAAGGATTAGAAACAGGGTCTCATTTGAAATATTCAGAAATTAAATATGCTAAGTATAAACATAACGGTTCAGACACTGAACTAAAAGTTGAAGGTTTTATGCCAGATAAGGGCAAACAGTGAACTTGCCAAGTGCCAGAGAGACAACTCTTTCCCAGTGACCTTGGGCAAGATGCTAAACCTCAGGGCACTCAGAAACTTAAACACAAATCCATAATAATAATATCTGCCAAGTCAAAAACTGGATAGGATCAGGTTGGTGCAACCTCAAAATGTAAAAAGATGAGCAAATGAGGTTAACATTTTCACAGTACCACATGTACCCATTGTTTCATCGCATATGGATCGCACTTTTATTCTCAAGCTAAAAGGATGTGACAGTGGCCAACAGCTGGTACGTTTCCTCTCCTTTTTCAAATCCACACTGCGTGAGAAACCAAGGAGGCAGTGCAAAACATCTGAATAGCAGACAGACAGAGATGCACTGTCAACAAAACACTTGTCAGACAGTGGAAAACATCTTAAATACAACTGTGCGCCTCCCAAAATAAGCTGCTTTAAGCTGTCGGTTGTTTGCACTGGTAAACAATACCTTTGCTAGGAATGACAAGAATTTTTTTCCCCAGCTATCATAAACTGAACTATTCCTTCATTGCAACCTCTGCCTCATAACCGACTTTCATAAGCCTATTATTCTATAACAAAAAACAAAAAAAAAAACATATGTAAACTTTTTAGTGGTTAAAAAGATAACTTTTTTTTTCCACTGCAACAGCATAAGAGAATATTGTTTACATAGTGCATAATTGAATGCATGGTCTCTATAATATGTCCGGTGTTAAATATTGCAAGAAGAAGCCATTTTGTCTGATGTGCCAAAATATATATGATAAAAATGTAATTACACATCTGGACAAATGTGGCGATTCATTCAGATAAGTGATTTTGTACAACAGATGTAAATGGAAGTCTTAACCATCATGAACCATCGTCTTTGTTGGTATGAAATGACATAAGGATCCAATTTTGACCTCTAACATCAAAACAGCACAAACAGCCTGAACAACGTGCATATAGTGAAGTATTTATGCTGAAAAACAATAATTTACAATATTGACAGCAATGTCATACTCCAAAGTAGATGTAAAGATTGTACAAGTGAAAGAATTTGGAAACTGTCCTACATCACTGTGGCTGACAAGTTCAGGAAGCAAAACAGACAAAAGAAAGATGGCCATCACTCCATCACTGAAGCAGGACAGATGAATGTGTGTGAAGGGTCCTGGACACCAGAGGTTTCTTCCGTAAAACTGAGAATCTGAGAGGTGGTGAGGAAGAGGATGGAAGAGGGTGGCGTGCTTATCAGTTCTCAAGAAAAGCCACGTAGTCAGTAAGTCTGGCCAGCTGTTGTTCGTTTGGAACCAGAGAGACCGGGGGCGGATCTGGAGAGAGAGGAAGAAAGGCAGAAGAGAAACATGAGAGAAGAGGGGATTCCTTCAAGTCCTCTACGATCTGCTCTATAACACATAGACATATGAATGTAAACAAAGTCGTGCATAGAACAAGAATATGTGCGCAACAGTGTCTGCTACAGATGTAACAGCTTATGCAAGAAAGAAAAATGTCATGGAAACTGTGTTGAATTAATAAACATCAGCTGCTTTTAGTGAAAGCTGCAGGTCATCAGTCTGGGAACCATTTCTCAATCATCAGTTATTTAAATGCATTACAGATATCTGCACCGTCTCACAAGGCCCGTGGAGAAACCCAGATGCTGCTTGTTCCTGTTCTTTTGGAGTAAATGTGTCTCGTAAAAACGGTTCTCAACGGTTACAGGCGAACACATAAAAAGCTGTGTGCACAAAAACACACAACACAAAGAACAGCATCATTCATGATGAACATAAGGTGACCAAAAACTAATGAAATTCTCATCTTTTACAAAATGAAGGAATCTTGAAGGAAATGTGAGAGCCAATCAGCAGCAAACATGACAGCAGGATGAAAGTGGAGTCTGAGTGAAGTCACCAATTCACGTGCTTATGAAAAAACATTCAGAACCGTTAACTCATTGAAACAAGCACTTTGTACAGAGGAGGGGCCCTGAATGAAACCTTATGGAGGAATGAGTCAGAGTGGGGGGAAAAAAACATCTGTTCTTATTGGTAATAAGAAGTGAAACAGTGCCCCCACCTGGTTTCTGTGGCATAATCATCCTGGTGTTTGGAACTGCCTGCCATCCATAGCTAACTACACCTTAAAGGAAAGAGAAACAGACATTTATATTACAAAGACAACAGAGGGTTGTTCACATTTATCCCTAAACCAATGCAAGTTGCTTTTGCAGAACATAGGAAATAAATTTTATTCTAATGATGACACATGTGAAAGTACTTCAAAAAAACTGCAGGCTTGTTTAAACGTATTCTTTCAAAATATATGAAATATTGATTGGAATAGACAGAAGGAAAAAAAAGAAAAAAAAAAGGATTGGTTTGTATGGGGATGTTTCGTACGGGAAAGGAAAAGTAGAGAAAATCCATATATCAGTAAGTACATAATATATCAATTATTTAATCCCTAATACAAAAAAATCTCAAATATTTTGCATCACTCAAGTGTCTCAGATTATGTACCTTTGACCGCCTCTTCTAGAGAGTATCCCACGAAGGCAGCAAAGTCCTCTGCACTGATAGAGGTGTAAGCTTGTGCTACTAGCCCATATGCCCTCCTACGGGTAGACTCTACAAGAAACACAAAGCACAAGAGAAAAACAACAAAAAAAGATTTTTCAAAAGGTGGCAATCTCCCAACACCTGCAAACTCTTTCCTTTCACTCTATATTCTGAAAACTCTGCACCATCACTGCACACACCCAAGCAAGGATAAGCAAAGAAGGTACTGATGACAGTGAAAGTAATATCACAAACCTTTGGAAAGTGCACTAAATCATTTTTGTGATTCAGTAACATGTACAACAGTGGTCTTAAACTTGCCAAATGCTCTACACTCTTAAAAATAAAGGTGCTTCAAAAGGTTCTTCAAGCCATGCCATAGAAGAACCATTTTTGGTTCCACAAAGAACCATTCAGTCAAGGGTTCTTTAAAGAACCATCTCTTTCTTATCTTTATATAATCTGAAGAACCTTCTTTCACCACGAAGAACCTTTTGTGAAACAGAAAGGCTCTTCAGATGTTAAAGGTTCTTTATGGAACCATTTAGACAAAAAGGTTCTGATATGGCATCGTGAAGCACCTTTATTTTTAAGAGTGTACTTAGAGGTGACCAAGAAAATACAGTAGTACACTACTGTTCAAAAGCTAAAGATTTTTTTTTGTTTGTTTGTTTGTTGAAATAAATGAATGCTTTTCTTCTAATTAAATTGATTAAAAGTGACAGTAAAGATCTTTGTTACGAACAAATAAAGTAAAATATAGTTTTTTATAATATAAATAAACAATATTTTGTATTAATAAATACAAATATTTAATAAATATAAATAATAAGAAAAGTTTCTTGAGCACCAAATCAGCATATCAGAATGATCTCTGAAGTGACACTGAAGACCGGAGTAATCAAAACACTGGCTGCTGACAATTCAGCTTTGCCATAAATTATATTTCAAAATATATTAAAATAGATAGCAGTTATTTAAAATTGTAATAATATTTTTACTATACGTTTAATCAAATAAATGCAGCCTTGGTGTCTGTCAATGTATTTGTCACACTTCTGATAACTGTAGCAGACATCAATTACTTCAAGAAACTTAAAAGAGTTATAAGTGTGACATTATCCATTAACACAGTGTAATGTACAGGAAAGAAATGAAAAATGAAGATAAATATTTGGTTTTGGAAAATTACTTATATACTCCATTAATAGCAAACCCAGGAAAATAAAGAGGGAAAAAAATTAAACAATAAGTGCTCTGAAGGCTTACAGACACTTCCAAACCCTTTTCAGCCCTTCAACTAAATAAATAGCAACTCTCATAGCAACAGTGTTTACTAACAACTACTTGTATGCAACACCAGGGGGGTGTTCCAGAAAGCAAGGTTAACTTACCATCTGCTAAACCCTGAACTCTCGGTTGATTAACCCAAACCTTGCTTCCTCGAGGTATGCTGGTTCCAAAAACGCATCCGAGGGTAAGTTCATTCAACCCAGAGTATGTTCCTGGTTAACACGCAAGACATTCTCAACAGAGCGATGAATCGACGAGTCACTATGGAAACCGACGCTAAGAAAAAGCAAGCCATACTGTTTCTTTCTTCTTCTTCTGTTCAAAGGTCATTTACATAGTGCATATCGCCACCTAACTTGCGGTTGTGCATTTTTTTTTTTTCGTTTTTTCATTTAATCTTTAATCCTTGAGAATAAGAATGATATTGTTTGATGCTAATTATATAATTAGTCATATAAGATATGTATTCTTATTATAAAAATACATTATAGAAAATGCAGATCCATGTGTGAGATGACAATAAAATATAATAAATATAACAAAATAAACATTACCTTGTCATAATAGTGTTTTATAATTTATACAGATAACTATTATATATGCCAATAAATATATTATATTATATTTATATTATATTTATTATAATAACCATATTAGGATAATATATTACATATCATACAACTATATATATAAAACTTTATTGTAATAATATTGTGCAGAATCTGTCATGCCCACTGGAGTCTCGTCAGTACAGCACGCACGCTATGCGCTGATAGCTCTGAAGTAAGCTAACCCTGAAACAAAACCTACTCCGGAGCAGGTTATCTTCAGGGTGCAAGTTGCTACGGCTACTTGCATACCCTGAAAGTTACCTCCGTTTTTGGAACCGAAAGTATGTCGCATAACCTGCTTTCTGGAACACCCCCCAGGGAGGTCATCAGTGACCACAAAACGGCCATTTGGAAATTACACGCAGACAAGAACATGTTATACAAGGATGCCCTCTACAGAAAGAAATTCAGATTCACTCGATGTGTGAAATTTGTCTGGTTTTAGCACCTCACAAGCAAAGTTACATTTGGAGGATTTAACGTGATTTTTTTGCACGCTGCTTGTTTATTTTTAGTGCTTGTCAATCCATGCTAGCCAACCTGACTCCCAGTTCCTGATTTCTCACTTGCCTTGACCCGCAATCATGAATAGCAAGAGCTGCTGAGCAAGGCAGTGCTGGGGGAGGTGAAAGCAGTGTCCATCTGTCCTATTCTGGTATTCTACCCCCAAGGTCCCTCAGCCATATCTCATCCTCTTACCTTTTAAAAATAGCATGTGCCTTTAACCAGAGACGAAAGTTGAGGGCAAAGAGTGCACAGAGTTTACTTGTAAACAGTTACCTTCGGAGTGATTCCAAGATACTCTGTTTAAACTGCTCCATAAATGTGTAATTTGATTTGTACTGAACATCTCATAAAATAAAATGCATTTAAAAATAAACTCAAATCTCAATAAATTTGAATATTTTATTTAATATCAAAGCATTAAGCCCACATTTGAGTAAACTGAACATACAGAACTACATAACCACATGCTGTAACAACAATGCTGAGTAAAACATGTAAAAGTAGGAAGATAACTTCTAAAGTGACAACAGCAACTACATTATAAAAAGTATAAAAATGGCACCTAGTTATTCTGAAATATTCTTATAATCATACAAGTTGAAATGCTGACACTGCTTAGCAGTGATATACAAACATTAAACCTTCTTCTTTCTCATCACCACTGTCCTTGCTTGATCTTCTTGTCCTTCATCACATCCTATTTGCCCTCTAAAACACTATTCCCATTCACTCTTCTTCCTGATCTTCAGCATCCTCAAATTCCTCATCATCGTCTCCTCCAAAGTCCATCTTGGACAACAAAGTCTCCACTTGTTCTGTATCCAAAGTGAAATGGTCCATTCTTTCAAAGCCTGGCTCAGGCCTTTCTTCAGCCAGGGAGCTCTTCGCCACGTCCTTTGTCTGTGCGATCAGATTCTTGGAGGCCAGCAGGAAGTCTGCGGCACCACTTTGCTCCAGCGCCTGCACTGCCGTGTCCGTCAACTCTGTGGCTGCCTGAAGACGATCCCCATAACGCCTGGCCAGACTCCTGAGGGCAGCTATCTTCTCATCCTGCTCCTTGCTTATACGTTCCAAAAGGGCATTCTTACGCTCTTCCAAGGCTGCGTACAGGGAATCGAAGCATTCACCAAGCTTTTGCTTGGCATGTTGAGAATTGTCCTGAACAGCCGTGCAGGCCTCCTCCATCTGGTTAAGCAATGCTTGAAGGCGACCATTAACTGCTACAAGAGCATCAATAGCATTACTCAGCTCTCCTTTTTGAGCCTGATAGACACTAGCAAGCGGTGACACCTCACAGTCTTTATGTTGTCCAAATACCTTACACATGGAGCAAGTGGGAATTTGGTGAGTCACACAGTAGATGTTGATCTTCTCGTCCTCATGCTCTTGGCACAATGGTTCTTTGGAGCTTTTGGGTTTTATCGGCGTTTCTGTGGTGTTGCCACCACCTCCACCTTCCTGCTGCTGTTTGTATATGTCAATTATGTTCTCAACTAGAAGATTTCTCTGAAGTCCATGCACGCCATGACGATCAAGAACCACTTCAAAACGGCAAGTAGGGCACCGGAAGACACCACCGGAGAAACGATAAGGGTTTCGAGAGTCATAAAGATCACTAGCACATCCTCGACACAGGTTATGCTGACAGGGCAGGATCACCACCGGTTTGGTGAACATGTCCAGACAAATCGGGCAGCTTAGTTGTTTCTCAAGGCTCTCCATGGAGCCAGGAGACCCCAACAAAGAGGAAGTTCGCTGAATGTCCATGTCAATGGTTGCTTTGTAGCCTTTTGCTGTATAACTTCAATGGCTGTCTCCCCCAAAAAAAAGTTAAATAAGCGGCAGTAAATGACTCCTTGCAGTTGTGAGATCTGTTCTGGGGCAAAGTGGCCCTGGTCTTTATACTACCCTCGGCCAGTGGGTGACATGCCATTCCTCCAACCAATCAGAGCACACATTCCTATCCACTTGTTTTCAAGATTCATTTTTGGAGAAGCAAAAGCCCCCACCCCTTTGAACCCATGTGTTGTGTCATGATGATACCATAACACCCCTACCCTTTCCTGTACAGTGAGAATTCAATGTTGAAATATTTGAGGGGTGACAAACAAGCTTCATGTGAAGAAAACAAACCCTGTCTGTTACAAAACACCCTTTGAATTTTTATTGCTAATTTCTGTCCTGCACAGAATAATTACGATATTTTTCACAAGAAGAAAACACTTAATTGTACACTAAGAAGTCTATTCTGACTCGTCACCTTAAATAAATGACCAGATACCAAAAAAAAGTATGTACATTTACCATTCTTTTTATTTTCCTAGTATACTAAGCATAGTATTTTTGAAGATATATTTAATTTTGAGGAACAACCCACAAATCATTCGAAATGTGATTTTTCAAAATTAATTCTTGTTCAAATATTCTGGAGTAATTTGTCTGTTGATGTCTTAAAACACAGTACATAGGGAACCCATGAACACGTGGAAAGGGTTATTTTTAACCTATCCTTGGCCTGGGTGGGTCAGGTGTTGGCACGTGGGGATCAAATGAAGGCTGTGTTTTAGCATGATCCCTAAAGATACTATATTAAATACAGACGAGAGATTGCAAAAGAACTGTTACTATCTTGCATTCCAACAAGAAAATGATAAAGTAGTGATAAAGTAACTTCAGTCTTTAACTGTCCCTGCAAACAGTCATCATTCAAAGGATTCACACTTGGCCTATGAATATGCTAAGTTAATGCCTGAGCTAAGTTTAGTCCTGAACCACTTGAAATGGAATCTGGGAGCAAGATATGTGCCACTTCCTATGGTAAATTTTAATTTTTTCTTGCACATCCATCCACATTAAACAGTGACTAAACACATTTTGATTCTTGTAAAAGAGAAAGATAATCACACAGAACCACACATAACGTCATGTACAAAGTATACTTCTAAAATCAAACTAAATCTGTCAGTAATTAACTTTAAGTAGAGGTTGACTGACTAGAGTGAATTCTGCCAGGAAATATAAAATCTGTATTTTCATTCTCTCTCTCACCAAAACATTCAAATGCCAAGTAGTTAATTATAAAGACAAAAAACACAGGGATGGAAGTGCACAGAACATTCTATCCTGTTACATTGTCTGAATCTGTCTAGGAATTTGCTTGGCAATGCTAAGTGCACAATTATATCTCTCCTTTAAACCAATACAGACGTCTGGTGGAAACAGAGCTGCTTTAAAACAGCTGATTGTTTTATATCAACAGCTCAAAAAGAAAAGAAAAAAAATCAGTAGGGGAAACTTTTCTTTCTTCCATTTATTTATTTTTTTAGAGAATTATTTTTTTAATGAACAATTTGACACAAATTACCCCTATTGATGCTAATGTTATTTTCTAATTCCACTTATTAATCAATAAATATCTTAAATTCTCAGAAAATTATAATTTCCTATCATTGAGTCTGACCAACTACTAAACAAAAGTAGTTGCCTGAATGAGAGCTTTATTTATACGCACACAGATCAACCTCAATGTAAAGCTTAACAAAATTTAAAGAGAAACACTATATAAAGATAGAAACTATCATGTTGAAAATATCAATTTACCTTTACCTTTGTAATTCATAATTTACTGATGCTCTTAGAATACATTATGGACTGAAACATTTAGCTATTTCAAGACTATTTAGATCAGTGGTTCTCAAGCAAGGGCAAACTTCCAAGAGTATTATATGTATATTGTAAATAAATGTGTGTAAAATAAATAAATAAATAAATAAATAAACATGTAAACTGAAATCATATTTCTTTTTATTTTCTGTCAGTAATTATTGTTTTTATTACTGAACATTCAGTTGTTAAAGCTTCTGGAGTCACAAAATTCATTGTGGTTAATTAATTTAACTTATCAATACTCAGTTTCTGTTAATAAAAAAAAAAAAGTTTGAAAACAAGCAGCTTAGTCATACATAAATTGCTCCACTTTGCCAAGCATGGTGACCCTACTATCTCTTAAATGTCAGATCATACCGAGGATGTGTTTAATTAAACAGACAAGAAGAACCACAGAGCAGATGAAAATTTCTAGCCCACTTCACTATAGATTTCATTTTAGGAAAACATCATAAAATACAGCATAAACCCCAAACCACATGATCTCAGTACCTCTTAAAGCTTCCATCACAGGGAGAATGCTTTCAGACCACTGGTAAGCAGCAATAGTCGTGTAGATCCCTGGAAAGTCTCGCTGCCAGATACACTGTCCTACAGCCCATATACCGGCCAGCTCTGGGTTTGCCTGTAATAAAAATCTGTATCAGAGACCTGAAATTCATTTTACTTTATGTTAGACTAATTGGAAACAAACTCACTGTTTTGATTGCCTGTGGTATCCGTTTCCAAAGGTATCTGGCATTATTCCTGCATAAAGCAAATGACTGTTATGACAGAATCAACTGATAATATAGCCTAAATATATATGTACACTAAATATATATGTAACATACTCACATGTCATTGTGCAGGAGATACAGGACTAGTAACTGGGAATACACTTGAGGCGTAGCAATGCCACCAGGAGCCTAAGATACAAGGTAAACGATGAATATTAAATAGATGAACATGACAACTTACATAAAAACATGCCTGTTATACAAAAACAAATAACCACGCGCACGAGGAAAATTATTACTACACACAAAACATCACTGACATTTACTCAGAAGTTACATTCCGCAATAACAACAAGTTCATATTTATTTTATCTTATATTTATGTCTAGAGTTGTCTTTACATGACTAGTGTTCTTCAGCTAACAACCAAGATACTGTAGCTGTTTAACAGATAACAAACATCCGCCGAATAAAAGCATTAATATATAAATCTCTCCGTCTGTTTTTACCTCCAGCTCTTGAGTTTCAAACTGCAACAGCAGCTTTTCATCAAATTCAGCCATCATGACAGACACGGGCATCTTTTACAGGAGCTTCATATGCTAACGGCTAAGGAAAACAAACCTGGATCTGTGACTCCTCACTGACACCTGCTGGACTGGAGAGCAACGACACCACGATACACTGCCAGAGCCGTGGAATAGTTGATCTATTACCTGTTATTTTGGATGCTATAGATGGAAAACAAAATTGTGGGGAGGTACTGGAGACTAGATTGAGTCCTATTTAGCACGCAGGTTAAAGAGTTGACTGTTCTGATATTCCTGGCCAGCTGCTCACCAGGTTTATGTCTACAGATCCTCTCTCACTGTCTATAACACACCTCTAGCACTGTATTTAGAAACATGTCTCCTGTGACATGCTTACACATGGAGAAGTTCTTGCTCATTTGAAAGTTTAAAACTTTTGAAGTCACACCAAATTAAAATAGGTTGTATTATGATTGAGATACAAAATGTACAATTAATTATAACACATCTCTTTGCTTTTTGTTGCTCCACTCTCTCTAAGATTTTACTGTGGGTTTGCACGGTGTAAATGCTCACGCCAGTCTTATAAACATTTAGATCGACTTACAGTCGGACCTGTCTATATTTAGATGTAACCACCGAGAACAACAACAGATGCGCCACATATGAAACTTATAACAGTCTCGGGCTTAGTGTGAAAGGGGAAACCCTACTGAGAGCGTTATCAAACTATGTCAGACGACATTGTATTAGATTACCCTGTTGAATCAGAATTTGTTAAGGCTCTTAAAGAAGCACAAAGTAAGGAGGACTCTACATGTGTGCAGACCCTTCTCACAGAGGCAAGCAAAGAAAATCCAAATATCATCATAGAGTTGTCAAATGATGATTGGATGAAGGACCCTGATGTCGAGCTCCCCCCAGCTGTACTGTTGGGTAAGTACAACACAAACATGCCTTGGTTGATGCCGGAAAATGTATGATTAAATGTACACTGTTAAAGTTTTTCTACAGTTTGGTTTTCACACTTAATTTCATATTTTTTATCCCATCAATCAACACCACTTCAAAAATGATTTTACATTTTTATATATATAAAAAAAAGTTGTTGAAAATATATTTTCAACAACTAAAATCAGCCTAAGATGATGGAAGTAGCTGGTCTCCCAGCCTGGCCAAGTTGGTTTTAGCTGGTTGGCCACCTAGTCTCCCAGCCTGACCAATTAAAGAAGTGGACAAACCCCTCTAAAACCAGCCTGCTGACCAGTTATGACCGGCTGGGTTTAGCTGTTTTTTGTTTTTTTTAGCAGGGAACCCCTTTAATGTGTTTGATTGTTACAGTTAGAAAAAAATTAATGTAAAGTTGGCAACACCAAAGCTCCAATAAAAAACAACTTTAGCATAATGTGTGACGTTTAGAGCACACAGGGTCTTCATCAGACGATGAAGGACCTGGGTGCTCGAAATGTCCCACGCTATGCGAAAGTTTTTTTAAATAAAATTTTTGGTACTTTTAGAGCTTTGGTGTGACTTTACATTTCATTTTTCTACTTGTATTTAAGACGAGCACCCATTTGAGAGTGATGTGCGTGCTTATGTTTGCATAATTGTTACAGTTCCCATAATTTCTCCCAGTTTGTAGACCTTCTGAAATACTAAACTGAGAGTTTTCATTTCTTTTTATAATACAAGTTGTGCAATATAAATACAAATGCAATATAAAGTTACCTTCAACCAAATCTAAAACTGATTCTAAAATATAAAGCAATAAACCTTATTTTTAATTTCTAACGATTATCGTCAATTGATTTCATAGATACTATTTAAACTAAACTGAGCTAGACAATGACATCTCTGAATTCAGTAATGAAATGCCTTTAACTGAAAATTGAGTGTTTAATCTTATTATTATACATTACTGACACTCTATCCTCCATTTTGATACTGTTAAGTGCTTTGACACAATCTGTATTGTTAAAAGCGCTATATAAATAAAGGTGCCTTGACTTGACTTAAACCATTAACTAGAATTTGTCCTCATTGCTTCAACATCTTTGATTGTATGCAAGTACAGCCATTAAATACTCAGGTATGTCATCAGCTCATTGGGAGATATTTTAAATTCAGCAGCCCATGTTTATGGTTACATCATGTGAGGTCACATGACAGTGCAGCTAATGACAACTTTCACATGAACCTACACAGCTGCATATAATAGCCATCAAAACCTTAAAGCCCTATGTATAACAAATTGTTTTGACTTAATTCCAGTGATCAGCACAGTTAATGCTAAATAAACTAAATAGTTTGCATCAAGGAGAAACTGATACCCTTTCACTTCTCACTGGAATTACAGTGCCAGGGCACTTTTGGAATTAAGGTCAGAATGTAAAGCACCGGTGAGGATCAGATTGCTGATCAGCTGTGATTGGAGGACAATGCCATCACACCTCATGATTTGTCTGATTCTATTCTTGGCTTGTGCGGTGGTGATATCATCAGCATTGCTTTCCATTCAGCTGTGCATCTGGCATATTTATCGAACTGACCTCTCTTAACCACTCAGAAAACAATGATCAAGGCCCCCTTGTCATGCAATTGCCCTGCTCTGATCACATGTCATTTGTACTAAAAATACAAGATATAGAGCAACAGTGATGATATAAATAGCCATAAAATCAGACAGGTAAGAAGTAGAAAGGATTGTCAATATTAGCCATGCTCTCTCAAGGCAGTGGTGTGAGTCGAAAGGCCACATTCTTGACAGAGAGAAGGCGGTCGTCTTCAAACAGCAGTCAGGGTGTTAGGAAAGAAAAGACCAAAGGTTATAAACAACCAGGGATGGACTTCCTTTGTCCCCCTGTTCTCAATGACCTGCTAACCCACCACTGGAGAGACATGCAGGATGGATTCTCTGATCCAGAGCAATTGAACAAAGTTCTTGAATTTCAGAGCGATGAACTGATGTGGACTGCTCAGAAACGGGGTGAGTCAGATTTAATGAATAGGACTGAGATTTGAAATGAAACAATGAGTGTCTAATGTTATTTTAGGGAAGACAATGAAAATTTATTTTTATATTATGTTTGTCTGAAGCCTGCAGAATTATGTAAACTAATCTTTGTGCAATCAAAATGTTTCACAGAGCTCTTTTTAAAGTATAAATCTTTCTAAAATTGTCAAATTCAATTATACTCCTATATATATTCATACCAGTCATGTTCTTGAGCTTCAATATCCTGTTGTGATGCAGCATATGTTGTGCATCTGTTGTGAATAACACCAACATATGTTGAAATTTGTATTCTGGTTCACAAAATGGATACAGCATACCTGGTGCACTTAACAAGCTTCTAAAATAGCTTAACTAGAAAGCCCTGCTGGTTTATTGCTTGTTTTGAGCAGGACTACTTGGTGGACCAGCAAAACCATGGTGTTCACCAGTAAAAAATTCTAGTCAGCCAGTTTGGTCTCTGATAAAGCTAGCTGACTAACATATTTTCCTGGTGAACAACGTTTTGCTGGTTAACCAGCTATGAACCAACAATGAACCTGCATGAAACAGTGATCTTTTTAGCAGGCTTATTGTGACAACACATGGAGAAATCATATACTAAACTAATATAAAATATTAAAAAGGGAAAATTCTGTCATCATTTACTCATCCTCATGTCATTCTAAACCAGGGATGGCGTTTCCAAATCCAGCCCCCCCTCCTGGAATGCGTAGCCTCATTTTGTGAAATGCTGCCACTGCTCTAAACCCATAAGACAAAACACACACTTGGTTTAACTTGGTTGAATTTGATTCAATCCAAGTGTTCCGAAGAGACACATTTAATTTATGCTTTTATTTACATAAAACATATGTGTAGAATATTTTAATATTCTGAAGAACCTTTTTCCACTATAAATAATCTTTTGTACAATGGAAATGTTCCATGGATGTTACAGGTTTTTCATGGAATTTAGATGCGTATAAAGAGCCTTTATTCATATTGAGCACATAACATATGCGGAAGCTCAATCATACTTGCTTGATATTTTCTTTAAAAGATGAATGAAAGTCTTATGGGTTTGAAATGACATAAGGGTATGTAAAATGATGGAATTTTCATTTTTGGGTGAATTATCATTTTAATAGAAAGATTTTTAAATATAAATTGACATTTTCATTATCACAACATATGCAAAAAAAACCCAAAAAAACAGTAACATAGTGACCAATCAGATTTAACTGTTTTGGTAATGATATATTATAAAGTTGAATATCATCTAGATATGTATATGACATATTTGAGTCATACTGTAATCCAGGCTTTTACCATGGACAGCGTGTCTGCAAGTAAACACCCCTCACATTCCCTGCACTCCGTTTTGATGAGACAGGCGTCTTACATGAGACACACTGACATACTGAAGCTTTTCATGCAAGGATAACAAAGCTTGCGTCTTCAAAAATAGACTAAATGTGCCACGCTCTACAAGTCCTTTATCACTTAACTCACAGCATTGTGTTTCATTCTATCTGTGGGCGAATGCAGCATAACTGTGGTGAGGAATTTGTGTGGAGTTGACACAGGATTTCTAAGGGATTGAGGTAATCTTCTGTGCATATGAATGCCATGCACAGATCAATACTCAAGAGGCCTGATCCCAGTCGCTGTTTGGGTCTGTCTCCATGCAACACCCCTACGACTCATTCTGCAGATTCCAGTAAAGATTTTCCTGGTGTGCCTTCGAAATGAGTGATCTCATGCAACCAAGAGATTATGCCATTGAAATTAAACTCTCTGCTTCTATTGTAAATATCTAATGTGTGACATGGCAGGCATTTTTTTTTTAGCATACATGGAAGTAGCGTATAAAATTTGATCTGTTTAACAATGGAGCTTGTTTAAATGTCCCTGAAAGACAGGTCTATTATTCAAATAAAACAAAAGGCAACAAATGGGCATAGATGTTAGAAGCTCAAAGGATTTAGTATCTATCTCATACATCAACAACTAAAAATGGCCCCAGTAAGCTTTGACCAACTGATGGAGAACAATGGCTTACTAAAAATAGAGGCAAAAAGTGCTTGAAGCCATAGGAAAACATGACTAGCACTATATAAACTCAAGTCTTTGAAAGCCTAAGTCATTTGAAAAGGTAAGAGGATGCTAAGAACTATGCGCTTTGAGAACCTCTGTTCCACCGTGCAGCTGAATGGATGGCAGGCTCTGTTGGATGATAACTATGAGTTAGGACAGGATCATTGGGAAAGAGCTCATTTACGCTCCTTATGGCTCTATAGAGCTGTAGTGAAGGGAGACACAAGAGTGCTTCGTAACCTCCTTAAAAGGAATTATATTGATGTTGATGTGTTTTACAATGTGAACCGTGAGGAACTTGAGTGGCAAGCTCACTCAGACACCACCTTTGGACCCTCAGGTAAAAACAGTCATTTGTGGTATAGAAGCTTTGGAGGTGTATCAAAAAGATTGTACTTTTTTTTTCTTTTTTTGTGCTGTGCTGATGAATGAAACAAAGATTGTGTTTATTCTGTGATAACAGAGATGAAACGTTGCTGCTGTGGACAATTTTGATCAGATTTATATATTTAGATTTATGTTTTATATGTAGCCTATTTATTTTTCTTTTATTGAGCATTTCAAAATCTATTATTTTTAGACTTTATTGTACTATTTCTACTATCAAAATTTAATTTATTAATATATTTTTTTATATTAGCAGAAGTATGTTATTTTATTTACATTTTTTAGAGTATACTTTACCATGAAAAACATTTATCTAATTTCTAAATGCCTAAATGGCTTGACATACACTACCGTTCAATAGTTTGGGGTCAGTAAGATTTTTCTTATTATTATCAATGTTGAAAACAGTTGTGCTCCTTAATCTTTTTATGGAACCACATGTTTTTTTGTAAAAGTACCATAAAAGTTCAAAAGAACAGCATTTATTTCAAAAAATAAAATGTAAAAGTTTATACTGTCATTTTTGATCAATTTAATGTATACTTGCTGAATAAAAGTGTTAATTCCTTTAAAAAAAAAAAAAAAACTTACCAGCCCCAAACCTTTGAACAGTAGTCTATGTCAGGTGCAATTCTTAAAAGAAAAAGTATCATTTTGGTGTGTTTTCTTACAAGATTCTTTCAATTATTCAAACACATCAGTTGATAGTCTGACAATATTTCACATTTCAGGTCTTTGGTCTTTAGAGTATAAAAGAGAACTGACAAGCCCACTGTGTATTGCTGCTGCACAAGGTTTCTCTGAATGTCTACAATATTTACTGGAACACGGCGCACACCCCAACCTTATCGCAGGAGGAAAAGCAGCACTTCATGAGGCCTGTGCAAACGCCAACACTGAATGTGTAGAGCTGCTGCTGGAACATGGAGCTAATCCTAACCAGATGACTGATGAGGGACTGACTGCCTTACATCTCTGCAGAACACCACAATCACTACGGTATCATCATATGAATATAATACATAATGCACTATATATTATAACACCTTATAATTCATATAATCATGAGTATAATTTAAAAGTAATTGTAAAAATACTAAATATAATACTCAAATGATATGTCATTATACACCAGTAATCCATATTAATAATATATTTCATCTCTTTAAGAGTGTAGTGCAAAATTTGAGCAAACAATTCTTCACCTCAAAAATGATTTACAATTATTGCAATTACCATTGTAGTTGTGCAAAAGCCTTGGTGAGATATGGCGCCAAAGTGAATTTACCCAGTGAAGAAGAGGACGAAACACCACTGCATGTAGCAGCTAGACATGGTCTGCCCCACCATGCACAGCTGTACCTACGATTCGGAGCCTGTGTGAACCATAGCAGCTCTTCGGGTGAAACGCCACTTGGGGTGGTTTGTGGAGTTGCCCCAGAAAAGACAGACGACAGCCAAGATGAACGATACCTAGAAATGTGTCGTCTCCTCCTGGCCTATGGAGCTAACATTAATTCGTCTGATAAAGAACGCCGCAGTCCTCTACACAAGGCAGCCCGCAATGTTCAGCTTAAGTTGGTGGAGCTTCTCTTGGACCATGGGGCTGATATCAATGCCATTGACTATAATGGATGTTCACCGTTATCGAGTGTTCTACAAAGATCTGTGGTTCGGCAAGAGTGGGAACCTCACAGGGTTGTTCAGACCTTGTTAAATCGGGGCTGTATTAAAGTCTGGCCACAAGCACTGCTGAAGGTGAACAATGAAATAATAGCCCTGAGATTTATTCTATACAGTAAACTATCTTCTTATTTCGTGACATAAACATTCTATTAATTTGCTGATGTCTTATTCATCTTTCTTTTATATGTATTTTGGTATGATCAAATGGCAAAATTAATTACTTCACGTTTCATGTTTTTTTTTTTTTTGTTTTGTTTTAAGGTATTAGCAGCCTGTGCAGAGGCACCTAAAACTGTGGAAATCTTATTTAACTCATACACACTTGTTCCTGTGACCTCCAAATGGGTTGAGGCTATACCTGAGGATATTTTTCATGTAAGTCTTTCATCATTTCACAAGGATTTTTGCATTCACTACTAGACGAAACCTTTGGAAACATGATTCATAGCATAAATATTTCAAACACAGTTTAGCAAAACAAGGCTAAAAGGCTTAAAGGTGAAAATAAATCAGTTTTGGAGTCAGCGCATGCTGATGCTGCTGGTTTTATTGTATTATATTAATATATGGATATTCTCCCACTCTCTTTTTTTTTTTTTAGCTTCACAGAACCTTTTATGAATCTCTTTTTGCACTGGAGTATAAACCACGTAGTTTACAGCATCTGTGTCGGTCTGCACTGAGGAAACAGTTTGGGAAAAACTGCTGCTCACTCATTCCCCGGCTCCCTGTACCAAAGCAACTTGAACAGTATCTTCTTTTGAAACCAGAGGGGTACATTGACTAGAATCAGACCTTTTGGCAGAAACCTTTAGAGAACTTTAGAAGGGTTTTTAATGCTAGAAATGTAACACTCTGACAGAGATGATTGCCTTAAGTTTCACTTGCAACGTCACCATAAAGTGACATTTTTAGAGATTGTATTTTTTCACCTGTTTTCATAAATAACCTGATATATTAGTGTAAATAGCTTTACAAGATATTTTATTGTTTGAATGACAGTGTGTTATGTGTGCGTCCTTTATTCATTTCTATAAATATGCAGTTGCAGCTCAGTTGACGTTTATTGCATATTATTTCATTAAGAAATATTTTTTCTGTCAATAAAATAATATCTCTTGTCAAGTTTGACTATCATTTCTTTCTGTCTGACTTTTCTCCAGTGTACAGTTGGTTATATGTAAGCAAGTACTCACAACAACTATAGCAAAGGGTTGGCAGAAATAAGTTATCTGGTAAAAATGTTATGCTGACATTTATCAGCCTCAGTGCATGAAATTTGTTGCTTGACATCAACACTGTTTGTGGACATGTGAACTGCACTTGTTTGGTTGGCTTGTTTTGATGTACTTTTATGCTTTGTAAGCTGACATGTGCACTAAATAAAATGTATTTATTTTATTATTATTATTATACATGTTACATACATTATTATATTAAACATAGCGGCCATGAGGGGGCGGCCTGCTCCATGTAGAATTTTTTTTTTTCTCACGTGAGTGTACATTATTATGTACTACATATCTCAATCTATATATCTAATATAATATATCTCAAAACTAACATACTAAATATCTTAATGCGTTAAACGTTTTTGCAAAATAATCAAACACTGCGCCCTTAAAATATTTAGTATTAAACTTAAATGTAGTCCTTTGTTTCATAATACAGTAGTTTTTAGCTGCTTTTAAGGAAGAACCTCTTTCTCTCTTTAAATGATAATTTCCACATTCCACAGACTGAGTTCGCATTATGTTCGTCTCTTGGTCAAAAAGTGCGTAAATCCTCGCTTTAACTGTGTTGTGCCACCTGGGAGCGGTAAACGCACCGCTATTGAACGGAATGAACGGCGGTGACGCACGAGCTTCACGAACGAACCGGATCAGACAGACTCTGGCGTGTCTTGTCACTATTATCTGTGCCTGTCACCGTTACCGGAGTCGGTTGCCCATCCAAGCTTTAACAAGTTTCGTCGCATTTATTTTGTGCAGTATACGTGAGCGCTGAAGTGCAGAAGAGAAAACGGGAGGCATGTGAAGTTACTGTCACTTTCACCAGAGATGGAGAATTCAGCTGAAGATGAGTGCGCTGATTCAGGAGCGGAGACCGGAGGGTGAGTAACGATAAAGAGGCTTGTTTGTATCTAAGAAAACTAAATAAATAGGATAGGGAATATAGCTATAATGCACTAATTAGGATAAACACCAATATGCTACAAATATCAACGCGTTTATAAGAATTTGATTCATTTAAAGTGAGTCATTTGATGAGGATTCTGATACCTGAGCAGCGCAGGTCATCAATAAAACCATTAGTTTGAAGTTTTCTCGTTTCGTTTCTACCTCTTTTGGCACATTTCTTATTTAACCATCTGTTGTTTGGTATTAACACCCAAGACATCTGGCGCAGAGATTTACTGCTGAAAAGTAGCTGGAAAGCCAATGAGCTGAGCTCTTAGTGCATGCTGCTTAGGCTTTTTAGCACAAGAGAGTGACAGAAGTAGCCAATATACTAATCACATAGATCTGACATCAGCTCTCTAACTCTCTATTATTTCAAAGTCATGTATGATCTGTACCATCATTCTGTGATTTCAGCTGTGAGCGATGAAAAGATGCATCCTGGTTTGTTTATAGGTATGTCACATCATAATGGCTGTCCTGTCATGTAGGTGTAGGTATGGTGATTTAGTAAAATAGTACACTTGATATACTTATGAATCCTCTCTTCTTCAGAACATGTGACCTGTGTGTTTGTATGGTATATCTGCTTTAGAATATTATTTCTTTAAATATTCTTTAGGTCATTAGTTCTGAAGAAAATGGCCTTGGTACCTTTATAATGACTAACTCTTCAATTAGCTGATGCATTTATCCAAAGCCACTTACAGTAAAACCATGAGCAACCTGGGGTTTAAGCTCAAATGGTGATCGCTTATCCCTTGTTGAGTTTGAACTACAACCTGTAATCTGACCACATTTAACCACTAAGATACATCATCTAGTTCCTTTAAACTTGTCTTCAAAATGTACAAAACCATCTTAGAAATTCATCTGACCCAAAAAATGTATTATGTGTGGTTGATCATATAATTGCAATATGATCCTATGTAAATATATTGAATATCTTCCGAGCCTTTTTTTGATTAGTGACTTGTGATAACTGTTCAAAAAACTAATAAATATAGTCAGTTTTAGATTTGGTTTATGTGGCTGTCTTGGTGCTAAATGAGAGCTAGCAGATGTTGTGTGTCTTATATCCTCATTTAGTTCATTTAACAACAGTAACTGTAAACTGCATGGATGGCAGTAAATCAGAGACTTTCAAAAAAGAATGCTTTCTAATGATGCTTCAGAGTTTGTTGTGTAAGTGTGAACAACATGCAGAAAACTCTATACAGCACTCACTGATTCAGGAATAGCAAACATAAAACATGTGATTCACTCTAATACTCTAATAATGATTTTATTTGTATGAGGTATTATACATGAAAGTGCTTTTGCTGTTAAATGCAAAGTATAGACTGTATTCAAAAGTTTGGAGTTGTGCTTCTTTATATATTTGTGGAAAACATGATTCATTCAAGATTCTTTGATGAATAGAAAATTCAAAGGAACAGCATTTATTTGAAATAGAAATCTGTTGTAACATTATAAATGCCTTTACCATCCCTTTTGATTTGTGTCTTTGCTGAATAAAAGTACAATTATTTTTATAAAATATTAAATCTTACTTATCCCAAACTTCTGAACAGAAGAGTTGCACCAATGCACCACACTACTAGTATAGACCACACTATTACATCATTGAATTAGAACATTCAAGTTTAACTACATGGAATTTCCCTGTTCTTAAAAATAATTTAATACCCTGTTACACTCTGTTCACTACCAGAGAAACAGGAAAAAGACATGTACAATGGAAACAAAATCACTAGGTCACTATGTAAGACATTATGAAATATGTCAAACACGTCTTATTCTATGTTTTTTTACCTTCCTCAGCAACTGTTGAGCTGAGAGAATCTTTCTGACACAAAGCAGCAAAACACAATCTTTGATCATAATCTGTGCATATATGTGTGTGTAATACACTAGAGACTTTGCTACACACTAACACACACTATATACCATAACACCCAGGATTGTTTATCCAGATGTAGGACCTTCCTTTGAAACCTTGGGATCCTAAATCACTCTAACAGTCTCTAACAAAAGTCTTCTCTCTCTCCTTTCTGTCATTCATTCTCTTCTCAGGTCTGACTACAGTCTTATGTCATCTGCAAGCAGTGAGTACATGCCATTTGTTTGTATATTCCCCTTTATGCAGTGCAGCAAACACATATTCGCCATATCTAATGTCCTATACCATTTCCTCTGTTGCCTTGGGGGGATTATGAGGGACTATTATTTGTAAAGCTGTTTTTGGAATAATATGTATTTCGAAAAGCACATTACAAATGACAAGTGGAAGATTTCTGTCAGTTAAAACACTTGACAATTGTTGCCATGACAGTGAGATTAGTTTGTTCGGGGAATCACTGCTTGAAGTGCTTCGAGAGCTCTAACACCTCCGCTTGTTTGTGTGTGAGTGCCTGCTTGTGTGTGTGTCTGGGGCTGACCTTTCCCCGTGGCTGCGTCGGGCCCAGTCTGTTTCCCTATGGAGGGATTAATGTCCAATATTAGCCCATTAATCTGGGCAGCAGGAAACACTCCTCCTAGTGACAGCGCAGGAAG
The DNA here is from genome assembly GCA_039654775.1 of Spinibarbus caldwelli. NCBI lineage: Eukaryota > Metazoa > Chordata > Actinopteri > Cypriniformes > Cyprinidae > Spinibarbus > Spinibarbus caldwelli. The sequence goes on from CM077232.1 coordinate 19,357,191, forward strand.
CACTCTCTCACTCACCCACTCACATATAGACACACTCACCTACTGTACTCACATACACACTCCATCAAGGACACCACATAATAAACTGTGTATAATTCATTGAAGAATGAAGAAAAGTGGTTCAATGTGGACTCAGAGACAGAAAATGAAGAAAACAGAATGAGAAATAATGAGAGAGGGGGAGAAATAGTGGGGCTGAAGAAGAATTAAATGCTTAAATTAGCATTTGTTTCATCGGTTCTCACATATGAAAAATACAAATTAGTTTGATGACAGAGTGTAGTTTACAGTACAACATTCAACAATTTTCAAACAAAATAAATTTATTAAATAATATGTATTTTAATTTTATCCTGGGCCTGGCTAAGTGCTTAAAGGCATGAAAGTAGTAGTGAGAATCAATGTAACAGTGTCTAGAGAGGGAGTTCTTTAGAATTTATATACTGTATATTTCATATTCCATCGTCTTTTTCTTTGTCTGAGTACCTTTGCATGGATGAGAGATCTGTTTTTCACTTTTTCCACCACATTTCCCCTTATTGTTTCTGCATTCTGTCTCTTTTTTAATGGTATGACAGTATGCTTTCTTGAAAGGCTGCCATGAATAACTGTTTAATGCTGCATCATCAGTCATGTCAGCATTTCACCACTTCTGCAGCTCATCAGATTTTCTCTGTATCCATGTGCACAATACTTTCCTCTATATATCTTTATTTTGTCACAACTCGAGTGCATATTCTGTGAAATCTGTTTGGCCTCTTTATAGCTTTGGACACTTTACTGCACTGAAAAAAAAAAGTGGTTCATGTAGTAACATTTAAATTAATTAATTTTAAGTCAAAAATGTTATTTAACATCACTAAATCAACCTAAATCCATTATGTTACACCAACAAAGCATTAGATCAGAGAGAAATAGCCACTTGAAGTAACAATTGCAGGTTTTTACGACACCAGATTGGAGTGTATATTAGGGATGGTTAAGATGGTGCTAATTATGGTGTCTTATTTAATGTTGGTTGCTTAAGTCTCAAACAGCCAGATTACATTCCATCACAGATTCAACTGAGATTACAGATGGTTTAAAGTCATCGAGGCTTCTTGAGTCTAACTGAACGAAGCACTGCCTCTAATAGACAGAAAAGATACACACAAACATAGAGAACAGATTTGCTAGTTCATACATATGCCAAGACAAGAATATGGTGCTGAATTTTAACCCCATTACAGTAAGTTTGCAGTTCATATAATTAGAATTTGATTAGATAACTTACAGTACTTTCACATAGTTTTAGTTTGCCTTGTAATAATTCACAAATTATAAAATATTAATGATAACCAGTGACAATACTCTTTCAACACATTTTTCATCAGATGTTTGTAAAAACAAAGTGTAACCATTATAAAATACTGATAAAGAGTGTGTGTTCAAAATGTTTCACTTGCTCAGATGTATTTTCAGAATGACAGAATAATCATAATCAAAACATTTATTTTAAAAGGGGAAATATCACAGAATAACTACATATATATTTTTTATTCAGTATAAGCTATAAACTTGATAAATTGGGACTTGCAAACTGGCCAACGTTTCAATGACAACTAACATTTAAAAATACATTTTATTTTATTTGACCATTTCCTTTGAGTGAAATCTATCAAATAATGTGATTAAAGTTCAGTATCTGTGATTTCTCCTCATAACTGCATCAGTAATAATTCAAATTATACTGTTTCCTATCAATAGTATCCTGTAAACAGTGTCTGAATAAACCATGTGTCTGCGGGGCAAAGTGCCCTAACATTCATATTTAATTTCTTCCAGCTGAAAGCTTTTGGTAATTAAAACATTAATAACTGGATCACATTAGGTCTGTTGTAAGGCTGTTTGTATATGTGTGTGTTTCTAGAGGTCATGCTGTACAATAGAGAATGTATTGTATGTTTTTAAGTCTGAACAAGTACCTTTGCCTAGTGAACACACTGCTTGGTTTTTCTACACACTGATCGATTGAAAGGATCCTTCATTAAACTCAGATGTGTGTCAGTTACACCTGGAAGAGTACAGTGCAACTAGAGAAGTGTGTTTACTTGAGTGAGTGTGTTTTTGTGTGTAAGTGTGTAAGAGCATAGCGTTCCCTCGGCCTCTGGTGCCCCCAACCTTAAACAACAAACAAAGTGGGACGAGTCCCATGAGTCAGGAGAGTTTGGGGTGAAAAAAAAGAGTAGACGAAAAGAGAGGCAGCTCAGCAGCAGTCCATGTTCTGCCACTTTTTGCTATATACTGGATTTTTTTATTATGAGAATAGCTGCACAATAATTGTCTTCTCATAATAAGAGCACAAAGATTTTTGCTGTTGTTGCTATAGATTATGGCAGACAGATGAATATATCAATAAGAGAGTTTGAAGGGCTTGATACATAGTGCAGCATTTCTCATAATGTAGAGAAATCATGTGTTTTCACAAATCGTATAAATACGAATAATTCTTTAATTTCTGCTCTCATTGATCTCATTCTGCAGTCATCAAACATCACATTTGCCTTGAACACTTTGTTAAGGGAGTCTTTCATGTAGTTTTGTGCTCAGGGATATTTATGTGTGTGTGTGTGTATGTGTGTGTGTCTGTGCACTCACGGCTCAGTATGGTCAAAGGTTCAGTGGAAGGGCAAACCTTATTCAGAAGTCCTACAGGGAGCCAAAGCATTTCTCCAGGGTTACTAACCATCCACTAATGCAACTAATGAGGCTGCACTGTTCACTATACTGCCTGATTACAGAACAGGAGCGCATGGATGAAAAGATTTCATTCAGTCTTGAGAGCCAATTCATTTATTTTTTTTCTATTTCGTACAGTCCTTTCCTTTATAGAAGTCAAAAGCAAAGTAGATGTACAGTGACTCCTGAAGCCAGAATAAAGCAGAACATGTAACACACTAATGCACCTAATACAAATAAAGGGAAGAGCTAAATGTGTGGTAGACTTTGTAGCAGTGCTCAAACTGAATGACAAATATAGTTGGGGGTTTTCTAAATGGTTTTATAGTAGGAAGATGATGAATTGTTCTGAACAAACTGCATACTTCCCTTATGTCTATTTAACCATATGATATTTTTATTATTAAAGATATATTCAGATATTATCATAAAGCAGTGGTGGTTTGTGGCTGTTGTAAGGGATTGTACTATAAAGTGTTTAAATTTATTTAAATTTATTTATACAGTCAAACCAAATATTATTCAGATTTTTGATATTTTTTTTACTAGTGGGTGCAGGACACTGTAGTTCATTTATGTAAGTGGGGATAGCAAAATAAAGTAAACTGTGACATATTATACCCAAAAAGTCATCATACAGTGGACTACCAGTAAAACTGATAAACATTTGGGACCAAAAATTTCATTTGAGACTTTGACTTGACCATGTTTTGTTACATACCTTTCTATCAAAGTTATCTGACATTATCAAGAGGAATTTGTTCTGACACAGTTTAACTCTTGTCATATTTTATTACCATTTTCTATAGCAAATAAACTGTTATAACGTGAGAAATTTTGTAGGTGTCTGAATAAATTTTGGTTTGACTGTAAATGAATTATTAATTAATAATATAATATATATGTATAATATGTATAAATTTAACTTTCAAATACATTTTAATTTGCATGAAATTAAATTAACCCTATATATTTTCTAAATGCACGTTATTGAACTTATTGTGAACAATTTATGCAATCATGTGTTTACTAAAAAAAAAAAAAACCTTTATTTTCCTGTGAAACTTCTCTCTGGTAACATATGCCAGACTTCTCCATTCATTAAGTTAGCTCCTCCACCCCTTACTTATAATCCACCACAAGCTTGCGTTCAGATCTTCCTCCATCCAATCCCATCCCAACCTTACATTTTTTCTTTTTTGATATTCTGCTTCCCTTGTATATTTGACTTTAATTAACGTATTGTAATATACTATATTAAATCAGTGTAGCTCCATAAATTTATGGATCATTTTCTTGTCTTTCTATCTACCCACCTTTTGTTATGTCTTTCCTTTAGGTGATTTGTCCATGGAGGACCTACAAGATCCTTTCTTAGTTTCGATCCACATCATCACTGACCCCGGTCAGGCCAAAACGCTCCAGCAAGCTGCTGATCAGGTCCTCTCCTGGCTCCACCCTGATCTCACCCTCTTCAGGGTGTCTGAACGGGCAGGTGGTCTCTCTCGAAAGCCCAAGGTCCGCCTGCAGCGTGTCACTGAACCACCATCGCACCAGCCTGCCTTGGCTGTAATTCTGTTTCTACAGGATGAATATGGAGGTGAAGAAAGTCTCGAACGTCTCCACAGTCAGCTGAGGTGCCCACCGTGGCGATACCACCACACAGAGCGGGTGAACGGGCGAGGGCTCTTACCGTTTTCGCCAGCCAGCCAGGACTTCGTTACACTTGCACCAGGCACGCCACTGTGGGCGCTTCGTCACGTGCACTATGGCAAAGAGATTGTGCGCTTCACAGTCTATTGTCACTATGAGACCTACACCGAACAGGTGCGTCTGTACAGGCTGCTCCTGCGCCGAAGGCTGGCCCAGAAGAAGGAGGATTTCTGCTTCTGTGTGGTGTACTCTAACTCTGAAACAGAAATCCAGCTGTCATTCAAGCGGATGCCCCGTGGCCAGAACCCCATCCCCACTGAAAATGCTGTGATGGAGATTCGAGTGAGGGATGTTGGTGAACTTGTGCCACTGCTGCCATGTCCCTGCACACCCATCAGCGACATCCGCTGGCAAACCAATGATTATGACGGGAATAAAATATTGCTACAGGTAAGACATAGAGAATATATTATTAGAAAATATATCTCAAAGCAATGACTTTTTGTATATATATATATATATATATATATATATATATATATATATATATGACCAAAACCAGTCTTAAGTAGCATGGGTATATTTGTAGCAATAGCCAAAAATACATTGTATGGGTCAAAATGATCGATTTTTCTTTTATGCCAAAAATCATTAGGATATTATTTAAAGATCATGTTCCATGAAGATATTTTCTAAATTTCCTACCGTAAATATATCAAAACTTCATTTTTGATTAGTAATATGCGTTGCTAAGAACTTCATTTGGACAAATTTAAAGGCGATTTTCTCGGTATTTAGATTTTTGCACCTTCAGATTCCAGATTTTTGGCCAAATATTGTCCTATCCTAACAAACCATGCATCAATGGAAAGCTTATTTATTCAGTTTCCAGATGATGTATTAATCTCAATTTCAGAAAATTGACCCTTATGACTGGTTTTGTGGTCCAGGGTCACATATCATGTCTTAAACATTTAAATGACATCTCATATACACTATTCACAAAAGTTATTTTAGTGAACTGTCAGCAGATTGTTCTAAAGTTTGTATTATAATAATGAGTTCATAAAGTTGCAGTATATGTATTTTACATACAGTGGGGCAAAAAAGTATTTAGTCAGCCACCAATTGTGCAAGTTCTCCCACTTAAGATGAGAGAGGCCTGTAATTTTCATCATAGGTATACCTCAACTATGAGAGACAAAATGAGAAAAAAAAATCAAAATTTTTACAGAATTTATTGGTAAATTCCTCGGTAAAATAAGTATTTGGTCACCTACAAACAAGCAAGATTTCTGGCTCTCACAGACCTGTAACTTCTTTAAGAGGCTCCTCTGTCCTCCACTCGTTACCTGTATTAATGGCATCTGTTTGAACTTGTTATCAGTATAAAAGACACCTGTCCACAACCTCAAACAGTCCAACTCCAAACTCCACCATGGCCAAGACCAAAGAGCTGTCAAAGGACACCACAAACAAAATTGTAGACCTGCACCAGGCTGGGAAGACTGAATCTGCAATAGGTAAGCAGCTGTGGGAGCAATTATTAGAAAATGGAAGACATACAAAACCACTGATAATCTCCCTCGATCTGGGGCTCCACGCAAGATCTCACCCCGTGGGGTCAAAATGATCACAAGAACTGTGAGCAAAAATCCCAGAACCACACGGTGGGACCTAGTGAATGACCTGCAGAGAGCTGGGACCAAAGTAACAAAGGCTACCATCAGTAACACACTGCGCCGCCAGGGACTCAAATCCTGCAGTGCCAGACGTGTCCCCCTGCTTAAGCCAGTACATGTCCGGGCCCGACTGAAGTTTGCTAGAGAGCATTTGGATGATCCAGAAGAGGATTGGGAGAATGTCATATGGTCAGATGAAACCAAAATAGAACTTTTTGGTAAAAACTCAACTTGTCGTGTTTGGAGGAGAAAGAATGCTGAGTTGCATCCAAAGAACACCATACCTACTGTGAAGCATGGGGGTGGAAACATCATGCTTTGGGGCTGTTTTTCTGCAAAGGGACCAGGACAACTGATCCGTGTAAACGAAAGAATTAATGGGGCCATGTATCGTGAGATTTTGAGTGAAAACCTCTTTCCATCAGCAAGGGCATTGAAGATGAAACGTGGCTGGGTCTTTCAGCATGACAATGATCCCAAACACACCGCCCGGGCAACGAAGGAGTGGCTTCATAAGAAGCATTTCAAGGTCCTGGAGTGGCCTAGCCAGTCTCCAGATCTCAACCCCATCGAAAATCTTTGGAGGGAGTTGAAAGTCCGTGTTGCCCAGCGACAGCCCCAAAACATTACTGCTCTAGAGGAGATCTGCATGGAGGAATGGGCCAAAATACCAGCAACAGTGTGTGAAAACCTTGTGAAGACTTACAGAAAACGTTTGACCTCTGTCATTGCCAACAAAGGGTATATAACAAAGTATTGAGATGAAATTTTGTTTTTGACCAAATACTTATTTTCCACCATAATTTGCAAATAAATTCTTTAAAAATCCTACAATGTGATTTTCTGGATTTTTTTTTCTCATTTTGTCTCTCATAGTTGAGGTATACCTATGATGAAAATTACAGACCTCTCTCATCTTTTTAAGTGGGAGAACTTGCACAATTGGTGGCTGACTAAATACTTTTTTGCCCCATTGTAACTCTTAATAAATGAGAGTCTATATGGAATATTTCTGCTAAATAATTTTCACACACCACAGGACTGTTGAAATAAATTAATGAAGGGAAAAATGTGAATGAAATGTAAAAAATATAATGCAATTTTCCATATACATTTTAATATATTTTAATATTCATATGTATTATTCATACATGATAACCTAAATTTGTAATGTTGGTTTAAAAAGCACATGACATGTTATGCATGTTATATATGTTATACTATTAAAAAAAAAAACAGGATTGTGATGAGTTTTTGCAAATTAACTGACACTAAATAGGTAACATTAGCCAAATGCTAACTACCTAACATGAGTTAATATGGGATGTGGTAGTGTTAGACTACAAAATCAGTTATCCTACACTGATTTCATTACGCTATTTATTTTCTATGGGATGGAGTAGTTCATTCATAGTTTTGAACTTGTTTTTTTTTTTCAGATTTTCTTATATATATATATATATATATATATATATATATATATATATATATATATATATATATATATATATATATACTTTTAATTTTGAATAATGTATTGTGATTCATCTCAGAGTTGCTTTGGTTCAAGGCTTAGAGCTCTTTATTCAGAAATTTTCTTTCATGCCTATGGAGAAAAATAATGAGGAAAATGCTTCCATATTCAGGTCTCTGAAATAACATTTGAGCTCTGAAATGATGCTCTGCAAGCGGGGTTGTGAATCAGTTTTTCATTACTGGTTGTCTCTGCAGAAATTACCTTCAGAGAGCAGCTCACATTCTTTGCATCTCTTGCAGTCGCTTCCTGAGGGTGTTTTGGTAGAAACCAAACAAACCACAATTGAAAGAGTGAAGCAGTGCGACCTTCTCTTCCTGAGTCGTTACCTAGCTACTGTAGAAAACAACTGCTGCTAGTAACTACATTGATGACACAAATGTACCACAGTTTTGAGCCAAACTGATATTGAACTCAGGTTCAGACAAGGCAACTGAACTGAGAACTACTGCTTAAGCACCCTGCAGAGTTGCATACAAGAAAGAAACATGCAAACAAAAAGATGTTGCATAAATTGTACAAACTGATTTTTAAAATGTGTCCTGGTTCAGTTCCAGACAACTCTGGTCTCTTGTGTTTGTGTGTTTATGTGTGTGGAAGACTGTACTCAATGTAAATACTCAAACAAACCTAAAGACAGCCAAATTAACTAACACACAAGCACATACAGGTCAATTCTGCCTGACCTGGATTAGCTGCGATCAAAGCAGGTTTGGCTCTCTGTCACAACTACAGCTTCATTACTAATCAACCCCTGCTGGTGCCAAATGGCACAGAGAGGATTTCACACATAATACACATTATCTCTCAAATGAAAAAACACAAGCTGAACTCATTGTATATACAGACATATAGACAAACTCTCTCGCTTTACCTCAAAAATTCAAAATATAATCTGCTGCTAAATATCTGAAAACATTTCATGTTTGGAAAACAACAGGGATAGTGATATATAGACTGGAGTAATGTCTGCTGAAAATTTGTCTTTGCTATGACAGTAATGAATAAAAAATGAATAAAATATTTTACAAATTTATTGTTTTTACTGTATTGCTGTGAACATAAATATGGGACTATTTAAAAAAAAAAAAAAAAAACCCAAACTTTAGAATGATATTGTAAATATGTAAGATACTGTAATCATTACATTTTTACAAAACTGTAAACTTGTGTTTACTCACCAAAGACAATTTTACTTACATTTGGTGCTCAATGAGTCATAAATTTCCCCACAGAGAAATGTATACTATTTTGAGTGAGATATAGCACATACAAAATGAATATAATGGCATATAATGAGAGAAATGTATGAATGTGGAAAACGTGGGAAATGTGTGAGTGGAACAGTGAGGAAGAATGGCACAAAGAGGCTCAAAGATGGATGGAAAACCAAATAAAGCAACAGAGGAAAATGATCGAGGGAGAGGTAGAGGGATGGAGGGAATGTGCAGTGAGGTGTGAAGCAGAAAACAGTGGAACTTTGTTACTCTAATGCACACACACTCAACAATGCTTGCTAAGTTTAAAGAGAATTTTTCCTCTTTCTCTCTCTCTCTCTCTCTCTCTCTCTCTCTCTCTCCCACACACATACACACACAGGTATACAGTTACCTTATCAAAGCCACATTCCCACATTGTGTTTTGTTTGGCATTTGCAGAAACATGGCTCCTTTTCCTAAGCTATTTTTGTTTAATGTCAAACTATTTTGACAGCTCACTGCAGAATCATTCTCCACAAAGAGTTCATGTTGTTCATATTGCCATTTAAACAGTTCAAGATTTAAAGCAGCTGGTTCTTAAGTAGTTTTGCTTTAAGATCAGATTTTATATTTACATAGACTGTCAAATGGAGACCAAATGTATTATACAAAATATCGTTAATATTACACATTGAGGTTTACTGTTACAGTTTTTACTGTATTTCGATCAAATAAATGCAGTCTTAGTAAGCATTGTTTTAAAAAAAAATATTTAAAAAATCATACTTATTCCAAACTTATGAATGGTAATGTTTGTGTACATTTTATTATCAATATAGTACTTTAAATAATAGATCCCACTTTATATTAGGTGCCCTTAACTAATATGTACTTACTTTATAAAAAAAAAAAAAAAAAAAAAGTGCAGTATACTTGTTGTGTTCATATTATATTGCAAAACATTTCTGCTGCTATTGAGATGGGATATGGGTAAGGTTAGGGACAGGTTTGGTGGTTTGGGTAGGTTTAAGGGTGGGTTAAGGTGTAAGGGATGGGTCAACAGCGTAATTATAAATGCAATTACAGAAATTAATTACAGATTTAATTACATGCAGGTATTTTTTTTTTTTTAAATATATGTAATATATGTACAGTGTAAAAACATGTATGTACACAATAAGTGCATTGTATCAAATTATTAATTTAAATGTAAGTACATAGTAGTTAAGTATGGAAGCCCGTTTCCACCACTGAATAAAAAATAAAAAGGTAATTGTGACTTCTTATCTCACAATTCTGACTTTTTTCCTCAGAACTGCGTCATATAAACTTAAAAGATATCAAAAAAGATATAAACTCGCAATTCTGATTTTTTTTTTTTTTTTTTTTAGAATTGTGAGATATAAACTCGCAATTGAGAGTTATAAAGTCCAGTTCTGAGGAGAAAAAAAAGACTATGTTCTCACAATTGCGAGTTTATATCTCACAGTTCTAAGAAAAAAAGTCAGAATTGCAAGTATGTATCATGCAATTCTTAGAAAAAAGTCAGAATTGTGAGATGTAAAGTCAGAACTGTATGATATAAACTCGAGTTTATATCTTCCAATTCTGACTTTTATTTCTCGGAATTACGAGTTATAAAGTCCAGTTCTGAGGACAAAAAAAAAGACTGATATGTTCTCAGAATTGCGAGTTTATATATCACAAATCTGACTTTTATTTCTCGGAATTGCGAGTTATAAAGTCCAGTTCTGAGGAGAAAAAAAAAGACTGATATGTTCTCAGAATTGCGAGTTTATATATCACAAATCTGACTTAATAACTTGCAATTGCGAGTTTATATCAAACAATTCTGACTTAATTTCTCGCAATTCTGACTATAACTCGCAATTGCGAGTTTATATCACATAATTCTGAGAAAAAAGTCAGAATTGCGAGTTTGTATCAGGCAATTCTGAGAAAAAAGTCAGAATTGGGAGATGTAAACAATTGTGAGAAAAAAGTCAGAATTGTGAGATAAAAAGTCGCAATTACCTTTTTTTATTTTTGTATTCAGTGGCGGAAATGGGCTTCCATAGTTAAGGCCACCTTTATTTGGGACCAAATAAAAAAATATCTGCATAAATTGTGTCCTGAACATTGCCTATTAATTGCACATAATTTCATGCTCTCATTTTGACTTTGTCAGGTTCAAGGTTCACGGTATTACCGCAAACACACTATTGCGAAGTTCTGTCACCTTCCTCCTGATGATCCTCCGGTTACCACACCTCCTCCATCCGAGCCACCCCCTCCACCTCCTCCACCATACGGCCGCGGGCCCGCCTCCTATCGAAATCGCCGTTATCACCGGAACTCATCACGTTCACGAACCCAGACCCTTCCGTCTCCGGTTGCCTCCAGGACGCCTATGCTGTGCGATCAGGAGGGCCGCATGGAGAGGCTCCAGAGGGATGTGGAGCTTTTGCGGGCGGGATGGACAGGCCATCGCACACAGTCCCTCTTTTCTCTGCCTACAGACGAGTCCCGCTCCTCGTGTGCCTCTCCGTCAAGCTTTCGTCCTCGCTGCTTCTCTTCCATGGCTGCTCCAATTTTCCGTGTCAATGTCGATACGCTAGTGGGAGCCGAAGAGACAGATGTGGACACGGGACAGACCATCAGCGGCAGCTCTGTGGACCTGTCGGTGGTCTCAGGTTATTCCCATCCACAGCTGAGGCCCCATTTAAAGGCCCCAGCACCGCGGCCCAAGTCTGCTCCTCCAACAGATGGAGGTCTTGACTTTGCTGATTTGACCTATAATAATGCCCCCTCCATAAGACAGACTCCTGTGCCATCTAGAACACAGAGCATCTCTGCAAAATCCACACCTTGTGTAGTACACAAACCACAGCCAAAGAATGTGAAGGATGTGGTGCAGGATAAAGAACAGCAGAACAGCAATGGCATTGTGACAGTAGATGACTGTAGTCAAGAAGGCACTGCAGAGGAAGAGCAAGAATTTTATATCTGACGCATGCAGGACAATCATTTCACCAGCATGTATGCAGGTCTTTCGCTAATAAAAAATGGAATTTTGAGATATTCTATAATTGTAAGCAGCTGAGTATTTAAATGTGGAAAACACTTAAACCGATCGTTCAACCTAAAATAAAAATTCTTTCATCATTTACTCAACTCATAAGACTCACCTGAAACACAAATTAAGACATTTTAATAAAACCTAAAATGGTTCTGTCCCTTCACTGAAAGTCCAGGTAACCAAAACTTCAGGCCATAAAGGCATTGACAAATTAATCATGTGGTTTAATAAGTCTTGTGAAGAGATATGATCACATTATATGATTAGCAGATTTAATTAGGCATTTATCCACATGTAAAAACATAGTAAACACTTAAGCTTAAATATGTGCACACAAATGCGCATTGACTTTAAATGGAGGGACAGAAACATAGGTTTACGTAAAAATATCAAAATTTGTGTTCTGAAATCTTACAGGTCTGAGGGTGAGTGAAGGATGACAATTTTTGGGTGAACTATATTTAAGCTTTTGTTCTATAGTAAATTTGTTTTATTATAGCAACAGGCCATGCTTAAGAATGTGCAATCATAATGAATGACTCTAAGACTGAATCAAATTGTCTTTTATTTGTTGTATGTTGTGGTATTCTGTAGTGTTTCATAATAGTTGTAATAACAAAAGAGCTCCATTGCCTATGTCAGAGAGCTCAACGAAGAATAAAACTCTGCCACCTAGTGGTTGAACATGACAACTACACAGGTGCTAGACACTTGTGTCATGTCGCAACAGGTCATTCATTAATATAGAAACTATTGAAACCTCTACAATTTGTACAGTTTCACTATTTTTTCTGTATAAGAGTTTAAGAAAATTGTTTGTTTCTGGCCTGAATGTAATGCTTTACATTATCACACATTTAAAATTATATGTAAATACTGTGTTTTAAATATCTCTCAGTGACAGTTGTCAGTGCTCTGTGCAAGATATCAATGATTATATGGATAGACAAGAAAATAATCAAGGAACTCATTAATGTCTATAAACTATAAAATTATTATGGTGTGAATTACTTGCTTTTGATGTGATGTAAAACCAAATAATTATTATGGTTATTATAAGGGTTAGCAGCTGTTTCTTTGAGGGAAAAAAATAAATGAATAATGAATTGTGGACCTTTGCAACAATTGGTCTCTGGGTCCTGTTATAAATTGTTTAGAAATTCTTTCCAAATCCAAATGCAGTGCATCCAATGCATAATGTTGCCAATATGTTCCTGTTGTCAAACACAGGAAATTAGTTTTAGTCTTCATTGTAAAGTAATATGCAGGCTTGTTAATCAAACCATTACTATCAGTTGCCTATAGAAATCTTACAATTCTTTTGAAAACTTGGTTCAATGTAGGGTCAAAGGTCAAAGGTGTTCATGTTTCATTACAATCATATTACTCATACCCATACAGGACAGACATGCCCGGCTTCCACCCTTGTGAGTGAGTTGCCCCTCAGTGCCAGAACACTCCCCACCCGTTCCCAACTAATCCCATGAGCGTACCTGGCACATCGCTACGGCGACACCAAGTGCTACTGCGCTCCGGCACTGGACTGGGATTCTGTTAATCCGGTCCAGCATCCATAGAGCTACACAAATAGGGCAGGAGGGGTGAACGACAGCGAGCACTAGTTCCCTGATAGAACAGAAGTCAGTTCTAATAAAGTCAATTCCTGTGAAGCAGCTGTAGAATAAACATGCTGGGTTACAATGCCAGAATAATCAGACAAGAACAAGAACAACAACAATAATAATTATAATTACTATTAATAATTAGTAGTAGTAGTAGTAGTAGTAGTAGTATTGTTGTTATACATATTAATACATGTGTATATTAATACAAATATTACAAAATATATACTATGTACAAAATATTAATAGTTGTAGTTTTAGCATCATTATAGAGTAAGTAATATTATGGTAACACTTTATTTTAAGGACCAATTCTCTCTGTTAACTAGCATGCATATTAGTAGCATATTGGCTGTTTATTAGTACGTATAAAGCACATATTAATGTCTTATTCTGCATGACCATATTTTAGATCCCTTAATAATACCCCTTAACAACTACCTTACTGACTATTAATACGCAGCAAATTACGAGTTTATTGAGACCAAAGTCATAGTTAATAGTTATTTAATAGTGAGAACTGGTCTCTAAACTAGTGACCCATATTAGTTATATTGCTGAATAATAATACTATTATTATATTATTAATATAATATAATAATATTATAATTATTATTATACTATATTAATATAAAAATATTATTATTATGTACTATAGCATAAGTAGTAAAGCTCACACTATAATAATAATAACTTATACTATTAATGTGTATTAACATATATATTAATATTTATAACAGTATTGATGCATATTATTGGCAATTATAAGTAAGTATTACTACTCACCCTATATTAATAAGTATAATTACCACTATTAAGGTAATAATAATAATAATAAAAACAAATATTATTATTATTATTACATACTATAGCATAGTACTGATCACCCTATAATAATAACTTCTACTATTAATGTGTATTAATACACACTTGTATTAATATTTATAACAGTAATGATGCATATTATTAGCAATTATTAGTATTAGTACTCACCCTATAGTAATAATAATAATAATTACTACTATTAAGGTAATAACAATAATTAGTAGTAGTAGTAGTAGTAGTAATAGTAATTAATTTAAAGATAAATATTATTATTATTATTACATACTATAGCACAAGTAGTACAAGTAGTACTGCTCACTCTTTAATAATAACTTCTACTATTAATTTGTATTAATATACACATGTATTAATATTTACAACAGTAATGACGCATATTATTAGCAGTTATTAGTATTAGTACTCAATCTGTATTAGTAATAATAATTACTACTATTAAGGTATTATTATTATTATTATTATTATGCAATCCACTACATAATTGTGAGAATGTAATTCTAAATGTCACACACCCTGGTATAACTGTCCAGTTGTAACTAAAGAGGCTAAAATGTGTCTAAATGTTTTAGACATATTTTATCTTTTAATGTTTTATTCCATTAATATTTGACCCATTAAAAAACCTTCTGTATTCAAAGTATGTCTACGTAGCAACTTTTAAATATCTGACCTCAAGATGAAAGAGGAGTTGTTTACTTTGGACGGCATTCCTTTGGGTTCATTGTCCTTGCTCAAGTGACCGTGACTTTCCCATCATCATTTCCCATCTTAAAAATTCAAATGCCATGGATGGAATACTGGAATTAAAGAATCTCTCTTCTCCACTGACTGCTGCCAAGTTGGTTCTACTAATTAACATGCCTTCTGATGGGCACCATCCAAATACCTGATGCTTACTGATCATTTCCCGCTTGCAGTTTACCATGGGAAAAATGTCTCTTCAATCCATTAGGGTCATTTATGGAAACTCTAATTACAGTGGAGATCTGACTTTGACAATGTGAAAAAAACAGTTAAATATAACAACTGTTTAAAATAAATGTTCAGTAACACTTTAGTGTAGGGACCAATTCTCACTGTTGAGTTGCTTATTAGCATGCCTATTATTAACATAATGGCTGTTTATTAGTATTAATAAAGCACATATTCTGCATGACCATATTCTACATCTCTAATCCTACCCAATACCTAAACTTAACAACTACATTTACTAAGTATTAATAAGCAGCAAATTAGAAGTTTATTGAGGCAAAAATCGTAGTTAATTTGTTAATGACGAGAATTTGACGTTAAAAAAGTGTGACCAAATATTCTTTTGTTTCTTTCTTCATCAAATAATCCTGAAAAAAATCTGAGATTCTGCAAAAATATTAAGTAGCATATCCATCAACCATGATTATTATAATAATAAAAAATTCTTAAGTACAAAATCAATATATTAGAATAATTTCTGAAGGATCATGTGACACTGGAGACAGGAATAAATTATATGTTTAAATATTTTAAAAAAGAAAACATAATTTTACATTTTAATAGTATTTCACAATATTGCTGAGTATAACATACTTATTTCAATCACTCAATAAATCAATCAATCAGTAAACCTTTGAATGGTATTGTATGGCGTATCTTGGTAATTTTGTACTCTGAAACAACCCAAAATTATTTAGACATGAATAACCACATGCAGATGTTAACAATGTGGTAAAGCTCACACCTTGGCATTGATTATATGAGAATATTAAATGTTAAATGGCATCTCATGCAGAAATGCTGATGCAGCATGTTGCCCTGTGTTATAGCTGGGATGGCATTTGCTTACTCTATCAAAAGAACAAGCTGCTTGTGTAATGACTTCCTCTCTCTATTATGTGTGTGTGTGTGTGTGTGTGTGTGTGTGTGTGTGTGGCTGAACTTGTCGAGTGCGGATTTGCTGGTCGAGCGCATGCCTCCCTCTGCCTGGCTCCTTATAGTGTCGGGTGGGAGGCAGGAATTCTGACCGAGTGGTACGGACATCGCCGCCGGAGACCACAAACACGAAGCTCTCCCTTTAAACAAGGTCTCATGATCGACAACTCTTTCAATCAGTTGTCCTGGTGTGGAGGATCAGGGCGAACGCACGTCTTCCTACACTTACAGCAAAGTGCCTGAGTGACAGTGATAGTGGAGCTGAACATCAGGAGCAGCTGACACTCACAGAACCCAGAGGACGAGCCGGCAGGTAAGAACTTCTTATATTGTAATTCAATCATATATTTTAATTATATTTTGTTTTTAATGTTTGTTTTTTTTTTAATTATACTATATGAGAAGTAAGGAGTTCTTAAATATTTTAATTCAATCATGCATTTTAATTATTTTTTGTTTTTAATTATTATTTTTTTTAAATATACTATATGAGAAGCAAGAAGTTCTTAAATATTTTATTTCAATCATACATTTTAATTATTTTGTTTTTTAATTTTTTTTTTTAAATTATACTAAATGAGAAGTAAGAAGTTCTTAAATATTTTATTTCAATCATACATTTTAATTATTTTGGTTTTAATTATTTTTTTAATTATACTATATGAGAAGAAGTTCTTAAATATTTTAATTCAATCATACATTTTAGTTATATTTTGTTTTTAATTATTTTTTAATTATATATTTAATTATAGGCCTATATTTTGATCAATATCAATATAAAACTATATAAATGTAGTAAGGATTTCTGTTCAGAAGTTTAATTTCATTATCTTCATATTGTGATTTACACTGTGCTTCATGTTGCATTAATATTGGATATATGGATGCTGTGGCATAGTTCACTCAAAAATGAAAATTCTGTCATCATTGTTTTAAACAACATCAGGCAGACATAAAAGAAGATAATCTGAGAAATGTCTTGGTGCCTTTTTTATATACATACAATGGAAATCATTGGTCACCAAAAATATTCGGTAACCAACATGCTTCAAAATATTTTCTTTTGTGTTCCACAGAAGAAAGTATGACTTACAGGTTTGGAATGAAATGATGGCAGAATTTTAATTTTTTGGTAAATTATTCTTAAATTTTTTAGATTTCTTCAGAATTGAGGCCACACATCAGTGCACTTAAGATGCTAATCTTGAAAACGAATAAAATCTATTATGAAGATTAACTTTAACCTTGCTTGCGAAAGTTGTGCTGCTAAAACAGTGGCTTTCCTAATACTTTTGTGTTTGCAGATTTTGACCTGTTGATCATGCATCAGCTGTCTGTGATTTCCCTCTTCCTCTGTCTGTGGCTGCTGGAGCACTGCCATGGCAACAGTAGCTTGGGGAACAGCCTCAATGATCTACACACACAGTTTGGCGTCAGCCTCTATCAAACACTCACAGAGACGGAGAACAACTCGAACCTGATCGTGTCTCCAGCCAGCGTCTCGTTGTGTCTGGGTCTACTGCAGCTCGGTGCCAGAGGAAACACTCTAGCACAACTTGAAGAAACTCTGGGATATGACGTGAATGGTAAGAGGAAACACCAGTAATCTGTATGTTGTTGTCCTAAATTGTTCAAAATTGTAAATTTGTAAATGTAAATGTAAATTGTTCAACCTGCCATTGTCCAATGCTTGAAAAGTTAACATGACAGTTATGATGATACACTGGTCTCCTCGCAGATGCTCGAGTGCAGGACATTCTGTCTCGGCCACAAGGAGACCTGGGTAATTCTAGTGATGGCGTGCGGCTTCAGCTTGCCAATGCCTTATTTGTCCAGAGTGGTGTGAAACTCCTGCCAGAATTTACCCAGCATGTCTTGGGATGGGGTAACAGTAGTCTACTGAGTGTAAACTTCAGTAATCCAAACCACACTCATAGTCGGCTACAGCAATGGGCACGTTCCCAGAGTAAAGGTGAGCTTGTATTGACTTATAGTAAATGCAATTTCTCTAAAATTACTACATATTTATCATTTATACTTAGATTGTTTGCAATGACATTTTAAGGGATGGATATATATGGCCTACAAAAATATACATAAATATACGCGAACATAAATATACATTTTTATATTGTTAATTATGTCAATGCTGTACCTATGATGTAAAATGAAATACTGATTTGAATTTACATATGATTATGACTTTAAAATTATGTAAAATTAAATTTAAATATCCTAAATTTAAATTACGTAAATATATGATAAACAATTTGATATTGATTCGAAGTGAAATATAATTATGACTTTAAAATACAATTATGTAAATATATATATTATGCCAAATTAGATATTGATTTGAATTAATATATATATATATATATATTATATAATTAAGAATATAACTTTGTAAATATATATTGTTAAAGTAAATTTAAATATAATTATGACTTAAATGCAATTATGAAAATATATGATGAATAGTTAAATATTATTATGAATGTCAAATATATATATATATATATATATATATATATGTGTGTGTGTGTGTGTGTGTGTGTGTGTAAATAGAAGTTATGTAAAACTAAATATTGATTTCCACACTGTATTTTTAAATACAAATAAATGTAAATTAAATAAAGATTACTAAAGTATTTTTTTACAAGAAAGTACTGTTTCATTCTTCCTAATTCAAAATGTCATGTTTAATTCAATGTGTTACATGCACTTTTTAAATTATTTGTAAAATTTCTACACCGAATATTTTCAGTGCATTTTAAATATAAGAATTAATTTAAAATATAATTTTGTAAATATATACTATGTAAAAGTAAATATTGATTAGAATTTAAATTTATGACTTTTAAATTATGTAAATATATGATAAATATATATATGGATTCAAATTTAAATATAATTATGACTTTAAAATACATTTATGTAAATATACAGTATATGATGTCAAATTAATTCAGAATCTCATGTTTAAATAAATGTGTTACTTGCAAATCTTTGTAATTATTTGTAACATTTTCACTCAGCGATTTCTGAGTGAAAATTGTTTCTACACCAAATATTTTTCATTGCATTTAAATAGTTTTATTATGATGAGACACATGAAACTAGTACAGTTATGTAGGATATAGCCTATATGTTGCCTGGAAAAATGGTCATATAAATGATTAAGTGTATGATTTATTTCTAAAGCTGAAGACAATCTCCAGACAAAAGAGGAGCAGCTTCAGTCCGGTGAGGCCCAGGAAGAGGCCTCCAGACAAGACAGTTTACTGCACATGACTCTTCTGAGCACGGTGGTGTTTCAAGGTGCCTGGCAGAAACAATTTCTCTTCACTGACACTCAGAACTTGCCCTTCAGCCTCTCAGACGGCAGCACAGTCAAAGTCCCCATGATGTACCAGTCAACCGAAGTCAATATTGGTAAGGGGAGGAACAAGACAGACACCAATACAAGAGTTAGATGGAAGCTAAGAGCATAGTGGAGGTTTAAAGAATATATATTTACCTGTTGACCCATCTTAGGGCATTTCCGGCTGCCTTCAGAGCAGGAGTACACTGTGCTGGAGCTTCCGTACCTGGATCGCTCCCTCGGGCTACTGGTGGCCTTACCTAGTGACCGGAAAACCCCTCTGTCCCAGTTGGAAAAGCAGCTCACGGCCCGTGCTGTGGGACTGTGGGATACTGGATTGAGACGCACTAAGATGGATATATTTCTGCCCAGGTAACAGCATGCAAAAAAAAACACATTACTTTTACTCAAATGGAATTTAAAAGGAATACTATTTATATATCCTTGTCTTGTGTGTGTTTTAGGTTTAAGATGCAGAGCAGGTTCAATCTGAAGCCTGTTTTACAGTCTCTCGGTGTCTCTGATGTCTTCAATCCCTCAGCTGCTGATTTTAGAGGAATCTCAGGTAGGAAAGTTAAACCAAAAACAGTTTATACCAGTCATAGATGCTGAGAAATAATCACAAAAACCATCAGTTTAAATCAATGGTTCACTCTGTGAAGATTAAGTCTTCTGTTTGATATGTCTACAGATGGGGAGGGGCTTTTTGTATCAGAGGCTTTCCATGAGGCAAGAATAGAAGTGACAGAGGAAGGAACAAAAGCAGCTTCAGCTACAGGTATGTGACATTTTGCTTGCTGAAAATGATTAGTGTGGAAATTGAAAATAAGAGAAATGTTTAGGAGCATCTATGAATATCAAATACTGTCTGTTTAATGTCAATGAAGACTGATCTGATTCTACATTGATACCAACATCATAATATAGACGTGAAGATACTGCGGCCTCTAACAGACTTCAGTGTGACTTCAGTCACATTCAATTTTCAGTATGTCTACTTTAAAGGCCTGTTCACACCAAAGACGATAGCTATAATGACGATGATACAGATACTGTTTTAAAAATTGTTCTAATTGTATAAGAGTCTACACTATCATTGGAATCACTTTCAAAAAGATTTTTTTCCGGCTGATGAAAGATAAAAACATAGGCAGCCAATCAGAATCCATCCTGCTTTAAAGTGCTTGAGCATTTGAGCAGCAGAAGACAAAACTGCAGTCCATGCTTATAATTAACACAACGTTATCATCCGTTATTGGGGACACTAATATAGTTATCACTATAGTTACTGTTATCATAACAGGGCAAAAGTACATCTGAATGATACCAAATATTAGCCCTGGTTTATTTATTTATTTATTTATTTTATTTAATTTTTTTAAGACGTAATATGTAATCTTTTATATGCTCAGCAAGGCTACTCTCTGGTGTATGGGTACCTGGTTGAGAATCATTTGTCAACAGATGGGATATAGTTGAACAGACTGTTCAAGCTGTGAATCGGCTGGGAAATAATGACTGAACTTTCTTCCTCTGTCTTTCTTTTTAGCAATGGTGCTATTAAAAAGATCCCGTTCAGCAGTTTTCAAAGCAGATCGACCATTTCTCTTTATCTTACGGCAGATCAGTACAGGTAAATAAGTTACTAGAAACTATAATTATCACTGATAGCATACATTCTTGAAATTACTCTACCTGACACACTGTACATTCCAAACATTTGAGGTCAGTAAGATTCTTTAATGTTTTTGACAAAAGTCTCTTAGGCCCACCAGGGCTACATTTATTTGATAAGAAATAAAAAATATTGTGAAATATTGTTACTATTTAAAAGGTTTATTTAAACCAATTTTCTATTTATATATGTTTTAAAATGTAATTTATTCATGTGATGGCAAATCTGAATTTTAGGCATCCATTAGTCTCGGCATCCAAGTGTCACATGATCCTTCAGAAGTAATTCTGATATGCTGATTTGCTGCTCAAGAAGCATTTCTTATTAATGTTGAAAAGTTGTGCTGTTTAATATATATATATATATATTTTTTGTGACATTATAAATGTCATTATAAAGTTCTGTTTTAATGAATCCTTGCTGAATAAAAGTATTAATTTCTATCTCAAAGAAATGAAAAAAAAAAAAAAAAAAAAACTGACCCCAAATGTTTGTATTGTACCCAAGGGAGAGAGGACAATTACATTTGGATGTAAGGGACTGAGAATTTTCAAATTTAATGCTCCATAAATGTTAATCATAAACAATGTTATTAATCTACATGAACCCACACAGATCTGCATGACATCTGTTTTGTGACATTGGAGAGTCAGTTTAATTGTAGGTTTTTACTCCACAGGTTCATTGCTGTTTATAGGTCGAGTTCTGAATCCAGCCGAGATGTCTTGAGATGATACGTGCAATCACAACTGCTTCAAATGACAAACACACACAGGAGACTTGCGTTAATATACATTTGTATGATTTTGCCAACTCAACACACCCCTCCTCCCTCATGGGTGGGGGTCATAGGGATATCTGAGGACCGTTAGGAGGGTCCACTGACACTTCAGGAAGAGGGACAAGACTTTTGTACATATCTGTAAATAAAATTTTATTACATCAGGGGTTTTGCACTTCAAAGCGTGTCGTCTTTTTTTTTTTTTTTTCCTCTGCCCTCAATAAATTTCCTGTTTTGATGGAAATGTTTGGTTACCATCAGTTACTGATTTCATGGAGCTCAGAAATAATTCTGTAAGTATT
The DNA here is from genome assembly GCA_039654775.1 of Spinibarbus caldwelli. NCBI lineage: Eukaryota > Metazoa > Chordata > Actinopteri > Cypriniformes > Cyprinidae > Spinibarbus > Spinibarbus caldwelli. The sequence continues at coordinate 19,379,551 of CM077232.1, forward strand.
GAGCCACACACTGAATAACTGTTGAAATTTGTGAGACCTAGAACCAAAACTCCCCAAGTAGCTACAGCTGTCTGTTTCATACAGTCAGGTTTGCAAATGATGAACCACTTGAATCTTTATCCCTGCAAACCGATGGGTTTAAGTGTAAGGAAAACACAATGAACATGGTAAGATTTGCAATCCTTTTAATGACATTGTGCCACTGAGAAATTAATGACAGAAAAATGTCATTTATTTACATGACTATTCACAGTGTAAAATAGACTTTATTCAAATACATACAAAAAAGGCTTTCCACCAAAACATTCTTAAATAATATTTTCAATGTTACCATGTACATATATACACCATAATAAAAATACTTTTTAAAGAAGCCTTTCTCCTTTATTGATAACATGCATGGCAAAGATTTGGTCCCTACATTAGGGTGCAGGGTTAAGAGGGGGAGACACAAAGACAAACCAAAAAAATAAAAATAAAAAAAAATGCTAAGGGATACTGAATATTTGGCAGTAATGTAGGAATACATTAGCAGCAACTTCCCACGTCAATGAATAAGTGGCTCTTAACTCCATCCTGAATGATTAAGTATCAACTTTACATCGTTTGGGTGTTTCATTACTATATCCTTCCTGTTGTTGCTTCTGTAAATCAAATATAGCTGCTCAGTGCAGAACTGTCATTTGCAATTTTTAGTCAGGAGAGCAAGAAAAGTTCAGAGAAGTGATACGGTCCTTACTTTTTCACAGAAATCTGTCATGGTTCTGTGGTCTGAGAACCACATGGCATGCTACAGAACGTCTTTTGCTAAAGGCAAAACAGCTGCTTGAAGCCCTGGTTAATAATGCTGGGTGGTTTAAAAATAAAAGTCTAAGTGGCAAATTTGCTTTCATAGATTTAAAAAAAAAAAAAAAAAAAAAAAAAAAAAAAAAAAACTATTCTTTTGTGAAAGGAGGAAGGGCTTTTTTAGGAATATTGGGAAAACAAAATTCAAGAAAGATGTTCCTCTGCTGCCAAATGCTAAATCTTCTGCAACATCATTCCTGAGATGAGTTATTTAACAAACAAAAAGTGACTTTTGGAGTGTGCAAGTCTACATTTAATTATAAAACCTCAGTCACTCAAACCTCCAACATTAAAGAATTGCTTGGTAACTCGCCTTTTTATTGGTGTAGAATATTGCTGATTTAGTTGCTTTATTAGAGAGATCAAACCTAACAAAAGTGATTTCCAGTATATCGTCTGTCTTGTTTGAGACTGAACGCAGCAGTGAGTTTGTAGAGGTGCAATTCCCGACTGAAATGAAAGGAAAACATGTTTATACTGGTGACCAATGCCACGTGTCAAAATGTCAAAAACGCAAATGAGTGAGGAGGAAGCCAATGCCATTTAACCAGTTCTCTTTGGCACAATCAGATGGGGAAAAAAGCCTGAAAATAAAATAAAGAAAAAGAAAGCAGTGCATTCTTATGACCATTTGTTATAGAAAGAGAAACTTTTCCCATTTCCCCCAGTCCTGAGGTTTAGCGACAACCCATCAAGTCCTCATTGATAAAATCAGCGTCAATACTGATAAAGACTGGAGACACACAAGTCCCAAATAACATTACATAAATAGTGCAGATATGTGCGCGAGTCCTTCAAGTAGGACAGATGGAGTGCTCAGAAACCGTCCAGATGATTCATGCTGTTGGCTCTTAAGTGAATCTCCTCCAAGAAGTTTTCCAGCTGCTCAATCAAGACCCTCTTCTTAAACCTGCACACAAAAAGCATGTAATTTAATTAGTAATTAGAGCTTTGTCAATGAAAACAACATGAGGTTACTTATATTAATAAAAGAAGCATAATTTTGGGTTTGCACATTAAGCCCAAAGAATACTTCAGTTTGAATGCTTATCATACGTGTACAGCGGTCAACACATTATGTAAGTATAGTCCATTTGATAGCACACAAACACAGGCCCTTGACACTTGCACTAAAAAGTTTCATTGTCGTAGGGCCCCATGATCTCCACAATGCGGAAAACACGGACGGAATCTCAGAATCCAGTCATAAAAACGGAATTTACTGTATAATGCGGAATGTCACAGAATTTGGCAAATTTTGGATGGTTACATCAAAAGTAGGTCAGTACACAAATCGAAATGTGATATGGACTAGTGTCTTCATGTTCTGTGTATCTCTGTGTGAATGAATGGTGCAGAAGCGTGGTTTTGTTTACTACACACATACTGAAGCGTGTTTGATGCTCACGGTGTTTTCAGTCTGTGCCACCTCAATATATGAGTACATGAACACATATACATAATCTCTAATACTGCTCTGAGAGTCACTTCATAAGCATTTTACCGTTTATTTTGAGAAAAACTATATTCATATATACATATATATCATATACAAACAAAAACCTAATGGTCTTCGTAGCAACCTGTAAAAATAAAAGTTTGGTTTAACTTGAAGAAACTGCGACAGAAATATTACTTACTGTAATGATAGTACTACTATTAATAATAAAATTATTAAAACAGTATTTTTTAAATGAATATTTAGCAGAAAATTACACCATAAAAATATTTACCAGAATTTAATTAGCAGAAAAATTTAAATGCATAGTTTTTATGGATAAAAATAAATAAATAAATAAATAAATAAATAAATTAATATATTTATCAGTTAATTAGAGATGCTTTTGATTATTCATAATGAAACCTTTAAAATGGAATCCAGAAAAATTTGTAAAAATAAAACTGAAGTGAAAGTTTCATGATATCAATGAATTACACATGGCTTTTTGATTTAATTTAAAAATTAGAATTAAAATTTAAAATTTAGAGTCTAAGGAAAAAAGTAATCCAGAAAACTTAACAGAAAAAAGGAATTTGGAGAGAAAATTATACACACACACATATAAATAAAAAAAAATTATTAATGTTCAAACATTAAGGTTGTTTACACAAATTCATATTAAAATTTTAAATGAAGTGATTTTAGTGTTCTTTCATCTAGATGAATCGGCCGTAGCCTTAAAAAAAAAATAAAAAAATAAATAAATAAATAAATAAATAAATAAAGTCATGTGGTGCGACCATGATTTATATTAAAATTAATTCATTTTCTTAACATTTTTTTTAACATGTTCTCAGTAATTAAAGTGTTTAGAAAAAGTATTTGCATTTCTTGAGTTTTTGTAAATAATGATCTAATTTTTGTTCTATAATTTCAGAGTTGCCTTCTTAATTGCAGTTAGCAGACTCTGTAAATTGCATAAAACTGAAAAATATTTTAAAAATACCATTCACTTAACCATACTATAGCAGTGAATCATATTTCAGCCACAGAAATTAGATGATTTCTATTTAATTTAACACAGTTATTGCTATTATTGGTCGCACCACATGATGAGTGGTCGCTCTAAATGACAAAGACCTTACATTAAAAATCTATTTAAAGAAACGTGTGAAAAGTTCAGCATATGGCATTAACTGCAGTCATTTTTTTTAGACCCAGTTATTTCTAAACTTTGCCCAACCATGGCTGCTCAATTGACCTTGCGCCGGGAGCTTAATTAACAGGCTATGAGCAATCATAATTGCAAAATCTGCCATTTTTGTCCGACAAACAAACCAGACAGGAGAGTAGATTAATGTTGGTGAACTTGAAAAATAGTGTGTATTGACAACTTTTCACAGTTGAAACAAGATACCTTCTGATGTTCATTGATGTTTATTTTGTGCTATAACTAGTAAGAGATGATTGGTCACATGCTGCTTGAACTGAGGTGCTACAGTGATCTGTCACGACACATTATAGAGCCACAAAACAGTATTTGTTGTTTGAATTTCTTAGACAAAATTTGAACTCTGAGACTTTAATACTGAAAGTAACCTGCTCTGTCTTGTGTGTCGGTGTCTTCTTTGCTCTGTGATGTATTTTTCACTGCAGGAGACCATTATGTGTGGCATAAAAGTGCCATGGTTTGTCGGACGTAGCAACAGTAACTAAGGGCGGGTCTTTGCGAAGGGTCAATTTAGAGTAGCGGGAGATGGCTGGCTCAGGTTCTGAGATGAAATCATAAACATCTTTCTTACAGCAGAAAATAACATCTGGAGTTTGTGCTAGACTGCAGGGTCAGAATTAAGATGCTGCCTATGACAAGTGTTTATTTTACTTTGCTTGGCAGTGGAATCTAGTAAAACATTAACAGTTATTAATAAATATATAATAAATTACTAATAAATGCATAATTACCAAACTAAAATTAGATGTTCTAAATTATTATTGTTCTTTGCAGTTTTATAAAGGATTACAAAACACTTTGGAACTCATGCCAAATAGTGCAGAGAATTAATCTGAATAAATTTAGTGTAATTTCAAAGGTGTTCCCAAAACAACAGTTATGGCCAGACAGTCGCAACACATGATGTTTTGACACTTTGAATAACAGAAAAATTACAAATAACTAATGTTTTTTGAAAAGTTAAAGTTGGTACATATGTGGGAGAGGTACTTCTTATATATTGCATCTTTTTTATGCATTTAAACCAATTTTTAACAAAAAAAAAAAAAAAAAAATGCAATCGGACAGAAAATTTAGGCGTCACGCCATTGACCCATAAATAAAAATGAGTTTGGGAAAAAATAAAATGGATTTCATTAGGCCCTATTCTTGTCCAGTGTCTGTTCTTTTTTTCTTCAGAAGTTATGACTAATTCAAAAAAAAAAAAATCTTTGTACTCATTTAGACTAGAGTTGTGAAAGTTAAGAGAATGTTTAAAAAAAAAATAAAGTATACTTGGGTTTTTAACCTTCATTCAAATACCATTATGTAGAGTTAGCATCTACTTCTACAATCTGCATTTGAATCTGGAGTTTACCTGGCAGCTTCTTTAATTATGCTCTGCAGAAAGATCAGACGCGTTTCCAAACTGCCCTGGATTTGCTTGAGGAGGTAGAAGATTTTCTCATAACCTGTATTAAAACAAGGGAAAAAAGGACATTGGAGGAGAAGAACGATTTGATGTATGGTGTTATAAGCAATGACAAAAAACAACTGTAAAACCACAGGAACAAATGAATTTCCAAAAGCCTGTAATATTCATTACAATGTAAAAAAAGAAAAAAAAAAAGAAAAGACAAATAGAAACCAGCTGTAAAATGTTACAGGTCTGCACAAGTAGCAAAAGAAGCAAGCATGGCCAGTTGATTTCACAAGGCCCAAGACAAAGCGTTTGTGGGAGGTCACCCCTCCTTCGCTCATTGGACACCACCCAGGAAAGAGCACCAGGAGAGGAAATGAGAGTCAAGTAGCAGACCATCTGCACATGTATGTGTGTGCTGTTACTCACGTCTGCCAGGTTTCCTGATCTCCTTGGTGATGAGCACTCGGAGTTCAGAGTTTAGTTCCTGGCTCTCTTGGTTTTTGATCTTCTTCAGCTGGCAGGGAGAAGAGTAGCAGTGCGCGGCCTCCTCTTCACCCTCGATGCCCAGAGACAACTCACTATCGCTGGACTGGCCGTTCTCCTGCACTCTGTCCTGCTGGTTCTCAACCTCATCCGGCTGAAGGTGGTTCCTCTGCGGGATCAGCTCAGACTCGGGCACAGGACTCAGCTCCTTGTCCGAGTTTCGGTTTGACTCGAGATGGTTGTTGATGTGAATGCCCAATTCTGTGTCGTCATTATCTGGAGCTGTGTTGAATCAGACATGAAACATGCATAAAATTGGAGCTTCAAAGTTTTGGTCACGACAAATGGAACAAAATCAGGGTGAGTAAATGAGGATTCTAAATTTCTGAATGACATGCAACTAAAGGGTTTTTCTGCATGTGTGCGTTGGTTACTTACTTCTAGGTGGTGTTTTGGGAGGTGTATATGCCCGTCCCAGCCGAAGAAGAGGAGACATACAGCGCCTGCGTTTGGGGGCCCCGCTCCCAGCAGGACTGCTTGATTCTCCAGGACGTTTGCCTTTGCCTTGAGTGCCAGTAACAAATTCATCTGCCTCATCTACCATCATCGCCTGACACAGAGAGACAGAAAAAGTTATTTGCCTGAAAGTCAAATCTTTATGCTTTTTTTTTTTTTTTGAAAGCCAGAGATCTGAAGGTACCTTCTTGTCCAATTTGAAGGGGTTACCAAAGGTATGCAAACGTTTAGGCTGATCCGGGTCTGCTTCTCTCAGAGGCGACGGGCAACGCTTCAAGAAATCCTGATAGTTGCCCATCTGAGCTATAGGAACACTGTGTAGCTGATCTAGAAAAATATGGATTATAAAAATATATTAATAACAACATTCAAAATGTACCATGTAAATAGCATAAACATATTGGATAAAAAGGCTCACGGTTCTTTTGAAAATAAAAAGCTAAATTTAATTGAGGAAATCACCCAGATACTCGGGAAACTGCTCTAAGAAAATGAATAACCATTCATGGCTGAGTGTTACCTTGATCTTGACCTTTCAGAATACAGATGCTGGCGTGCAAAAGGTTCCGCCTCATGCGGCTCAGCTGGTCTATCAGATGAGATCTTGGGATATCATAGGGGTTCCGCAGTCCTTGCGGTTTTAATGCCTTTGTGAAAAGAGAAGGACACAGGAGAATGGCAAAGATAAGTGATCTGATTTGGTGAGAACTGACCATGGATCATTTGCTCAACTGTGTCTTGTTGGAATAGTTGGTAAGGCAAAAAACATGATTCTAAACTGCAAATGTGTCATATGTAAAACACTTGCGGTCAATTCCAGCCCTCAAAATAAAAAAAACATTAAATATTAATCCCACTCTGACTTGATTCAAATTGAGCGATGTCATGTAAATGTGTATCCTTTGTGGATCTCCTGGTTTTGACCACGTGAAAACAGTTCAAAACATCCACAAGGTGTACTGTATTTACAGTTGTGTATGTATACATACTTTATTCAGAGCAGCTAATTGAAAGCCAGCAAACTCCTTGGTGTTTGCCTCAATTGGCAAAGCTGGCCCATCTCCCATGATACTGTGCAGCAGCTGCGTGAAATCCTTCCTGTGTGCAAGAGAGAGGGCGGAGCTTCTGCAGCGAAGTTTAATCCCGCCCTCTAGTGCCGCCTTTTTTCCTACTGATGCACAAACTCTGTCTGCCTCGATCTTTGTCTGTAATATACACAATATAATATATAACTTCAAGAAGCACGTTTAAGAACAAAGACTATAAAAACAAGCTATGTTAGAACATACCTGCTGACTGAGCTTTTTGAGATAAGACACAACACTATAGCTTAGACCGTACTCCATGTTGTCAGCCAACAGGTTTGGAGCTCCCATCATTCTTAGTGCTTTCCGCAGGGCCTGGGTGAAGAAAAACAAAATAACTTGAATGCATTCCATAAGATACCATCGCACTGATGTAGTGTCAAAATGAATTACTGATTCCATTACTTACAGTGATATAGTAGGGCGGGACCATTTTAAGATAGTTCTCAAATGATTGTCGCCACTTCGCTGGAGGCTTGAACTTGTGCACAGTAATCAAGTCATCTATAAATGATAAACACAGTCATATGACACTGTTATATCCAGTCACATTCAAAGAAAACTGGTGGGTAGTTTTATTCTAGTTTGTGGAATAAAGTGTCGAACAAACTAATTTTTTACTTGCAAAGATTTTAAACAAGACAGAACTAGAGAAAAACTGACCAATTCTTCATGAATTATTTCTTTCATACCTTCATTTGATAAAATTAGTTGTTACAAATGAAGCTTACCAAGCAACGGCAGCACCACAGGGTAGTTATAGGGCATGACAAACAGGTTGACACAGTTAAGAGCTGTGCTGGCCTTTAGATAACCAAACGGCTGCCCGATTTCTCCGTATTTAGCACTGTTACACACAAAAACCTGAGAGAGAATAAAACGGCAATTAACATTCAACAACAGCGAGAGTGTAAGTTAGTGCAGTCTGAGAGAACATACACCCTATATGTATCCTGACAAGCGTGTATAACTGTGCTTAAAGACTGATACAAGCAGTACCTGCCAGCAGGTGTGCGGCGATTTCCTCTCCAGTATGAACTGAGTGAGCGGAGAAGGCTCAAGCTCGTACTTGTCAAAGGGCACTTTATCCACCACCATGGGCTCTGAATCAACACATGAAAACTTCACCTGCGGGTGAGCTGCACGTGGAGGCTGCAGAGGGACAGAGTCAAATGAGCAGTACACTTACAAGGTTTATTAGAAAAATCAGACCATATGAACATTAAATTAAATATATAAAAGACTGAACAGATGGTAGAGCGTACTGAAACAAGTTTTCATACCAAAGTAGGAGAGTTCTGGTCAGGCCAAAAAGACTCCGGGATAGGCCAATGACCAACAGGAACACCAGTTTTAGGGTTGGGTCTGACATAGATCATCTTATGACAACTGTGCCATGATTGAGGTCCATACTTCATTTCTATTGGGCCATCTGAGTAAAGCAAAAAAGTAGTGTCATTATTAATGGCCTGGTTTAAAGTTTTTGTAAAGCATACACTACCATTCAAAAGTTTGGGATCAATAAGTTTTTTGTTTGTTTTTGGAAAGAAAGTAATACTTTTATTTATTAAGAACTTATTAAATTGATCAAACATGACAAAGACTTTGATTCTGCTACAAGCTGAAAATTCAGCTTCAACATCACATAAGTTACATTTTAAAATATTAAAATAGAAAAACTTACTTTAAAAATTTCTCAATATTAGTGTTTTTACTGCATTTTTATAGTGTAAATTACAATGTCTTCTGTGGCTGAATAGTGTTCATGTTTAAATACTAAAATAGCAATTTTCACCATTGGATTTATGAAGTATCCATCTATCCACCCACCTATATTGGTCACAGCCAAAATTGATAAATAGCAGTTTTATTATCAACAGGCACTGAAATACTATTGAAAATATAACTACAAAAACCAGGACCTCCTTTACCTTCAGTAGGTGGAGGATCAGGTCCAGTCTTCTCAAAATTAATGACCACACCACTCTGGATTTTCTGCACCAGAGACTCCAGGCACTGGTTCAGCATTCTCTGGGAAAATACACTGTACGAGCGGCCTAAACCAACAGCAGAGAAAAAAAAAAAAAAAAAAAAAAAAAAAAAACAGTCAAATGACGTTTAGGAATTGCATCTGACATGCAAGCTTTAACTTAAGTGCTTACATGTAAATTTGATCCACAACTGTTCATATGTAACTTAATACTGTCTGGTTTAAGATGAATCCATTTTCTGTGGCTTTTTTCTGGCCAGTTCATTGGCAGGCCACACTACACAGCAGCCGCTCTATTGTGTTTAGTATTTTATCAGCATGAGAGGACAGACGTTGTTCCTCTCTCTCTAGTGAAGTTCAGCTTGTTTCTATTACACAGCTGTATTAGTCAGCACACGCGAGTCCAGCAGAATCTGCCCTTAACCACAAATCAGCAATTCTCTTCAATTCACAATTCAAACACCATTTCACAGCACTTAAACAACACCCGACAGGTACGACCTGACATTTACTCAGCAGCAGGGCATGTAGAGCTTTTTAAAGAGCGGCCTATATTGACTGTAACCTCAAACCTATAAATACCAAATTCAAAGTGTTATTTTATATGCAAAAAAAAAAAAAAAGACAAGACAGAAAAAAAATAATAAATCTTATGATCTTAACCATACTTGCTCATGAACAATTCTCTCTCAACACATATATAACCAAATTACTTTGACTTCATGAGGATCGTGAGACCCCATTGCAGAGGTGCTATACAGTAGTGCTTTTAATTCTTCTTTGGATAAAGATTCTTTTCCGCAAATTGGTTCTTTCGGACCGTTTACTCACGTAATCATGCAATGAATAACATCACATTTACGCAATTCTATTATTAAATCACCCAATAATTATATGAAATGCAGATGTTTTACATGCCTAAAACACATAAATTGAATAAACTAGTTATAATTCACCTTTTATGTAAAGAAACCTTAAAGATACTTAAATTTAGCCCACTTATTCAGTCAACTACTCATTCCACGCATTCTTGTATCAGCAGCTCATCAGTTCTGCGTGGACATGTCAGAGTCCGAACTGTTTTCTCAGTTCAGTGTATTGGTGACTCAAGAACTGCTGTAGTCATTCACAAACTCATGACTCCAGAGAGAATCATTATTAGTGTTGACTCAAAGCTGCTCCCATCAGACAACTGTTATACATTTTATTTCTTATACTTTATGCTATTCATTAAAAGACAGCAGCAGCATAAATTTTGCCCCCTTTTTTGAAACCCTCAACAGAGAGTTCGCATGTCACACGTACCCGAAAGATAATGTTCTCAGTTTAGTCTACTGTTGGAGTAAATGGAGTGCTGTTTTGAATGAGTTTGCAAAAAAAGGCATTATAAGATCATATACTTCCGGATATTGGCTCATTTCGAGTCAGGGTGACTGTCAGGCACGTCTGAAAGTGAGTTCTGATTGAGTAAGTTGTAGATTTGGGCTGGCTCGTGCTGTGAACCGTTTCAGATGGTTTAGTCCAGTTTATCCAGTTCATTAAAAAAAAACAAAAAAAAAAAAAAACAGTTCGAAAGAACCAGACATCACTACTATACAGCATCTAGCACTAAAACCACTAAAAACATTGCCGGCAGACGTCATTTGAGTTCACTTCCAACACATGGAGTTCCTTAAATTTTCTATTCCACACATTTGTCTTTCAGTAATAAAATTTTTAATTATAAGTAGTTAAAATGCATACACACCCCCAGTGACCTCACACATGGGTGTAATAGGGGATGGGTCAAGAGGAACCCCACCCATTGGTTCAGGGTCAGAAGAGGCGTGGCCTGGAATGCGGAGCACTAAAGAAAAGAGTCGCTGGTCCCATCGGAAGGGCTCTTTGGTCAGCTCACTGCCGGGCAACGGTGTTGTCAGGGGCAAATGTAACTGGAGCAGAGAAAGAGAAAGAATTCATTAACAAATCAGCATATAAATGGAAAAATCCCTGGGGAAAAACATTCTGTAGGAGACATCCACCATTGCTCATTTTATCAGCCACTGACAGCTACTTTTACAGATCAGCAAGTCATACTGTCAAAGACAACAATGGAAGTAAGATATGGAAAGGAAGGAGTGAACTATATCAAGAGGAAAAGTTTAAGGGGAAAGAACAAGCAGGAAATAGCAAGTACAAAAACAAAAAAGGAAACCCATGACTAGACAGAATGGCCATTACAGAGGAAATCCTTAAAGTCCGGCCCATACTAACAAAAGACCTACCTCGTCTTGCACACCAGAACTGCTGGTCAGTTTGCTGCCATCAGTTATGGCCATAATGATAGCAGGCTCCAAGAAAAAAGGGTTTCTTCCCTGCAAAAGAAAAGACAATATAACTATTATAAAACAATAACCATAAAGAAAACTGAGCACCAGCAGTGGAGCTCATTAGAGAAAGGCATAGCTTGACATACACCCACTGTTTTTAAAGTTAACTATACGATAGTTACACTGCTTTTATTACACAAACTGAAAATATGGCACATATGCACTGATAAAATAATGTAAAATCAATCATTTAAATGCTCTGCTCTTTCAATGATTACACTTAATTATATCTTCAGCACAGTGGAGTTTAATGGATGAGTCATTTCTGAAACAAATACGTGAACCAGAAACCAAGAGAGATCCATTACTAAGTATTCACAATAATATAAGGAGAGAGTTTGTCTCTAAATTTACCACAGGCAGGCAGAGGAAAGATTTAATGACCCCGTTTTTCTTGTGTGTCATGTCACTACATGCAGCTCCATTACATGCCAATAATAAACTCAGGAACATATATATAACCTAAATCATATAACCATGGCATGTACCAGAAATTCTCCTTTTCTATCCAAAGGAGAAAAAAAACAAGCAGCCAGTTTAGTGACTGAAGGATCAAGTCAGAGCAGGGCAAAATGACTTGTACAAAAAAATAGGCTAAGGAGTCTAGATTGCCTTAGTTATTGTGAGAGAATATCTAAACATTCACAAAATCTCAGAACAATTCCTGATCATGCAGATTCCTATTGCAATGACTGGCTTTCACCTGCGAAATCCACAGTAAATGTGAATGGTAAAGGAACCAGGGCTGTGAAAAAATTCAATTACATGACAGGTGATAGAATTCAATTAAATTGGCATATCAATATATGCCATCAAATCAAGAGAAACTGAATGGATGTGAATAGCATAGACTTGGGCTAATAAATAAACACTGAGAATACTAAAGCAATGCCCTTACAGCCAGACAGTAATGTGCTTAAAACTAATAAAAAAAATTTAGTATCTGCATAATAACACCCTGGAAACCTGCCAGAACACTCTAGAATCATGCATAAACATGGACCACTCATTTTTTGACTGAAAAAATAGGTGAAAATTCCTCTCAAAGTCATAATAATAATAATAATAATAGTTAATCTATCACTAGTGTTCATAGTCACTAATAGTCTCCGTAATTTACTATTATCTTTACATCTATGTGAGGTAATGCTGAATTGTACTTTCACAGCTCAACATGCAGAAATACAAGAACTGTCCTTTACAAAACTCCTGAGAACACAAACTGAAGAATTTTCAACTAAAGCACGCAAAAAATGTATTACCAATGTCCTACTACAAAACCTGCTTCTTCAGTTTTTCATTACCCTTATTTGCATCCAAGATGCAGTTTACTTGTTACTACAGTGTGTCACCAGGGGCTCTTGGGATTGTGTTGGTTGGCACAGTGTGAGCCTATTGGGTGCTTATTTAACTGTGAGATGTTGGGGATGGGCTCATGGGGCTAGTCCATAGACTTTATACCAGTCCCTGGTTTATAACATACCTGTCCATAGTTGTCTATCCCCGAAACTAATCTATTGAGATTGAGCAAATCAAAAGCAGTCCTTAAAGACTGGCCGATCGATGTCAGTCCAACTGCTTGCAGGTTCCTCAGCTCAGTCATAAAAGTGGCGTGACTGTCCTTCCATCCAGCCTGAAAGACAGAGAATTATTAGTTGTGCATTTTAAGAGATCCTCACATCAAAATTCTTCAGAAAATCACAGTGTTCTGAAATTTGCTTTGGGGTATTAATGTAGAGGACAGCGAAGAGTCCTCACTCCCTCTCTCTGGGTAGGAAAACTAAGTTAGGTTAGCCCCCCCATCTCTCTTTTCTCAAGCAGACACACACACACACACACACACACACATACATAGAGCTCTCTGCTGCCACACTGAACAAAATGTCGGCCATGTTTAAACACACAAATTCATGCTGGACAGAATGTTTTCACACTACAAATTTAGCCGTGGTGTTTTGAAACGCAAACAGACGAAGCGAGCGCTGAGAGTGTCTGGAGTGAAATAAATCAGGTTTGGAAAGAAATAAAAGTGTTTGTACCTTAATTCCAGCCGGTGCTTCCTCGAAACTCACTAACATGTATCTGTCTCCCCTGCTGGCCGGATCTCTGCTCCTCAGCTGTGGAGAAAAGCGAACGGAAACGCAGGTTTTTTGTAAGTTTTCAGTAAAGAGAGAGAGTGTGGAGCAGAGGTGTGTATTCATTTACCTTCAGGAAAGTCTCAACTGCGCCCTTCGCTATGTCCAGATAGCTAGTGCCCAGATGGGAGCGCTGGTTCATGGAGGCGGACGTGTCTATCAGGAAAAGTAAGACGGGCATTGTGTTGATAATCGCCCCTTCTACATGGACCGAATGTCAGTGCAAGCGGACAAATGCAGAGCAATCTTTTGTTCGCCTCCTGTCGCTGCTGTCAGCACGCTGCTAGCCGGCTAATGCTAACTGACTCGCGCATTCTTTCTGTCAGAGTGTAACTGTAGTTAGTGTTGAAAGAGCGATGCCTTGTAAACTTAAGCAAACCTCAGACCCTGGGGGGGAAAGGTTGTTGCTTTACAAGGGAAACGGGTGTTGTTGCTGTAATTTGAAAGAAATGCCTAACTTTTATCATGATAACTTTCTATTTAGTTTTCGTCCATGATTCTCCTCACACTGAGGTCTGCTCGCGGGCTGCGGTGGTTTTATTCTGCGTTCAGCGCTTGACTCCGCCCCCCGAGCGCTGTGCGTCAAAACGCCTCAACTGATTGGCACCTGAAAATGAGTGATTAGCATATTCTCAAAAAAAGAGAAGCTCAAAGGGAGCATGCGCATTTGTGGACCTATTGATTTTTTTCTTTTTACTGAAAAAAAGATACATGCATTTACGTTCAAATATACATATTGAACATTATACACTATGAAAAACAACAAGAAGGAGAAAAGGAGAAAACAACTGCATAAATAAGTGCCAAATATAAAAATCAGAGTAAGAATACAATCTTTAATAGCCAGCTGTGCAGCCTTACTTAAGCTAACAAAACCATAAAGTTGTGTTTTTATTAGAACATTTGCGTTCATTAATGTGAAACTTGGTCAAAAATAAAAGTACATTAAAAATAACTTTTCATTGTCTGTATAATATTCTGTATTCTAAGAACAATGCCTAATAAATGCAAAGTGGTTTCATGATCGTTATTAAAGAAAGTACAGTTCATATTTATGCCTTTTTAAATTTCTGCAAATAATTATTTGTTGTAAATAAAATTAATCTGTGTATAAGACAAAAGAAGTTTTTGTTTCTTTTTAAAACATTGTTTCTAAAACCCCTGGTAATAACCACACATTTCCCAGCAAATAACTTTTCCATTCAGCAAAGTGTTCCAGTAAACTTCACTTCACTTTAAAATGTCACTTTGAACAATTAGTATATTTATATTATTGTTTCATTATTATTTTCTTAGAGGAACAAACCTTTCTTTCTCAGAACGGTAATGCATTAATATTTAAGTTATATAATATGCCAAGCTGGCATAAAAGACTGCAGAATGCAAGTCAAATAAATCAGTCTATGAAAGCATATACAGCAAATGCATCTAGAAAATACTCTTATTTCTTTGCCAGTTGATTAATTGCCAGTTAGCATTATGTGATATAGCTAGTCTGAATATAAGCACTTTGACATGTAACCTTCCCAAACAATATGAGGAATTTCTAGTTATAAAATAATAATATAGTGCATAAATGACATGTTTATTGGTCACATAATCTGCAAAATTGTGTGTGATGTAAAACTGGTAAGGAATATGAAACTAGTAAAGCAAGAATACAAACTAGTAAGAAATGCAGAAACTACAATAGTTCTGTGAGGTCTGTCTGCACATGATAAGGCAGAACTATAAATAGAACAATTCTGTGCTTTTGTTGTTGAGAACAAAGTAATCATTAAAAAAGATAGAGAAAAAAGAAAACAATATAGACTTAACTGACATAAAGTGTTTAATTGTTTCAACTGAACAAATAGCACAATTGTGCTGCTGTGAACCCTTGTTCATGCACAAATGTCAATGAAATGACGTTCAACTTCCGGTTCTACAAATATGGTGTTCGTCAGAGTCAAGGCTGCACATCTCAAACGCACGCATCTGTGATTCATTCAAGAGTCGGATCGTCTGTGTGCATGCAGAGCGAGAGGAGAACACGCGCATGGCTTTAGAGAACATGGCATAGAGATCGTGTTTGACTGTGACCAGAACAAGCTGTGAGAGGTAATCAGCTGACCTGCAGCATCCTGACCGAGCGGCTGCAGGTCTAATAATCGACCTGCGCTCATGCTGCCGAGAGAGGATTCAGCTGACAGAGAAATACAGCGCCATGGCGGCAGAGATTCATCCCCGGCCGCAGACACGAAAGCCCGTGCTGCTGAGTAAGATCGAGGGCTTCCAGGACGTGGTGAATACGGCTGTGATCATCCCCAAAGAGGACGGGGTTATCAGCGTATCTCAAGACAGGTCAGCACACTAGAAACCCACGACAGTTATTACAGTGCAGAATAATTGGAAAACACCTTATTTGTACAGTAATGTTTAAGCAGCACCGGCACATTAAGAAATACCTTGTAAAATAAAATACATTTGACATGCACAGTCGATGAGTACATAATAGACACATTTATTCTTTTTTAGTTTTGGCTTAATAAACGATATTCGGAGGAAAAAAGTGTAATCCCTAGTTATCATCACATAGAGAGTGCAAATGAAGGATAATAATAAAGAGGCTTTAATATTCAAACACGGCTCATTTAAGCCTGTAAGTTACTGTAAAGCGAGCGCCTATCTAAATGGTAGTTTGTGAACGAATCGATGTTTTTAAAAGAATCGTTTAAGTGAACGATTCAATTTCGTTCACTGAAGCGTCCCCTTTGAAACGCGTGACTACCTTTTCCTGCCTTCAGTAACTGAAAAAACGAACAGAATGCATTCAGGTCCGGACTGTTGAGTATTGCATAAGTAACCTACTGAACCGCTTTTACTGAATAAGTCGCTGATTCGAATCTTAAAGATTCGAAGCGGAATTTAACGAGAATTTAATCTCATTCGCGAACGAACTGGCCGAACGAAAAACTGTGTGCGTGAATGAGGAACATTTTAGTCAATCTCGTTTACAAAAGGAGGGGAAATGGCAGAAGAAAAAAAAAATGATCAATGACAATACACAAATAAAATTACATAGGGTCTTTTATTGAAACTTAAAACCAGGCTATTATTGTTATGGCTTTTCTATGGGTGACAGATTTAAAAGAGTTAGTAACACAGCAGTGCTCCCTCTTATTTCATTCAAAAAAAAAATAAATAAATAAATAAAAAATAAATAAAAACAATAAAAAGTAGATTACAACAGTGCAGTGTCTATATTCACAGTATATATATTAATTTATACATGTATATGTAATTTCTATTGATTTCGGTACTTTAGTTCCAACTGAATCGTTTCACAGCTCAAAGTAATGAGTGTCATATGTTCTGTTTCTTTCTGTTCATGCAAATAAACACTCTAAAAGAGCACCAGAGGTCATGTCAAAGTCAGACCCATGATAACTTCCACAACCAGCCAGAAGGAGAACTCATAAGTTATTTAGTATGCAGTATTGTGTGGGTGGAAGTATACAATAGGTTATTTTACAAATATTTTTCATTTGAAGGGCTGAACATAACAAAGACTTATTGTGGTGAGAGCGTAAGCGAGTAGAGAGCACTGTACAGAAATATGTCTATGCATGCACAATTGCACATATTTTTTGCACTAAATCTAAATGTGTTAAGGTGTTTTTATGTAGAAAAAATACAAATTATTAAATGTTTTAAATTATTTTAATCTTTTAACAGCCCCAACCATTTATTTGATTAGGACTTATCTTATGCTGGGTACACACCACAAGATAATCGGGCAGGTTTTGGGCCGATTTCTCCCCTTCCGACAATCCTAGGTAATGTCCCGATTATCTTGGTGGTTCTAAAGATTGTCTTATCAGATCTTCCTGTGGTGTGAGGTTTGTTTAGAGTGACTGAATCTACTATTTACTGAATAATCGTAAATATTCAACATGTTGAATATCAGAAATCCTGATGTGGGGGGACCCAGGGGGGACCCCGAGGACACCACACACCACACACCACTATAGGAGCTAAACGGTTAAATCTAGGATTTCTTTCTTTTTCCTCATGTTTGTGGTCTCTCACATTTTGAAGATCTTATAAGATTTTAAAAATCTTTTAGTGTGTACCCAGCATTAGCCAGCGACATGTATTCTTAGATGTGTGTCCTGGTAATTTGTGCACTGTACTGCATGCCACTTTGGTATGAAAGTGTCTGTTAAATACATGTATGTAAATGTTATAATCAAGATTATTATTTAGTATATGTAATGATTTATTTTAATTTGTTTTAGGACTATCCGCGTGTGGTTGAAGAGGGACAGTGGTCAATACTGGCCCAGTATCTATCACACAATGCCAGGTGAGTCCTCTGTCCAACACCATTCCTGTGCAGCTTTCTGAGAGCAGCACAGATCTAAACATTATGGGACATGCAACCACATAACTTCAGGAATTTTACTACAAAAGTAAAAGGGTGAAGTGAAACCAGTATGGGCATGAAGTTCAGCTTGTTTTCCTGTTCAGAGAGGAGTTTCATTTCTCAGTAATGACGTCACATTTTTTTGCTTGCTTTCTAGTTAACTATTGTAGACAGGGTTCCCACTCTTTCATGAACACCAGATTCAAGGACTTTCAAGAACTTCTTAAAGCACCATTTATTTTATATCAAGCACCTATCAAATTCACACCCCAGCATATGTAGCATCATGAAAGACCTCGTACAGTACTTAACATTTCACTTACACTTAACATTTACATTAAAAATTTCAGAGTAATGAGGTTTTGAATGTGTAGGTTTCATAATTTTAGACCATTTTGAGCAGCCGTGTTCAAAGACATTTCGAATTTCTCAAATATTGATAAAATATATATTCTTGCATCAAACTGGTTTTTGCTGTAATTCTTATAAAAGATTTAAATTTGAAAGAATTACTCAATTTTTAAATTAACAAAAAGTGGTTAAACAGGGCTCTACGCTTACTTTTCTTTTTAGGAGCACTTGTGCTCCTAATTTAAAAAAAAAATAAAAAAAAAGGAGCACAGTCAAATATTTCAGGAGCACCTTCTAATCAATAATCAAAAATTCTGATCAAATATTAGCCTTCCCATTACGAGATGATATTTGACTCCTTAAAATGATTTACACGGAATTTTGTTTTTACCTTTGTAATTGCATTTTTCTAACTTTATTAAAAGTATGTCATCTTTTGTCAAATTAAAAATATATATATATAACAAGTAGAATAAGAATAAGTTACCAATCAAATGAAATCAGTATTAAAAAAAATTATTTGTACTACAGAGGTGGCACAGAAGAACACAAAAGTGCCTTGTAGGTGTATTTTCAGATGGTTTAATGAGGCTCAGAGGTCCCATGAGTGCAATTAAATTCATAACTTCGTGTTGAGGTTAATGTTTTAAATATAAAATTTTGAATATAGAAATATTAAATGATTTAAATAACAGAAAAGATACTTTAAAATGAAAGTAAAACTGCCAGTAGGTGGCGGCAAGTCACTGATTTTATCAATTAATCATTCATTAATTGATTCGTTCGAACGGCTGATTCATTCCGGAACGAAGCAAGTGACTGTCTTTATGAATGGGTAATTGAATCAGATTCGTTTAAAAATGCCAATTCATACATAAACACTGTGTTTGAATGGAGATGCGCAGCGGCTCAGCTGTTACTTTGTTTGAAACTATTTTCGTTGACGAAATAGAGCAAAATCAGGCAATGTTGTTTAGACAATGCAAGTCACTTAATATTCACTTCTTGTTTAATGAACTGTTGTATTAAATCAATATCATTTGCAAACTCCCTTAATCATTAAAAGCTTCATTCATCGCGAACTCGCAAAGTTCCATTTTAATCAGCGCAGCTCTCTACACTGCACAGTGAATCTCTTATTTACACCCTGTCTACTCTTTGTTTGTTATAATGAGAGAATTCGTGAGCTTGAAGAACTCAGCACTGAACAAAACGGCGTTTTGAGCAGTGAGTGGATTCTGATTAACATTGTGTTCAAGGAATCAACAGATATGTCTACTCACCGCTGCAAAAACACGTTGTAAGTACGTTAGAAACCTTTGAAGCTCCCCTCAGCGCAAACACAAATATGCTGATTGGGTCATTTGCACTGGTGCTCCTAAATATTTTTTCATAGTCGCATTAGCGCTGTTTCGTTTTGCCTTTGACAGCGCATAAGGACAATTTTTGAAATAGCACCATTCTACTAAACAAAATTTATGTCAAATTTAATTCAAGCACTTTCAAGGACCTATATTTGTTTTCAAGTACTTTCCAGGCCTTGAATCCATGTGTCTGAAATTCAAGTACTTTCAAGAAGCGTGGGAACCCTGTGTAGACTGTGGGGTCACTGGCTCTGAGTACAGGGTGTTTATTTATAGTCAAATGCTGATCAATGGATTTTGTTGGATAGATTCTCATACTCATTGTCTTTGTCTTATGTTGCAGTGGCGTGTTCATGTATGTCATTTAACCCAGAGACAAGGAGGATCTCTGTAGGATTGGAAAATGGCACTGTATCGGTATGCTAATTAAACACTATCCTTACACACACCTGTTTTCTATGTAGTAATATGTCACTAGCAGGTTCCCAGATACATTACTAAGCTTCATTAAGCCAGGCGTTTCTCTTACCAGGAGTTTGTATTATCGGAGGACTACAACCAAATGACTCCTGCACAAACATATCAGGGTGAGTCACAAATGCAGTCTCACACAATTAAGTTGGTTTTCTTAACATAAATCATATGAACATGTTCAAGCATCACTATCTATCTCTCCTCGTCACCCTTGAAAACGTTTTTAATAAAATTCATCCAGATTTAAATTTAGAATTTTTAGGAAAATTTTTAGGTTTCTGTTTTATGTAACTCAAGTATGGTTTTTGCAATAAAAATGGCCAAAGTGCATTGCCGTTATGAACTATTTTTTAAAAGGTAACGGAACTTTCCTTATATATCCTTACATTTTTGGTTGAACTATCCCTTTAAGTGAATCTAACTAGTTTATTTCTTGATTTTTTAAATATTATTCTAGAACATTGAGAAGATATATATTCCAGTTCTATTCATATACATAACTGACCCTTCGCAAAGACCCGCCCCCCTTTGTTACTGTTGCTTAGTCCGACAAGCCATGTTCTCACAAGTTCTCACGCCACACATAATGTTCTGACACAGTGAAAAATACATCACGGAGCAAAGAAAAAACTGACAAAACACCCACTGACAAGACAGAGGAGGTTACCTTAGGCATGAAACATAGTCTCAGCTAAAGAAATTCAAACAATAAATACCGTTTTGTGGCTCTTTAATGTGTCGGGACAGATCACTGTATAGCACCTCAGTTCAAGCGGCATGTGAACGTTAATGAACATGAGAAAGTTTCTTGTTTCAATGCGGAAAGACATCAGTATACACCATTTTTCAAGTTCATATCCACTGATATTAATCTACTCTCCTGTCTGATTTGTTTGTCGGACAAAAATGGCAGATTCAGCATATTATTGGTCAGATCACCTGTCAATCAAACTCCCTGTGAAAGGTCATTTCAGCCATGTACATAATTGTGGTCAGGGCAGTTCTGTACAGAACAATATATATGCAGGGCAACTTTAATATTAAGTACTAAATCTGAACATTCAGCTCTTAATCACAGGGTGTTCTCATGGCCTAGAATGGCATTAATGTGAAACAGCTAGCTAACCTTCTTTAAAACACGTGGCTTATGTAATGCTTCCAGCAAAGATAAATGATACCGTTATGGATAGAGATACACACACAGAGTACGAACATGAAGTACCGTGGTTTCAGTTTGCGCGTTTGTTACTGAAATCCAACCTCTGTGATTATTTGGCTTTCTGCTGCCTTGTTATTTATGTATATATGTGAGAGCATAATTGGTTGTGTTTTTGAATGTGGTAAAGTGATCCCTCCCCGCTTCGCTCATTGTGTCTCGTCTTTTGTTTGTGTTAGCTCATCAGGGTGGCGTGACCGTGGTGCTGTTTGTCTTAGAGATGGAGTGGGTTCTAAGCACAGGTCAGGACAAGAGCTTTACATGGCACTGCTCAGAGAGCGGACAGCAGCTGGGCACATACCGGACCACAGCATGGGTGTCTGGACTACAGTATCCATTCAAACGCCACTCCTGATCGCACAAAAACCTCTAAGTTTATAATCACAAATCAGTCATTGCACTCTCAATATTTTCATATTGCTTTGTGTCAATTTGAGTGAATTGACTTTTGCTTTATTATAGGAAATAAGCTTCTTTAAATAACTGCTGATCTTTAAAATCATAACAAAAACACTAATAATTTACTTAAATGTTTAGTATGTATAATTTATATTACAAATGTAATTAGATAAAGGGGTAATGGAAATTCTGTCATTTACTCACCGCCATGTTGGTCCAGACATGTATGACTTTTTTGGAAAAGTTATTTTGAGAAATATGTCCTTATATTACTTTATTTTATTTTATTTTACAATGGAAATCAATGGTAATCAAAGCTGTTTGGTTACCAACATTCTTCAAAATCTCTTTTTTTTTATTTTTTGACAGTGTCAGTGTCTATTTCATGCTCACAGCATAAATAAACTAGAAGAGGTTAACATCAGCAGTGGACACACTTCACCATTACCAAAAATTATGCTTGAGTGGCAATATGCAAAATTGATTTGGCTGAAATATCAAGAGGTGGCTTGTTGCCAAAATAAAAAAAAAAAAAACTTTACTACGACTGGTTTAATTTATCACCTTGCAACACAAAACCCTGAAGAACATACAAAGTTAAATTATCCAAAATTAATTATAGACACTTTATTTTTTTTGGTTAAATGAAAACATCTTATATATTAATGTAAAAAAAATATTTTGGTGCATCTTACTGTAATTGTGTATATAGAAGAGATTCAGTAGGGGTTCAGAAGTTCTGTAGCATTGGCTTCTTGACAATCTGTGTCAGATTTGATGTGGAGACCAGACATGCCTTTGTTGGAGATCATTCTGGTCAAGTGACAATCCTAAAGCTGGAGCAGGACAACTGCAGCCTGGTCACCACCTTTAAAGGCCACACAGGTGCGTACACAAACAGAGCATTACTAATAGACACACAATAAAATACACTCTTTAGCCCAGATATATTTTGCCATTAGATGGTCTATTAAATCCAAATGTAGAGATTCACACTTGAAACAGGTAAATAAAATAAATACTTAATTGGGCTTCTCAGTTACAAGCATAAATAGCAGAAAAAAAAACTCTCGCATGAAAACAAGCATCTTAACAAGCAACAAATAGGCTGATACATTAATCATTAGCATGGCAAGAGGGGAAAGAAGTTTTCAAGGGATAGTTCACCCAAAATGAAATTCTGTCATTAATAACTCACCCTCACATTCTTCCAAAACTGTAAGACCTTTGTTCATCTTCAGAACACAAATTAAGATATTTTTGATGAAATCCGAGAGCTTTCTGACCCTCAATAGACAGCAATGAAACGTTTTTGGACCTGGGAACATTTCAGCTGTCTATAGAGGGTCAGGAAGCTCTCAGATTTCATCAAAAATATCTTGTGTTCCAAAGATGAACAAAGGTCTTACGGGTTTGGAACAACATGAGGGTGAATAATTAATGACATAATTTTCATTTTTAGATGAACTGTCCCTTTAAGTGTAGTGTACCATTTAAATGACCCCCCTCCCCCTCCCCATCTACATGCATACATCCACAAAATATTGTCTAATGGAAATAAGTATTCCATTACTTGCGCCGTACCTGACCCTGAATCTTTTAACGGTGGCTGTGTGTGTTTATGTGTGCAGGCAATGTCACAGCCTTGTGTTGGGATCCTGTGCAAAGGGTTTTATTTTCTGGAAGTTCTGATCATTCAATCATCATGTGGGACATTGGAGGCCGTAAAGGAACAGCCATTGAGCTGCAGGGACACAAGTAGGACAGATGAATTGTTGTCATGTATTTAAGATATGAGAATAAGCAAAGCACACTTGTCAGATCCTAATATTTGAGTGTTTGTGTGTGTGCGACAGTGATAAAGTGCAGGGTTTGTGTTATGCTCCTCACACCCGTCAGCTCATTTCCTGTGGCTCAGATGGAGGAATAGTTATCTGGAACATGGACGTCACACGACAAGAGGTGAGAGAGATATAGAGCAAGGATGAAGCGTCTAGAACAAAAGGGATTGCCTCATGTGTTATTTATGTTAGTTACATATGTCTGTTTACATAGTTTAAGCATGTCCTCATCTGTTCTGTGTCTCAGACTCCTGAGTGGCTTGACAGTGACTCATGTCAGAAATGTGAACAGCCATTCTTCTGGAATTTTAAACAGATGTGGGACAGTAAGAAAATTGGCCTGCGACAGGTACAGTGAACAAAACCACTGCTAAAATAAATAAACCTAAAATAAAAATAAAAATGAGTTTATTAATCAATATTTTGGTCATGTTTTACAGTAAAATTTAAACATCCTTAAGGCAAGATAAATTTAGTTGAGAAGCTAAATTGTGTAAGATAAGACTTTTTTTATATAGTATACACAATCATTCAAATATTTGAGGTCAGTAAGATTTTTTTTTAATGTTTTTGAAAGATGCCATGCTCATCAAGGCTGCATTTATTTTATAAAAAATACAGTAGAATGGCAATATTGTTAAATATTTTTACAATTTAAAAATACTGTTTTCTATTATATTATTATTTAAATTTTAATTTATTCCTGCGATGGCAAAGCTGAATTTTCAGCAGCCATTTCCTCAGCCTTCAGTGTCACATGATCTTCAGAAATCATTCTAATATGTTGATTTGGTACTCAAGAAACATTGTAATGAATGTAAAGTAACAAACAGTAAGTGCTGCTTAATATTTGTGTGGAAATAGTAATACATTTTGCAGGATTCAAAATCATTTACTTGGAAAATCATTTACTTGGAAAAATAAATCTTTTGTAACAAAAAATGATTTTTTTTTTTTCAATTATTGTTTTCAATATTGATAATATTGTGCTGCTTAATGTTTTATTGGAAACTTTGATCTTTTTTTTCAGGATTAATTGATGAATAGAAAGTAAAAAAAAACAGCATATATTTGAAATAGAAATCTTTTGTAACACTTTAAATGTCTTTACTGTCACTTTTGATAAATTTATTGTTAAATTAAATTAGATACATTTAATTTAATCATCCTTGTTGAATCAGAGTAATAAAAAAATCTTACTGACCCCAAACTTTTTTTTGGTAGTGTACATTGAATTAAATTTTTAAATGTATTTTAAGTCAAGTTTAAAAACATATCTGGAATTACATTTAAAATATCTTGCCATAAAGTATATTTATACGAGAACTGAAAATGCATTATGCATTAAGACTTATTTTCAGAAAATATGAATAAAGTGCTTCTGATTAAGTTTGCAGTCCTTTATTCAGCCTTCGGCCCACACTTTAAAATCATATAAAGCAGCTTGATTTGCTCTTTCCCAGCATCACTGTAGGAAGTGTGGCCAGGCCGTGTGTGGAAAGTGCTCCTCTAAACGCTCCACTATTCCTTTAATGGGATTTGAGTTTGAGGTGCGGGTTTGTGACAGTTGTCACGACTCCATTACAGATGAGGAGTAAGTCAAATTTCGATTGTCTTTAATGTTTTGAGCCTCTTAAACGCTAGTGTTACCTAAAGCTTTCTTTTTGTCCAGACGGGCGCCCACTGCAACATTCCATGACAGTAAGCACAGCATCATACACATGCAGTATGAACCAACCAGGGGCTGGCTGCTCACCTCCGGGACAGACAAAATCATCAACGTCAGTAACTGTTCTCATTCAAATGTGAGTGTACTGTTTGATGGAGAAATTGAGCTAGTTTTAATATCTGTGGTGTGTTTACATTCAGCTATGGGACATGACTCCAGTGGTATCATGAGAATCCTCTGTACGTCTGCAAGGAGGAATTAAGAATCAGTGCTGAACCTGAACTGAGAATCATGTGTTTGTGGAAAACGTTCAGAGTTCTGGTCACTTTCCATGGGCAGCTTCATCTCATGGAGGAAAATCTCAAGGATATCATGACGTTGAACTGAGCATGTGCATTTGTATGTATCTGTGCATGTGCACGTTGCTTATGGGAACAAATGTGTAAATATTGTCCAGTCTAAATCTGCTTAGTTCAGGTTGTTTATATTGATATAAACCAGTGTTATGTTGTCTGTGAAAATCTATCATCATCTTATGTCTTATCCCAACAAAACTGAATCCTTGTGATATTGCATCAAAGCATGCGGGAACTGTTTTTTATTCAAGTGCCTTTACCGCACCTCAATCAGTGGTTTTGGCATGGGAAAATAGTATCTGCTATTGCCTCCTCGTCATCTATTTGACTCTTTAAATGAAAGCACTTATGTTTTACTGTTATTTTAATACCAGTAAATTTAATAGGAGGATTTAATATGCACATAATCAAAAATATTGTTGTTTACACAGGGTAAAATTCAATAATGTTCCACATTGTAATAATTTTGTGTTTGATCTTATTAAAGCTGATGTTTCATAGACATCTCATTACTGTAAGAAACATTCACGGTATTTCATTCTTTCAATTGGATCAAAAAATATTATGTTGGTGGTTTAAAATAAATTTTTGCTGTATGTTGAATCAAGCAAGTGGGCATTTGGGCAATGTTAATAGCTCATTGTAAAGACACAGTGGGTAAAATATTACAGCTGAATGGTCACAGGGTATGAATAGATAAAACAGCAGGAATGGCACAAAATAAAGATGCTTTACTTGTAACTGTGTAATTGCAAATGTGGAGGTTGGATTGCCTATTAGCTTTTAAAAAAGGACCAGTTTGACAAAAATGTCCATTTTTAAGTACACTGCCATTTAAAAGTTTGGGGTCAGATTTTTGTGTGTTTGAAAAAAAGTCTAAGCTCACCAAGGCTGCATTCATTTGATCAAAGATACAGTAAAAACAGTAATATTGTGAAATATGATTACAGTTTAAAAGAACTGTTTTCTATTTGAATATATTTTAAAATATAATTTATTCTCTTGATAGCAATGCTGAATTTTCAGCAGCCATTACTCCTGTCTTCAGTGTCACATGATCCCTTAGAAATCATTCCAATGTGTTCATTTGTTGCTCAAAAAGCAATGTAATGTAACGAAAACAGTAAGTGCTGCTTAAAGTTGAGTGGAAATAGTGATACATTTTGCAGGATTCTTTGATGAAGAAATCTTTTGCAACAAAAAATGAATGAAAGTATTAATTTCTTTCAAGAATAAAAAGTCTTACTGACCCCAGACCTTTGAACAGTAGTGTAAGTGATAATAATTGGAGTGAAGTCTTTATTCATTTTGAATTAAAAGTCTTGTTTTTGTCACTGGAGCAACACTGTGATTCTTTAACTGTTCGTAATGGTTCTTTAATTCTATAAATATAAACCATTTCAAGTCATGTGGTTTAGTTTCAGCTACCAGCTTATGTAAACCACATAAACACAATTTGGATTTTATGAGTTGTTTTGGTCAAAAATAACTGTTAATAAAAATCTAAACATATGATAATGGCTTTCCTATAAGATTGAGACAGAGAGATTAATTTTTCATTATTATCTTTAATTAAGAATAATGTCAGTATCAACAAATTGACAAAAATAAAAACAGTCATGTTTAATTAATAATTGGCTAGTTAACTGTAAAATCATTTGTAAGTGTGTATATAAGGGGCAGGTCTAGAATATTTCTTCATATTTATTTATCTTCACATTTATTTGTTTAATTTGAATATGAGTTAAAGGTAGTGCTGTATAGCATGTTCTCAAACAGCTGTTGAGTCTTGTTGTCAGTTTGCTTGTTTTTTTTTTTGTTTTTTTTTTTGAAATAGCAGTTTTAGATTTTTGAATAAAATAATCTGCTATTTACATACTGCAACAGTTGTCTGATTCAGCGGTTGTTCTCATTTAGCTACAGAAAGGCAACAATTAATACATAGCATTAGCATAATGTTAACCACAGACATCATTTTACTTAAAAAAACGAGAAACTCATAAAAACTGCAGAGGTAAATATACTAGTTTCTTGCCTCAAACTAGTATAATAAAAATGCTT
The DNA here is from genome assembly GCA_039654775.1 of Spinibarbus caldwelli. Lineage (NCBI taxonomy): Eukaryota > Metazoa > Chordata > Actinopteri > Cypriniformes > Cyprinidae > Spinibarbus > Spinibarbus caldwelli. The sequence goes on from CM077232.1 coordinate 19,407,188, forward strand.
AGGAGTGTATTTGTTCAAAGAACGGACAATAGGTTTGAAATGTTTTGAACCTTTCAGGTTGTTTTGATTAGCCTTTTTGTTATAGTATTCAAGAGCTTTTCACATCTCTGCAATTCTCACCATTGCTAAGAATGAATATCACAGTCTGTGTATGGAATGATGGCTTCTTTGGCTTTGGCCACTAACCCAACCGATTAACACTTGAATTTCACAGCGAGCTCCTCCAGCTTGCTCATCAGTTTCTGGTCTTCAGCTGAAGAAGACCTGGAGAAGGCCAGAGGCAGATGAGTAGAAACCGCATTTCTGTCTGCAGACGAATGAGTTTGAGAAACAAAGGTCAGAGTTTAGTTAAGTGTTAAAGAGAGCTTTAGTCTGTGATATCAAAGACATGTTCAAAAGATGATGTGTACAGCATACTAAAGTAAGCTTTCACATTTTATAAAGATGCTGGACCTTGGAAGAAGAGGCCGCTGGGCTGTCTACTGGCTGCATCTGATATGGCCAGCCACACCACTGTGTCGGCACCTTGAGCTTCAGTACGGAGTTTATTCTTCATTTTCTCATAAAAATCTGGCATGGATGACCGCACAGCTGTAGATGGAACAAAAACACAAAACAATATCTTAGTGACTGAGTCTGCAAAGTTCCTGTATCAATCAAGACATTTCCTCGCAGATGATGTACAGTACACACACATGCTTCTCACCCGGGGTGTCTGCCCAGCCTGGGTGCATGGATGAGAAGTGGATTTCTTTGTGCTGAGCTGCCCATTGCTCTGTCATGATCACCTGTTGCCTCTGAGAAAGCTTATAGTTAACACTGCATCTTTACTAAAAACATCAAAAACAATATGCTAAATTGAAATAAAAATCTGTATAAACTCAGCAAAAACATGAGGACATTAAATCAGGTTGCATGAGTGTCAAAAAGCTCAGCACAATGACAATGTAACAAAGGCAGAGTGGTGATGCTGCTGGAATCTGTGCCACTGTTGTGCTATTATTTTTTAACAGTGAATGATGGACTGGATTGGTAAGCCACCAAAAGTATAATGGATACATTTTTGTATGTTATGTAGTTAAAGAATTTTTAACCCAAACAATAATATACATATAAAATGCAAGCTGCAGTGCAAAGTTTTTACTGAAGAAGGAAAAAAGAGAGAGATTTATATTGTGAGTTTATAGCAGTACCTTGTTTTGTGCATAGGCCATGGTGCCGTCAAAAGAGCCATTCTCAAACTGAAGGTCCTCTACATTTAACTTCTGAACCAGCATCCCACCAGATGACACAGTGATCTGTAATATAAAAAAATACAATTAATAAAAATAATTATAAAATAAAATAAAATAAATAATAAAAATAAAAGAATACAATAAACTGACATATAAAATTAATAATAATAAATGAAATAATTTATTTTTAAAATTTTCTTTCTCTGCAACTTTAATTACTAATCACAATATTAAAATAATAATATAATAATAATACAGTTTTGAGGAAGTTCTGTTTTGACTTTCATAAACTTCATAAACATGTCACTAAAGTCATGCATTTCTTTTAATGTTGTGAGCGTAAATGTGTTTGGAAACAAGCAGATATAATTATTAACAATGCATTAGGACACATTTTTTCACACTCACCACTCTGGGATTCTCTGACTTCTTCAGTGTAGGAATCAGCGCTGTTGTCAGTATATACGTCCCTGTAAAACACACAAGACGAGTGAGTCGACTAGTCACTCTTATCTCTTCTTATCCCTTGATTTCAAGAGGTGGCGCTAAAAACATTCTCTACCACATAGATGGCCTGTGACCTTTGTTACTCAATATTATAAAACAGGCAAAACTAAAATATTACCATAAAAGCTCATGCTTTGTTGCCCATATTGGGAAAAATCTGAACATATGACCAACATCAGATCAGAAAAACATGAAATAACTTCCCTACCTAGTGAGTTTGTCGCAAAGTTTTTCTCCAGGCCATCTTCAGTCAGTTCTCTCTGATTGACCATGCAACCTGCATTGTTGATCTACAGTAATAAATCACATGAAGATAAAAGACAAAGGGCTGAACAATACAAGCAGAGACAATGTACATCACAGTCAAAGCAGTTGTAAAATGACCATAAACAGACATGACTGCACATGCTATATTAAATGTGCCATGTTACTAATGAAATATATTAATTGGGTGAAGATGAAATATCAGTTTCTTTTTAAATTATTAAGAATAAATTACTATTACTATTACTGTATTAACACAATTGATTGAACAAATTTATCATGGTGCATTTAGCATAGTGCATTATAATACATGTGCATTACTGTGATTTTACTTTGTGCACAGCCTCTCGCAGCTTATTGTTTCAGCTTATTATTGTAGGTTGATATGACTTAAACCTTGAACACATTTACCAGAACATGTAGATTGTGATTCTGAGAGAATCCACTAGCAAACTCCCATACTTTCTTAGGGTTGGACATGTCAACTAGATGAACATGGATATTCTGAAAGCAAATGAGAGACAAAGTCAGACTAGAGTTCACTGTTTCTGTCCCAGAAGCATGTGAAATCATTTTGATAGTATATAAGTGTACTTCATTTTTAAATATACCTCATTTTTACTTTGCTCCACAATGTCTTTTCTTGCCTCATTTGCACGATCTTCATTTCTGCACACCAGATGTACTGTCCCACCTGAAGATAAACTGTTTGAATGAACTTTAAATTGCTTTTTTTAACAGCACTGTACATCTTTTGCCAGTAGGAGTCAGTGTTGCGTCCCTTTTGTTGGTTAAACTTTAACCTAAATGTCATAACAGGACATTTCCATTTTTCATGGAATGTACAAGAGCTTCCAAGTTGACCAGTTATTAAAGGACAAACTATTACCAGAAACCTCTGTTCTGAATTAACAAAGCCATGTTTTCTCACCTCTTTTGGCGATTTCGCAGGCGGCGGCTTTACCGATGCCGCTGTTCGCCCCGGTGATGATGAACGAGCGGCCGCTCACAGTCACCTCCAGATCGGCCTCGTTAAAGCGCCTCGCCGCTGCCTCATACCCGCCCCTGGTGAGGGTTAAACGGCATTTTAACTGGTGCACTGCAGAAGCTTTCGATGGTAAATGACCCTTTATGACTTGTGCTTATCAAAGTGTTGCTAGCTGAAATGAAAATACACCGATGATGACTTACTTCGTATATTCCTGTAGACCCTTCAGGAACCAAACTGTGTTTCGGTAGAGAGACATCTTTACGATTTCAGTCGTTCTCACTCAAGAGCTGTGGCATAGTAGCACGTTGGAAATCAGAGCCACGCCCCTGTGGCGTTTAATAACATCAGAGCCACGCCCCTGTGGCGTTTAAGAACAGATCAGAGCCACGCCCCTGTGGCTTTTAATAACATTGGAGCCACGCCCCTGTGGCGTTTCAGAACAGATCAGAGCCACGCCCCTGTAGCGTTTAATAACATCAGAGCCACGCCCCTGTGGCGTTTAATAACAGATCACATGTTGAATGTATTGTAAGCGCGGGTTACAACACGCATGCGCAGATCCCTTCGCTACAGTCATGCTACATAAAAGAAAAACGCTTTCTTTTCTCAGTGAAAACCTTAATTTTGTGCACTTATTTGAAATAGTTTCTAAAACATAAAAGAATAACAGAAATAATTGGCATCTGATTCTATCATATACTAATGTCATATTTTATTTAGGGAAGTTGAGCGTACCAACCTAAGTATATAGCTAAATTTGCACTGGCGCGGAAGTTTTTGTCGTATATATCAATTCAGAAAACAAGGGTGGCAGTTTTCATTAATATAGATAGCGGAAGATTTTATGATATGTCCTAGTTGTCAGGATGGCCGAGTGGTCTAAGGCGCCAGACTCAAGGTTCAAACCTTCCCACAACAACATGGGTCTTCTGGTCTCCGAATGGAGGCGTGGGTTCGAATCCCACTTCTGACAAGACTTTTTTTTTTTTTTTTTAATGCTGATTAAAACTGGGTTTCCATTTCTTCATAAAATATGTTTGTGGTTTAAACTGTAAAATGTACCCAGGACAGGCAAGGTAAGGTAAAATAATAATAGTGGTAAAAAACAATGTTTTATAATTATGAATCATCATTTAGGTAAGTCAGGAATGACAGTAATTTCTCTCTCATTGCACTGCCATTGTGTCAAATTCCACTTTAGGTTTTTCAATAAAAATAATTTAATCCTGTTTTTATTATGCTCTTTCATGTGAAACAATGTTCAGTGCTCTATCTCCTCACCAATTCTTTCATCAGTTTTGAGAGACAATCAGTCATGTTTGTGAATGTCTTCTAATTTAAATAATAAGTAATAGCCAACAGTTACACAAATACAACTCCACTACCAAGACAGGTCAAGCTATTATCCGTAAGTTTATCAGTATGTACATACAGTAGCTGATAACATCATGCTCTTGTTTTGGACTGTAATGAATTTGAAACCCCTTGAGATGGCGCAAGACAAACAATGGCAATTACATTTGAACTGCATAGAAATATCTTGAGAAATGAAGGCGGTTCATGTAATAATAATAATAATAATAATAATAATAATAATAATAATAATAATAATGCATTAGGTTAAAACATTCGGCACGTCACAAAATATAATGGCTTTAATTTCCACTATTACCAAATATTTTTTTGTTATTATTATTTTTTTTATCGTGTTCTCTTAAATGTTTGGTGTGAGAAAAATTACAATATTCTTTGCTATGAAGACAAAAATCGGATTTGTACATATATATCAACACATTTTACGTTTAAAGGAAAAAATAGCTAAATAAATAGACAATAAAAAGCTATTATAATCTATAATTTCAACGAATGTTTATTCTTTTTCTTATTGTTGTTTAATCACACTAAAACTATGTTCATCTAAGTGAATAAATCGGCCTGTAACAAATCTCGTCCATTCACTCTGCATCAGTGCGTCTTCATACTTCCATGAACAGATCGCTTTAAATTTGCAGTCGTTTGTTTTCGAGGCAGATCCTGTTTGTCAACTTACTACACGAACGAATGTACTATTTCTCACAGACAGAAAAGGGTGTGATTTAGGCGTGTCTACTCCGAGGCTGGCAGGTAAAACTCCAATGGATGGGAAACGCGGAAGTTCGCAAAGACTGACAGAGCGCCTCCACAATCACAATCACAGCTGGTTTAATGGAGATGAAGTGAACCCGACGGGTCACCGGGGATGCTGAGCGCGTCTCGGGAAATGTTTTGTTTACTCTCTCTATCTGATAGTTGGATCTGATCTCAGGTAGCCAGGAAAAACAACCTCAGCACAACGATCGACAGACGATGCGTCTCTGATGTGAATCAGACGGTCTTACTTTACTATACGTATCTATTTCAGACCTTTAAATCAATAATCAGACTCCAGAGTCGCAATGAGCGCTGCACCCAGTGAGGGTCAAGTGCCCTCCATCTCTGCTGGAGATCCAGAGGGACTCAGTGTAAAGGATGTCAATCAGTTGATCATGGAGTTCCTGATGTTCATGATGAGAGCTATTGTCCTGTGTTATCCCGTTTACCTGACCGGCTCGCTCGGGCTCAGCATCAGCTGGATTCTTCTGAGCATGCTGATGTGGACCATGTGGAAAAACAACCGCAGGTGGAAAGATCAGAGGATTGATACAGCCATTGACTTTTTGGAAAACGAGAAAGACGTGATCAGCACTGAACTCAAAGCCATGAACATGCCAGCTTGGGTGGGTGGTCTTTTTGGCATCTTTACTGATTGGAATAATACTAGTTTAAGTGATCTGTACAACATGTGTTTTAACTAGTTGCAAAGATGTAAACCAATGTTGGTGGGAAAACACCGTACTGTACTTGTTTATATGCATGCTTAGTATCCAAACAGTGCTATTGAACTGTAAGAGGTGTGGCTTCTTGTTGTGTTGCTTTGGGAACATCACACACAAAGGTGTCAGCTTGAGTTTCTTAATTAAAATACCCAGCCCTTCATACTTCAAAACAGGAATCTGACACACCCAACTTCAACTTTGTGGTATTAAAGTTGAAAGAAATATATAAAATGGATTATGATGAAGAACCATTTTATTGGACCTGTAAAGTTTCATTTTATAGTATCAAGTTTTTATCTTGCTACAATTCACAGGATTTACATGTTTACAAACTCCAGTATAAACCTGAAGGGGTAGTTCACCTAAAAATGAAAACTCTGCCATCATTTACTCACCCTTATGTCATCGCAGTATGACAATCTTTCTTCTAGGAAACACAGGAGATGTGCTGCTGTTAGATATTGGAAGAATTTTAGAGACAGCATATTTCAGTTTTGACTATTTTTATTTTGGTGTTAACTATCCCTTTAATACTTTGTGACAAAAATATTCAAGCTGTTTCAGGATGTCAGGTTGCTTATTGTCTTGTCTTTAAAATATCTAGGTGAAATCACATACCCAATATGCTCATCTTTGATTTAGATATAATAGATTCAAGGCCACAGATATTCATGACACCATGAAATAAAATTAAAAAAGCCCTTTGAACCTTCTGAACTTTTTAGGGATCTAACTTTTGATCTAATTCATATTTCATTAAAAATTGAAAGGAAAACAGAATTATGTGGAATTTGATGTGCTGAAAATTAATTAATATTTAAGCAAGTTGCAAGCAAGCATTTTTGATCTCTAAACCAGTGAACCTTAATTTTGTGGTGAAATGTTCATTATTTGTCTCTGTTCCTTATTATTTATTTATTCATTTATTTATTTCCCTGATAGATTCACTTTGCAGATGTTGAGAAGGCTGCTTGGATCAACAAGGTAAGATTTCTGCCTCAAATATTGATTTGCACATGCTGGCAAATCTCATAAATTTGTCTGCCTGTGGGAGTTATTATACTATTTTAGTATTTTTGCTGTTAATCCATGTCTATAAATTTGCTTGTTTGTTGTAGATTCTTCAGCAAGCATGGCCGTTCTTTGGCATGTACATGGAAAAGCTTCTCATTGAAAACATTCAGCCATCTGTAAGAACGTCTAGCCCCCATCTGAAGACCTTCGCCTTTACTAAAGTTCACATGGGACAGAAGGTACGATTCTGTAATCTGAAGCTTGTGCCATTAACTGGCAATAGACTGTATTAGCCCACTATTATAAATATTTCAGCAGTCAAACAAGAGTTTACAATTGTGTATATGCGTTTCAGGCTCCAACTATTACAGGGGTACGGGTGTATACACATGAGCTGGAAACAAGAGAGGTCATCCTTGATCTCAACATTACGTGAGCCATGACATCAAATTCATTTTGACACCAGATTATCTTTCTAACCCATAATGCATGGTTTTGCTACCTTGTCTTCCTGAAATGTTTTAAGACTCTCTTTTCCTTTTATCTCTTGTAGTTATGATGCTGATGTAGACATTGATGCAGATGTTAAACCAGCCATCAAAGTAGGAGTCAAGGGCCTTCAGGTTAGTGAAGGAATAATTGAATTTAATGACAATAGATGCTATTTCTTCAGTTGATATTTAAGAGTTGCCTTTTATGTCAGACAAGGTCACATATTTGATTTACACTACCTTTTAAAAGTTTTGGGTCTGTGAGAAGTCTTTAAGACTTATGCTCACCACGGCTGTATTTATTTGCTCAAATATACAATAAAAATAGTAGTAATGTTAAATATTATTTCAATTTAAAATAACTGTTTTCTTTTTAACTATTTTAAAATATTATTTATTTCTGTGATGGCAAAGCTGAATTTTCAGCAGATATTACTCTAGTGTTCTGTGTCACATGGACTTTCAGAAATCATTATAATTTATTGGTTTGGTGCTAAAGAAACATTTCTTATTGTTATTATTGTTAAAAAATATGCTGTTTGATATTTTCATGGAAAGAGTGAAACTTGTTTTTTCTTTTTTAATAAAATTCTTTAATGAACAGGATGTTCGAAAGAATAGCATTTATTTAAAATGGAAATATTTTGTAACATTCTAAATGTCTTTACGGTCACTTTTAATCAGGGTAATGCATCCCTGCTGAAAAAAGTATTAATTTCCTCCCAAAAAAAAGAAAGAAAGAAAAAAAAGAAAGAACCAATCAGTCAATCAACCTTGCTTACCCTTACTGTGTCCCCACAGTGTTAATGTATTAAAAAAGTTAATGAATATGAAAGCAACAAACAACTATGAATGTGGTTATTTATTTATTTTTTTTCAGCTTCAGGGAATGCTACGTGTAATTCTCGAGCCTCTGATTGGCCAGGCACCGCTTGTAGGTGGAGTCACCATGTTTTTCATTCGTCGACCAGTGAGTATGGACATTACATGCAAATAACTAGTTTAAAATAACAAAATAACAAAAGTATCATGAGTTCATTAGCAAAACATAAACATTTTAAATTAAATTTCCAGGCTCTGCAACTCAATTGGACTGGAATGACCAATGTTTTGGATGGTCCAGGACTAAGGTATGTTCATAGATTTTAATTATTTTTTGATTGGCACTCAATAAATGGTTGAAAGGTCACATTTGTTGTATTTATGATATTTTTTGTAGATTATTTTTGTAGATTCACATTATTTAATAACTGACTTTTGTCGGTTATGTTTTAAATTTTGTGTTATTAGGCAGTCAACTTTGTAATCAGCTTGAGCAACTCCGTCACACTGAAGCTGGATGGGCTAAACATAACAATGGAAAAACCAAACTAGCTAGCTAGCCACCCTTCTTTAAAATTGCTTCAGGACATGGAATGTTATCATACAAGTTTACATATAGACAAATGTGTATAGCATGAAAGCATCCAGTACAAGGAGGAATAAATAATACAGGACTATTAAAGATTAAAGGTGTCCTTTTTCCATAAAGTTAGAAATAAGATGACTTAATTTGTGTTCCTGAGAAAATGCCTCAAAGCCTCTCTTGCTGTCACCCAGGATAAATTTTACTTGTAAAAATCTTTCAGTTATAAATTTTAGTGGCCATTGAGAAATCCAGGGATATCTCAATAAATGAAACAAACGTGATACTTAGTGTTCCTTGCCATGTAAATCTGACTCTCTATTTACTCTCTAGTCATATGTCAGAATCAGCCATTGTGGATATCATCGCCTCTCTCATGGTTCTGCCCAATCGCATGTGCATCCCTTTGATTGATCAAGTCAAGGTTGATCAAATGAAGTTTCCTCTTCCTCGAGTAAGTCTGGGAATAGTTGGTTCCCATTGCTAAAATCAGTCAAACAACTGTCTGTATGTTTGTTTTCAAAATGCAGAATAAGTTAAACCATTTGAACATCTTTAGGGTGTTGTACGAGTCCATGTTTTGGAGGCCCGGGATCTTGTAGCAAAGGACACGTACATGATGGGACTTGTAAAGGGCAAGTCAGATCCATATACTGTGCTAAGGGTGGGAAACAAGCAATTCAAAACAAAGACCATTAAAGAAACTTTGAATCCACGCTGGAATGAAGTTTATGAGGTAACTTTGATCTGGATAAAGTCATTTTAGATGGAAAATAAAGTCCTCATTAATTTTTTTTTTTTTAATAGTTTGTCATTCATGAAGCTCCAGGGCAGGAGTTGGAAGTGGAACTTTATGACGAAGACACAGATGCTGATGACTTTTTGGGCAGGTAATGATGAATATTTTCAGATCATGGATGTTATTTTGCCCATTTTATCTGATTTTGTGTGAGATGTTGGATTGTCTGCCACAGGTATAGTCTGGATTGTGGGGATGTGAGAAAAGACAGAGAAATAGATGAGGTGAGCTTTAGAAAGATAAGAATTGTTGTGCTAACTGATAGTTGAACAAAGAATTTAGCAGAATTTCTCTGTACGTTGAAAAAGTGCTAAAATATACTATGATATAATATGACATAAAGCTAGTTTTTTGTTGTGGTTGTTCGCCAAGTTCTGTCTTTGATTTGCAGTGGTTCACCCTGGAGGACATTGAGACTGGTCAGATACATATGAAATTGCAATGGTTTTCTTTGCATACAAACCCAGCACTACTGAAGGAGGTAAGCTTGTTTTTCTTGCATTATAATAGTGTAGATAATTTAGATACTGTGCCAGATGGTTAAAATACCTGCTGTGATTTAAGTGCTGAATTTTCTAATAAAATGTGTTTGTATTTTTTTCAATGTGAACATTATATTAAACTCTTAAAATTAAACTGGATCGAATGTAAAGGTGGATTTTTATTCAATTTCAACTTTCAGACCCGTGATGGGCTCGCTTGTGCCATGTTGGCAGTATACTTAGATAGTGCCTCTAATCTGCCTGTGAGTATACATGTACAATAAAAGCACATCTAAACAACTGTCAGCCTATCATAACACAAACACAGCATGTGAGAACAAGAGTTATTTTGTGATATTTATTTTTCTTTCTTTCTTTCTTTCTTTCTTTCTTTCTTTCCTACTTACCATATTTCTTTGCCTTCAGAAAGACCAACGTGAATTCACTCATAATGAAAAGCATGGAAAACCACCCAAAGAATCTCGGGTAAGAAATGGCCACTATTGTCCTTGACCTTATGAGGGGAGAATGAAGCACATCCAAAAACCTCTCAGAATCAATACCAGCAAAACCATATGGGTAAAATAATAAACTTTCCAGATAGTTTTAATGGAGCAATGAAAATGCTATCATCATTTGGTCACCTTTGTGTTGTTCCTAACTTGTATGTTGTTATTTTGCAGTGGAAAAACAAATGGAGATTTATAAAAAAAAAAAAAAAAAAAATTTAGGTAAAAAAGGTTAATTCATAGTGACCAGCTCCAAAAGGGTTCCATAAAAGTACACTATAAAAAATACCACATAACGTACCGAAAGTAGTTTTCTGGAGACATATGATAGGTTTGTGTGAGAAGCAAAGTGAAATGTAAATTAATTTTGCCTTATTACGAATGATTTTTGAGTGATTTTATTCCCTTTCTTGAAAGTTTGTGTAAAATCTTTCTTTTTCTGTTGTTGGGTCAAAAAGCTAGATATCTAGGTATTTCACTCATATTCCATCTCATGTGTCTGGAATGCAGCCTCCTGCCATCTTGCACTGAATATAGAGCATTCCAGAGATTATATCATAGCGTTTCAGCTGTAAGCATGATAAAGCCAAGGCACAGGTTTTAGTTTCTGCTTCTCTGTAATTGTAACAACCTGTTCAACTGGTTTGTACCACTGGTTCGTACCACTGGTTCAACTATGAAAATGACCACGTTAACCACATATACATCATGCAAATTAAAAGGTGAAACATTAGGACTTTTTCTTGGTCTTTTTCATAGTGTCATAGTTTTATAATCATAATATTGCCTCAGTGTCAGTTGATCACAGACCTATAAGTGGAGTAATCTGCTGGTCAGGACATAGAAATGAAAAACATTTCCTGCACACATTCTTTAAATCCTCTCCTCAGTCAAAAAAAAAAAAGTTTTTTTTTGTTTTTTTTTTGACTTGCAGCTGCCAGAATGACTCTTGGCATAATGTGGTATTTGTTGCACCACTAGCTAAATCATCTGAAAACTGCGTTGCAATCAGAACTTTTTTGTCTCACTGGAGACATTTTTACACTAATATGCAGAATTGTTTAAATATCTAATTTCCAAGGATTGGTACCTGATGTAAATGGAAATCTGTGCTGGATTTTTTGAAAAAGTTTTTATCCAGTTATCACAAACAAGTGAAAATGTCATGGGAATTCATGGTCATGACCATGAGAAGTTATGGGAGTTAAAAATTCGGGAACCATATCTAATAGTTATAATAGTTAGAATATACATTATCAAAATGTGTATGTGAATTTTATTTCCATCTGTGTCCATTTTAAATTGCAGCTCACCAGAAGAACTAATGATCCCAACTCATATGTGGAGTTTTCCATTGATCAGCAAAGTCAAAAAAGCAAGGTATTTAACTTCTTGGAATATAATTCTAATGTTAATCCACTCTGTTTCCCAGTTTTTAAACACAATGAATCATCTATGTTTGATCATCAATGTTTTCATCTATGTTTGTATTTTTTCTGACAGGTTGTGTTTGCCTCAAAAGACCCGACTTATGATGAATGTTTCACATTCTTTGTCCACAGTGTGAATAACCAAGTGTTGAATCTTGAGGTAAACCTGTCTTAAAACCATAACCTATTTTACAATATAAAAGAACAAACTATTCTTGTTCTTCCATACACAAGACTTGATAAATATAACAAACAGCAAGAACTCATAGTATGATTATATAATAAATAGAAAATGATGTTTCTCTTTCTTTTACCCTGTGGCCTCAGGTAAAAGAACACGAGAAGAAGTCCTCACTGGGCAAATTCACTCTGCCATTAGTCCGGCTGCTCAATGTATCCGACATGACCATGGACCAGCGCTTTCAGCTTGAGCGCTCCGGAGCCAACAGCCAGATCAAGATGAAAGCTGTTCTCAGGGTGAGTGAGGAAACTACAGCAGCTGTTTTTATTTTCTTCAGCACCTGGATTTTACAAGCCCAAACTCAGTACTAAAAAAAACATTTATCTTAATGTTAAATGCATTAACATTCTTTAATGTATTAGGTATCATGAAATAACAATGAACAATATTTATTTAGGTTAATAATACAAATTTTAACATTACAGTTTGCATGAATTACTTAATATATTTTTAAAGAATGTGAATTAAAAATGAACAGTAGTATATATTGAAATGAACAACTAAAAATATGAGAATTTTTTCTCCTACATTTTAAAAAACAATAAGTCTATTTATTTTGCTATCCTGCCATCCACAACCCAGTCAGAATAGACCTGTGTCCCAAGTTTGAGTCACAGCCAACCAGTTTAGAACCTCTGAGCTGAAAGACTGGAAGTTTGATGAAGATGTATATATTTAGGTGTTCTATATTGTTTATCAAGACACAAATGACTATCATAATGACTATAGTATTGTAATATTTGCTGGGATAATGGTTAACAAAAATTACTTTACACTTGTCATCTCAATTAGATTCTTACATTGGAGAAGCTGGAACCAAAGGTTGTCACTCCTCCAAATCAGGCTAAGGAAAAAGTCTCATCTCCCCAAACTCGTCCTGAGCCTCAAACTCCAGCTCCAACTCCAGTTTCAGCTCAGCCTGTACAGAGCAACCCGAAAGAAAAAGTGCCTGTTTCAACTGTTCCACTCTCCAGAATACAGACTGTTCCAGTCTTTGTGCCATCTTCAGTCAGCTCCTATAATGAACTCCAACCGGAATATCCTCACCAACGACGAAGCCCTTTTGTTGGCACAGAGCCGCTACGTTCGACCCCCTCCACCCCCAGTCAAATGCATCGCTATGATTCCCACAGCCTGTTGTCAGAGAACTCGATAAATTCTTCTCGCTTCGATCTAACAGACAATGTCCCTTATCCAGAGTAGGTACAATCTGGTGCTGCTTACAAATGTTGTGTCTTACAAAAAAATGTCTGATTTAACTTTTGAGTTTCTATGTTCATTAAAGGGCCATCCTGAATCATCAGGGCAGCTTTGGGCAGATCCAACTCACGTTGCGTTATGCCACCTTAAGGAAGCGTCTCATTGTTATTGTCAGCTGCTGCAAGTGAGATGCTTACCCCTCCTTTTTATTTAACTTGTAATGATTTCACAGATCAAAGAATCATAAAAGCTATTATTTTGCTGCTTAGGGACCTGTTCTCCTGCAGCGAGAGCGGCTCTGATACTTACGTCCGCATGTATCTGCTGCCTGATCAGACGTGGAAGCACCGCAAGCGGACTCCGGTTAAAAAGAAGACCGTGAACCCTGTCTTCAATGAGACGTAAGAGAAATTTTTCACCATTTGAAAACCAAGCATTCTCTTTTGTTAGTATTAACTTTTGTTAGAAATGTTTCAAAGATTTCTAACATAACTCTTCATCTCAGATTTGAGTTTGCTGTGTCACTGGAGGAAGCAAGAACAAGAAAGTTGGATGTTGCAGTAAAAAACAATAAAATGCTTCACAAAAGAGAGCGAAAGGAGATTGGAATGGTAAGTAGATAAAGAACATGAAATGACATGGACATATATGAAGAAAAAACATAGATCAAAAACACGGTAACACTTTATTTTGGTCCCTTTTGAACATTCTGTTGACAATAAGTAACACTGCACCTACACGTCAACTAACTCTCATTAGAGTATTAGTAGACTGTCTGCTTAATATCTGCTAACTCTTTATTGTGTTTGTCTCCCAACTGACATTTTAGTGACTATAAGTAGCTTTTCAAATAAATGTCAACTTATTCTAACCCTCTACTAATACTCTACTAACACGAGTTAGGAGATATGTAGATGCAACATTATTTAGAGTCAACAGAATGTGTTAAAGGGACTATCAAAATAAAGTGAAACCAAAAACATTTTCTAATTATCGGGACTGTCACATTAAAAATTTAATTTTATTATTTTTCAAAAGGTTTTGATTGATATGTCTGAAATGGATCTGATCAAGGGATCCACAGAATGGTAAGGAAAGAAAATGTTGTCATCTAAATTTTTTTGTGTCTTTTAGAGTGCAACAGTTTGGTTCTAAAAGTAAAAACTTTCTCCATAGAGAAATTTATTTTTAATGACAACTTATGAAGACCATTGTGAGCTCAGAGGTTGTATTCAGCTCATAGTTGGTTGGTTTGGTTCATGGCTTGTAATGCTTTAAATAAGACTTTTTGAAAAATCCTGGGAAAAAATGGATAGAAAAAATACTTTCAGAACCCTCACAACTGAAAAAGTGGGCACTAATGCACTCTGTTGCACAGCTGAATTTTTCATTTGTAAGGTTTAAAGCTGCACTCCTTAACTTTTTTGTGTTTAAAATTTACAAAATTTATATAATAAGTGAGTGCATCATGAATCCATTTTCCAAACCGTGTTTTTGGCCTCTCCTGAATCACTACGCTACACCTATAATAAATTTTTATTTTCGTACTATTTCAGACTGGTTCTGATAGGAACCGCTGCGGAGTAGCCCAGTACCTGCGTGATTCGTCATAAACATAAACAGAGAGAAATAGCTCGACTACAATGTTCTTCGGCAAGACGCATGCAGTTCTGTTTATTTACCGGTAGAGCACCAAAGGTTACGGACTGCAGCTTTAATTAAGATGGTTTAAGTTTATTTACAACTTTTTTTTCTCTGATGAACAGGTATGAACTCACTCTCCCTGGACTAAAGAAGACAAACTAGCAGAACTAGTCACAAATTAACTGAGCAAATTTATTATTTGCTCTTATTTTATTTTTATGTAGATGAGACAGACTAAGCACTTTGACACTGACTTGGTGATTTGAATACATAATTCCTAATTCAACACAATATTTCCTCATCATTTTGTGTCTCACTACTGATGTTGACCTCATGCTATACTTTTTTTTTTACACATTCATTTTCATTTAAATTCATTTTGTGTGTGATACAGTAATTCTTGACATGACAGGAGGTGATCTGGCTTTCAATATTTTTTCAACCTTTCTGTCCAGGTGTATATAAAATTTGAGTTTTTGTTTATAAATATTATTATGAAGACACGTATATAGACAAATATGATTTTAAAACTTAAAAGAAAGTATTATTTTTGATTGTTATAATGGAATTCAAGATTCCTAAGATCTATTTTTTTTCCAATGTATGTCTGCTTTCTGGACAAATCAGAAATTTAACTGTTTTCATTTATTTTTATATTTGTAACCAAGATGTGGAATAGCATACTTGTGGATTGTGCCTACAAATTTTTGAATGCCAAAAGTATCAGTTGTATGTTGTATAAGGGTGTAAGAAATAACAATAAAACAGGTTTTGAATATCTTTCATTTGCAGTGCAGTTTGTTTACATGTGCCTGAAGATTGTGTTGTACATGCATATCTAGTGAAAATATCACCAGGATTAACAAGACACCATTTTGTAAACTTTACAGTAGAAATAACAGGAAATGAATTCATTATGAGGCACATACCGGTTCCGTAATTAAAGCTCTTTTAAATTTTAATGAAAAATTTTAAAAATCATCTCCCTGATTGTTGAAGTCTTCGGCCTCAATGTGTAAAACGACTGATCTTCAGTGACTAAGTGAAAGTGATTAAATATTCAGGATAAGCATTATCATCTCGGAATACCACAAAAACTGTTGGCGCACCAGGGTTGTCCACAACCGTGTCATATGGATCACAGTTGGCATTTTTTGCAGGTGGCACAATCATCCCTTTTTGTCCTGTAGTAAAGTCTCCTGTAAGGACTCTGCAGAGGTACATGTGTTTTTGTCCCTGAGCATTAGGCACTGAGTATGTGGGGTGAGAAGAGTAGCTTGCATTGAGTGCAAAGTAAGTGCCGTTTCCATAATATGCAGCTGTAACAAGAAAACATTAATGAAGATGAACACCTGAATGCGCCACTTCAAATCAAGTGGAATGATGTAAAGTGTGAACATTAAAGAGATTGTAATAAATGATTTACCATTTTTTCCTGCATAGCTGCGATTAAAGCCACTCTTTTCGATGTGACTGATAGTCTGCTCACTGGTTCCATGAAAGAGTCTTTTCTCATTGTTTTGATGACCATTCTTTTTTTCCATGACTCTTTTGTTATTCTGGTAGTTCTTCCACATGCCAGGATTCTGGATTCGTTCAATCTACAAAAAACAAATAACAATCCCATAATAGATACAAGTATGAAACTGAGTTGTCTGTGATGTTGCCATTGGTCATTTACAATGTATTGCACTGCCGGTCTAATTCAAAAATTAGATACCTACAATCCCCCTAAGAATTATATCTACAGTGCCTTGCGAAAGTATTCATACCCCTTCATTTTTTTCATGTTTTTTACGTTGCTGCCTTATGTTAAACTACTTTAAATTACTTTTTTTCCCACATCAATCTATACTCCGTACACCATATTGACAAAGCAAAAACAGAATTGTCACAATTTATTAAAAATAAAAAAAAAATAAAATAAGTACATTGCAAAAATATCCATACCCTTAACTAAATATCTAGCTGAAGCACCTTTATAGCCTTAAGTCTTTTTTGTTTGATGCGACAAGCTTTTCTCATCAGCATTTGGCAATTATCTGCCATTCTTCTCATCACCTCTTCACCTCTCAAGCTCTGTCAGGTTGGATGGGGGCAGATGCACATTTTCAGGTTTCTCCAGAAATATTTTATTGGGTTCAAGGTCAGGCTGTGGCTGGGCCACTCAAGGACATTCACAGAGTTGTCTATAAACCACTCTTGCTGTGCGTTTAGGTCCATTGCCCTGTTGGAAAGTGAACCTTCTGCCCAGTCTGAGGTTCTGAATGCTCTGGACTGGGTTTTCATTAAGGCTATCTCAATATTTTGGTGCACTGAGCTTTTCTTCTACTCTGATGAGTCCCTCAGTCCCTGCCGCTGAATAACAGCCCCACAGCATGAGGCTGCTACCTCTACACTTTACTTTTGGGTTGGTACTCTGCAGGTGATGAACAGGGCTGGTTTCCTTCAAACATGATGCTTGCAATTGAGGTTCATCAGACCAGAGAATCTTGTTTCTCACAGTCTGAGGGTCCTTTGGGTGTTTTTTTTTTG
Organism: Spinibarbus caldwelli; assembly: GCA_039654775.1. NCBI lineage: Eukaryota > Metazoa > Chordata > Actinopteri > Cypriniformes > Cyprinidae > Spinibarbus > Spinibarbus caldwelli. The sequence continues at coordinate 19,424,790 of CM077232.1, forward strand.
CAAATTCTAAGTCTGTTTTCATGTGTCTTCACTGAGGAGAGGACTGAGTCTTGCTACACCGGCATAAAGCCCAGATCGGTGGAGTGTTGCAGTGATGTTTGTCCTTCTGTAGATTTCTCCTGTCTCCACATATGATCATGGAGCTCAACTAGAGTGACCATCAGGTTCTTGTTCACCACTCTAACCAAAGCCCTTCTCCATGAATTAATTAGTTTGGCCAGGAGGCCAGCTCTAGCAAGAGCCCTGGTTGTTTCACACTTCTTCCATTAAGGGTAACAGAGACTACATGCTTCTGTGACCCTTTAATGAAGCAGAATTTTTTTCTGAACTCTTTCACAGATGTGTGGCTTAACGCAAACCTGTTTCTGAGCTCTACAGGCAGTTCTTTTGACCTCAGGGCTTGGTTTTTGCTCTGATATGCATTATCAGCTGTTAGACCTTTTATTAAGATGTGTGCCTTTCCAAATCATACCCATTCAATTGAATTTGCCGCATGTTAACTCCACTCGAAGTGTAGTAACATCTACAAGCAATATGAATGCTCCTGAACTAAATTTCAACTGTCTCAGATAAGGGTATGAGTACTTATGCAATGGAATCATTTAAGTTTTTTTATTTTTAATAAATTTGCAAAGATGTTAAAAACCTTTTTTTGCTTTACCATTATGGTGTATGGAGTGTAGATTGGTGTGGAAAGAAAGTAATTTAAAGCAGTTTAACATAAGGCAGCAACATAACAAAACGTGAAAAAAATGAAGGGGTATGAATACTTTCACAAGGCACTGTATAACCATGGTTTGAAATCTTCTAAAATTATATTAACTGTTCAGAAAACACACACACAAAAAAAATATTTTAGGAGAGAAAGGCATTTTAGTTAGCAATGTTCATATTTTGTGTGTGTGTGTGTGTATACACTGCCGTTCAAAAGTTTGGGATCAGTATGATGCTTTTTAAAGAAGTTTTTTATGCTCATCAAGGCTGCATTTATTTGATCAAAAATACAAAAAAAAGTTTAATATTGTGAAATATTATTGCAATTTAAAATAACGATTTCTGTGATCTAAAAATCAAATTTATTCCTGTGATGCAAAGCTATATTTTCATCAGCCATTACTCCAGTCTTCAGTGTCACATAATTATTTAGAAATCTAATTTTAATATGCTGATTTAGTTAGCAATGTATAGACTTGTCTAATTAAAAAATAAAAATAAATACATACATACATACAAAAATACAATAAAATGATACACATACCTTTAAGACATTGTTGTTAGGACAAGTGGCCTGGAAGAGCCCTAATACGTCTATGTATTCTGTGTTGGTTGATTGCAAATTAAACTTTTTACACAGATCGTTAGGTGCCATTGCATCCCAATGCTGTGGAATATCCTCAGTAGCTAATGGAGAAAAACAGCTAGTTATTTAATATGGTGGTAAAATCTACACCATTAGTTCTAGTGCAATATAATAATTTATAGATTTATTCATTTTAATTTATATATGTATATAAATTCTAAAATAATAATAATAAACATTTTATATATGTATTATTTTCTTTTTCTTATTGATAAATGATACTACATTAGTATACCTTTCAGTTTGTCAATGCGTCTGATTTTCATCTGGTTTCCACCAGTGGTGCTCACTGCAGGACCTTCGGGCAGTGTGACCTGGTAGGTTTGGCCTTGGAAGGTAATTCTGATGTCTGCAGCTTGTCTGCTAAGGGCCCTTTCCAACTCAAAATTTGTATGTTGATCAAAATTGTTAAATTGCCCACCTTGTTCATACTGCCAATCAACAAGCTCACTTGTGTAATCCATTTCTTTTCGTAGTATCTCTTTCTCTTTGGCTGCTTTGAGCATGTCTTGGATTTCCTGAATGGCTTTTAGAACATCTCGGCTGAGACCTTGTACTATAAGTGTGGCCTCTCCTGGGATTTCATCTGAACCTTTATGGGCTTTGTATTCCAGCCTTATAGTCACATCTGTAGTGCTTTGCAGGGCCTGGATTCGCTGTTGGTCTTTATCTGATAAGGTAAGTATCGCCGTGTCTGTGATGGGCTGGAACACTTGTTCCTGATTGATTGTGTCCTCTAAGAAACGTTTTGTTTCATCCATGTCTGCTTGTGATGGTCCACAGATAGAAAAAAATACTGGATCTACCTGCGCACCTTCAATGACAAAGTCTTTGCCACCATGTTGTTTTATTTCTTTCTCCCAAGATCCAGTGAAGAAGGATTTAACATTAGCAGCATATGCTGTGTAATACATAAAATTGGAATAGAGAAATATATTGAGTCAGTTTGATATCTGTTGTGCATGACCTCATGAAAATGCATTCCTGAACTATTCTGTCTTATTAATGAATGTTTTAAAGGCTACTCAGAAAATGACACGTTCTATAAAATTAGGTGGAATAACATCATACCTTTGATTTTTGACCAGGTACTCTGTTCTTGTTTGGCAGGTCCAGTTTCTCGATTCTGCATGCTTTTGTGGAATTCAGGGAGCATTTGGGCCTGGAACACAACTAGTCTGATCTGCTTCAGAGTGGACTGGGGATTTTTTCTTATCATGTCCAGCATACCATCCAACATGGAGTCTGCTACTTGACCTGGAGACAACCCTCCTTGTCCTAGGAAAAAGAAAGTCACATGAATAAAATCCATGTTCATGATTATAGTGAAAGTTTTGCATTGACGATATAAAGATAATGTAATAATTAGGGCTGCCAAAATTAATGTATTGATTATATTCAGTATTATAATCAATAAAAAAGATTTGTAAAAAAAAAAAAAAAAAAAGTGAGTTTGTTGTCAAAAGTGAAAAATAAATGAATAGAAAATGTACAAAAAACACTACAACTTGTATTTTTTTTTCTTGGTGAGTTTGTTCTGACCTGTACCAATAGCTGGGAATGCAATGGAGGTTAACTTTTCCTTGGCACACATTTCCAGAGCCTTTTTAACATGTTTTTGGATTACAACAGCATTGTTTTGTGCTGAAATGTGGATGATCTTTTTACACTGTAAATTTCCTGCTTGAGTCATTATCAGTCCACTGTCAGTCTTGGCCCCTGGCAACATACATGAATTAGAATTATAAGACATGTGCTAAAGTTTTAGAGCATGTGAAAAGATTATTAAATTATCAATTAACGTTAAATTAATTTATTATTTTGTTCCAATTAAATATTTCAGTTTAGGAATGAAAGCATGCTTCTCACCGAGTTGCTGGCACTCAGCTTCAACGTTCGGACCAGCCTTTTCCAAAATAGCCTTTGAGACACCTTGACCGTTTAAGATAAAATTTGTTTTATTTTCTCTGTTTTAACTCAAATGCTATTCCTATCTTACAAAATGAAGCAACAAGGAATTCTAGGCAAAGTCATGAGTATAAAAAGCATTAACAGTCTACTTATACAGAATTAGTAACTTTACCTGATTTCAGTGTAAACTCTTTATTGCTGGAATTCACGATGACATCAGTTTTCTCTAAAGTAATATCACCATTCAGGACCTGTAGTGTTACTCCTCCCACTGTAGTCTCATGAATCCCAGATTTCGTTATGACCTTTGAGAAGGGGCCTGTAAATTTCATTGTAAAACACAACAGAAGAAAATAAACATTATGGAAATGTATTATATGAAGGGAAATTGACTGACTTCATTCATCCACTAAAAACGACAGTGAGATCTGTTAGTTATAAGTGATTGCACAAACGTTTTAAGAAGTATAAGAAGTATAGTTTGAGCACCTGTGCTCTGTGGCTGTGTGGGGTTACTTGCAGAGGCAGACTGGCCCAAAAACCTTTTGCTAAACTCATCTGTGAATACCTGTTGTGGATGACATATAGTATTACAGAGGTGAAAATAACTCATTATTATTGTACTAAGTGTCAAAAATGTCAAAAATCTACAGAATGTGGAATTCCATATAAAAAAATAAATAAATAATAAAAAAAGGCTGACATGATATCAAATATCACATACCTGAATGGTTTGTGTATCTTTGGGGTGAAGAACAAATACCACTTCCGTCACATGTTTTGAACCTCTTTTACTGCTAAACTTGAAGGATGAGTCCAGCATAGTGCATGCCACCAGTGGCTTTGGAAATCCCAGGTTTCCTGTGCCAATGGCAGAGAATACAATGGAGCCTTGCTGACGCTGCTCTGCCAGACTCAAACACTTATCCATGACATCCTCCAGCACCTGCTCAAAGAGAATAAAAACGTCATTTACAAGATTTTTATCTACTAATCACTAAAAATCAATCAATGAGTTTTACCTTCTGCTCATTTCTTTGCCCCTGATTCCAGTGGGGTACAACAGCATGGAACACCAGTTTGTTCTTCAGGTTTGCACCTGCTGTTTCGAAGACTGCTCCATTGTTGGCAGAGCCTGTAACTTGCTGATTGAGCAGAACCTGAAGCTGAGGACCAGCTGCTTTGAGAAGGGCATTTGAAATAGCTCCTACGCTGAGATTCATGTCACTGCTGAGAGTGTTCACGACGACGTCCATCTGTACAAAAAAGCAGATATTTACAGATGGTTAGTCAGCTCAAATCATGCTCAAACATTTTACTTACAAAAACGGACAAAAAAGGCAGAGAGCCTTTTAAGAACTGATTTAGAAAAATACAAACATAAATACAAAAATAATCTTCAGCAAAAAGCAACATCAAATAATATTTTGTATAATCTATATATATCGAACTTACCGTTGTGTCCTCAATGCTTCCTTTCATAAGAGTGATGGTTAAACCTTCTTTTGTCTTAAAACTTTGTGATGCTCCTTGAAAGTGTGCAGCTGTCTGGTGTTGGCTTGGAGAAGAACTTGCTTGGTTTTGGTTTTGCTGCTGGCTGCTTGAACTGCTTCCAGATGTCATGCTATGGGTAAGCGCACTGACCCCATAAACCTTCTTCACTGCAGCTTCTAAAGCTTGGACTGTCTTTTCATTATTGTCAACTAGGTGAATCTTCCTCAGTGTATTCCCCTCAACAAGATCACAAAACTCTCTTATAGCTTTCACAATGGTGTCTGCACAAAGGTCCAGTGGGAAACCACCACCAGATACACCAGAGCTAATGGCTGGGATTGCCAACGACTGGAAGCTTTCTTGATCTGCCAAATTCAGACTCTTCTTCACAGTTTTTTTCAGGAGCTTTTCAGACTCCTGAGGTTTGGAAAAATTATAATTTGGTCCTATTGCTATGATGACATGCTTGCATCGCAGCTGCCCTCCTGCATCGAGGAGAACAGCATCACCTGTTGTCAACTTCCGTTTTTTGACAATCTGGTTGCAGTCATTCTGAAGTTTAGGACCAGCAGCATCTGAGAGGGCCTTTACTAAACCTCCATCAAGTAGAAGGGTCTCTTTGCATGCACCGACCACTGCATCCACTTGAAATTTACACATGTCAGCTTTGTTTACTGTAATCTCTATTCCATCATGTGTTTTATAATGATAAACAGGTTTTATTATCTGTGATTGAACTGTGTCATGTGGGTGGTCATACTCATCTAGTATCTGGACCAAACAATTCATTTTTGTCTTGGCATATGAAACACACATTAACTCTTTCTCCTTGAAAAACTTCTTTGCCCCTGGTTTAACTATTTTCATGGTGCAGTGATGTGTAGCTCTAAGCAAGTCCTCAAACAGAGGCACACACTCAGAGACATAAAGCCTTGGGCCACTGATCACAATCTCTTCATCTTTGAAGTCCACATTCACTTTACCTTTCACCTCTTTAAGCCAATCCTGTGTTTTGTGATCCTTTATGAATGTGACAGCGGTCTTGTGAGATTTCAGAGTTTTCTCAAAAAAAGAGTTTTCCTGAACAAAATTATATAATTCTTGTTCGACATCATTAATGTAATCTGCAAAGCCAGAAACCACCACCTGGTTGACGGCTGTATGCACTGTAACATTTGTGACATTGTTTTTTATGCGAGAAACAAGGTCATGCCAGTCTGATCTTCCAAGAACACTGGGATCTTCTACATTGAAGCTCAGATGATTCAGATTTGTTTGCAGTTGCTTCTCACCAACACTCAAGGCTGTATCTGTTTTCCCAACAAGCAAAACTCTTTGTTCATCAGCTTCTAATGCTGCATAGATTCCTTTGTTAAAAAACAAATCTCTATTTATTTCCTCTAGATCCTTCTTGTGCAGAAAATCAAAAACAGCTTGGTGGAGCTCAATTGGTTTACGAATCAAATTAAGAACAGCCTGCAGGATCTCATTCTTTGTTTCCAGCACCTCATGTTTTAGACCGCAAAAGGTTAACTTTTTGCTGTGCACATGGTATGTGATGTTCATTTCTGGAAATTTGTTACAAAGTTGCTTCTCCAAACCATCACAGAGAACAAGATTATAAATAGATGGAGTTATACTGATTTCACCCATCTCACTGCCCTTCTCTCTTTGGATTTTTTGGGTGATTTTCTCAACAGTTTCTGTCAGGATTCCCTCAATCCTGTCCACATCTTCTTTCAGGCCAGCTACAGCTATTGTTCCTTCATCCACATAGGGAACCAGTGTGACAGCCTGTCCCACTACTGCTTTATGAATTTCAGATTGTATGTCTGTCCATGCATCCTTCTGAATGTGGAGCTCAGTGGATTTAAACTTAGACATTGATGCTAAGAGCACAGAGACGGCATTTTCTCTCCATGTCTGAATTAGTTTTCTTGTCTGTGCACCATTGTTAAGTAGGGATTGAGAAGGACTGATCTTCACTGCTGAGGACTGAAAATCCATCTCACAAAAATGACTGGACATAGCTTGCTTGACTGAATCCAGAGATTTTTGGTTTTCCTTTAAGTGGTGCCATACAGTTCTATCAGTCTTCTCAATAAATGCCTCTGGAAGTTTTAGGGTGGGTCTGTCTTTACCATATAGAGCTGTCTGTAGTGATTCGTAGTATGGCAGTACTCTGAAAGGCTGTTTTTTAATCTGATGTTGCTTTTTGAGGACATTTTGCACATCTGAAAAAGCACACATTGTTTAGTTTATGCATATGTCAAAATTAAATGCAACTAATAAGTTAAATGTAACCATTTTATGTACCTTCAGGATTTATAAAAGCAATTATTGCTGACTGATCTGTTTCAAATGTTACCCCATCATCCTCAACTTCTGCAAATTTGTCAAAATAGAGCATGATTAAGTCAGAGTTTGAGTTTGGAGGTAAGCCTTCAGCTTTCACCTTTGAAGTCATCTCAAGCAATCGGACTTTCATGTTTTTCTTCTTAATAATTCCATTGCTTGGAGAGGATACAAAGAAATGTTCTGCATCTATGGAATGAAATATAAGTAACAGGAAATAAAGCAAGGTGATCAACACTCAGACCTTAGTAAAAGGCTAGTATTTTGTATGTACGTCTGAAGAGTACAATGTGTTGGGGGGCACAACCCATGACTTACACTTGCTTTTGGAAAATGTCACCACAGCACAGTTACTCTCTGGTATTATTTCAATGGTGAAGTCCTTTGACTCAGCAGAAGATCCTTTTAGCACATTTTCCACCAGCATTGTCAGAAACTCTTGACCATTGTTTTGAATGTTTTCAATTACAGCTGATCTAGGGGTTGTATCTTCTTCCATTTCCTCAAGTGGCTCGACCTTCTCTTCTTTTTCTTCTTCATGCCGTGGTTCACCTAAATGTAACAACACCATTTCCACTTCTGTTTAAAATCTGAAATAGTGGACTGGGTCAGTGTTGACACCTTGTGGTAGGGATGTGTGATATTGCGATTTTTGATTAAAATGTCTCCACGATCTGCTTTAGGAGAAATTTTGTGGCAAAATTACAGTGCAAATTCTATCAGTTGCAGTTCTGGCGCCTCCCTTTTAGTGTACTGTACAACATGACATACATTGACATCAAATGTTAACTCAGTGGTAGACATGGGCGGCACCAGAGAATTTTGAACACAGATGCTGAGGAGGTGCTAGATCATTGACAGGAGGAGCTGCGCAATTATATATATGCTATGGATAATTATGAGAAAAAACCTGGCTGTTTTTTTTTTCAATTGTTTTATTAATCACAATTGACGTTTTAATGTCATGAAATTAAGCAAGCACAATATTCAATATTCAGTCAACTATTCCCAAAGATTCTGCATATTGACATTAATTGAACAAAATTTCAGAATATCAGTCAAGGGCAAAAAGCACCCATGGCATCGGGGAAATATCAGTATTCACCAAATTGTTGACAACAATCATTTAGTTCTATTTACAGTCTCAAACCAGGACAATGTGTTGGTTGTTGAGGTTTACAGAAAATGCATCAATGATGGGCTGAACATCCAAAGCCTTCGTTCTTCGTGTACTGATGTTAAACTGAATTGCAACCTAGTCCTAAATATGTGATCAGTTTTACTTCATTCAAATGAATATGACTTTTCCGAAAGATTTATTTTGGTTGTTAGCAAAATTTTATAGTCATCAGACCAAATGGAGTAACTTTCTCATTTTCAAACAGCCTTTAAAGTTTATTTAGAATCTGTAAAGGTTTTTTTTTTTTTAAAGCCCTAAGAACTGTATCTGTTAAATGAATTTAACTTATGTTTGTGATGCCCTTTAATTTTAATTTCATCCTTTGTTGATTCAATTTATTGTTATTGTTTCTGTTTGTGCTTACAAAATGGAAAAAAAATATGAAATATATCTTGAGAACATGAGGAATTTTGTAATTTTGTTCAAAAGTTCATTTATGTTGTTAAAAGGACCCATTTGTTTATGACACTAGTGCGTCATGCCTCTCGAGTTTCATTCAAACGCAGCTGACACTATCTTCCCTCAACTACAACATCGCTGTCAGACAAGAAAGGGGACGGAGTGTGGATAGCTCCAGGAACAAAAAGTGTCCAACAGAGGGAAGCAGAACAGAGTTTCTAAAGCTGGATGACTTACCCTCTGTAATTGTGTTGAACGAAGAGGTTGATTCCTAAAAAAACAATATATAGTTTTTACTCTAAGTTGAAGTATTAGTCGTTCACATTGCTCAGTTGTTATACTGAAGACTCACCTGAACTGAAGCATCTGATGGCGGAAGACTCGCAGTGATTTTCACTGTTGTTTTACCAATCTTGAGCTCATGCGTTTGTTTGTTTAGAACCCGCTGTCTCGCTGAGACAAATATAAAAACATAGCTATATGAGTGAACAAACATAGTTTATTAATTTTCATTTGCATATTTAAGCAAACTAATTTGAACAGTTTCGTTTCTTGGACTCCTCCCACCGTAACTCCATAACATGTTTCGAGATAAGTTGTAAATATGAAACTTAATTGTAAAAGGCTATTAGGCTTCATTTTACGCTTTAGCCTACATATAGCTTATGTAACAGTTATAGAAGTTTAGGCAACTTTACCTTCCTTTGATTTGAAGCGAACAGTTGCTGTCTGTCCGTCAGAAACACAGTACTCCACCTCACAGTCCCCTCCGTCGGATTTCTTACTCTGGAAGTAGATGATTAGTTTGTTTTTTAGTTTGGGAGTGTGGGGGTCCCACTGGCCCCCCACACAGAGAGGGTATGGGAACTCAGCAGTAGCCATGTCCGCCTGTCCTCTGACTGAAATTTTGTTGAAGTCTATGTAAAGACTTAAGTTTCACTTTTGATTGTAAGTGGTCATGCATAAGGCGGGGTTTTCCACAACATAAAAAAACCGCTTCAGCTTCAAGCAGAGCCCCGTTTATTAAGGCCCTTCTTTTCGAAACTCTATTTTGGGGGAAAGAAACTAAGAACGTATTGCAGTATTGGAAATAATAAAAAGGTGAGTGAACAGATTCTCGTAATAGGTTATTTAGTATATCGGCCTCTGTGCGCATTTAATGCGTTGAAGGTCTCAGAACTGTTTCGCTTTCGATTTCAATTAAACGAACTTTTTATGTGATTTCTGACAGTCATCGATGTGCCTGTCTTGACAGAAGTTGATCAAATACAAGGTAAGATTTGTTTCTTATTTCAAAGACAAGGCTAGTTCAGTTAGGCTACATGTTATGCTAGCGGGAAACTTTGGTCGCTGATCTAGTCATCAGGATTTCTTGTATTGTAAATGACATGTACACGGACAAGGATTTTACGCTTCGTTGTATAAAATGCTTAACACCAGGTCTTGCAAAACCAGTAACTTAAACTACAGTATAGGTTTACTCGATTTCTTTTCCTTTTTTATTTATTTATTATTATTTTTTTTTTTTACGGTTCTTGGAATTGCCCAGTTCGAGTTGTCATAGCCTATGGTAAAAGTGGATCAACCTGTTTGACATCTTAAAGGGATAGTTCACCCAAAAATGAAAATTCTCTCTTTATTTATTTATTTTTTTTTTAATGCACAAAACTCAAGAATAGTACACACAGAACAATGCAACCATCAACATAAAAATAATAAACAAAAATAACAAAAAATACAGTAGAAACAAACAAATAATCAACAAAAAAGAACAGAAAAAAAGGACAACGGGGGTGGTAATACATTACGAAATGAAAGAATAAAATTGAGACTTACATGTCATTAAAGATAGGAAAAGAGTTACAGACAGATAAAGTTTTTAAGGCTTTTTTTTTTTTTTGTTCTTGGACAACTGCATTAATGAAAGGTATTGCTCAAATTCTTTTATAAAAACAAAGAAGAGAGGTCTAGAGTTTGATTATATGCATCTGTCGATGTGAAATTTTGCAAGAAGCAAAATCAGATTCACTACATAAAACTGTTTCCTTTTAGATTGTTCATACTCAATAAAACCCAACACTACATCCTTCCAAAACAGAATACATTCATTATAAATGTTACTCCTAATGGAACTTAAAACATCTTGCCAAAATTTCTTTGTAAATGGACAGGTCCAATATAGATGAACAACAGTTTCAACAGAGTCATCACAAAAAGAGCAACTGGAGGAAATATCACTTTTGAATTTTTTCATGTAAAGCTTTGCAGGATAGAACTTATGAATTATTTTGTAGGAAATCTCCTTTACTTTGTTAGTTAATAAATAAGAATGAGGAAGCATCCACACTTTTTTCCAGCAGATGTTACCCACTGCATTATTCCAATAAGCAGTCACAGCTGGCAGAGTAATAATATTCTGCTGAAATAATGAACAAACTATCCTATTATTATTTTTGCATGGAGATGCAAAACATAATCTACCAACAAAAGTATCAACCAAATTAGGAGAAATCGGTGACAAAGGATGGGTACCTCTCAGTAAAGCAACAACACCTGATGGGATAGACCCCATAACTATGGAAAATTCTTTTGGAGAGAAAGGAAATTGAAAGTGATCTAAAAATTCTTTATATGAAAATAACAACCCTTGAGAGTTCATCAACTGACTGATCAACAGTATGTTTTTATCAAACCAATTCTGAAAAAAATATGGATTTATTTTTGTATAAAACATTACAGTTATTCCAAATAAAAGATCTGTGGGGTGAAAAGTTGTGCTTGAATATTAGTGACCAAGCCAAGAGAACCTGCCTATGGAAAGCAGATAATATAGCCGGTAGTTTATCAATTTTATAGTTACATATGAGAAGAAAATCAAGGCCACCAAACTGAGAGAAAACATAATTGGGAATAAAGTTCCACAAAGACACTGGGTTCTTTCTAAACTGTTTAAGCCAATTGATCTTGAAGGTGTAACTTAAAGTACCGAAATCCAAAATATTAAGACCCCCTTTATCATATGTGTTCATTACAACAGATTTTCTAATATAATGTATTGAACGCTTCCATAAAAAATTAAAGAGTAGCTGGTCAATACGTTTACCTAGTTTTGGGTCCAGAGGAACAGACTGAGCGACATAAATAAGCCTTGAAAGGCCTTCTGCTTTTGTGAGAAGTACCCTACCTCTCAAAGATAGATCCCTTTGTAGCCACTGGTTAAATCTTTTCTCTGTTTTATCAATAAGGGGTTGGTAATTAAGATTACATCTTTCTTTCTGATCCTTAGTAATTAATACACCTAGATAACAATTTTTTTCTTTCACTGGGAAAAATGAAAATTCTGTCATTAATAGAGTGGTGGAACTATGATGTTGTAGGCGAAAACCCGGAAGCGAGTTAGCATTTTAGCACTTCCGGTTCCATAGTCCCAGAGTCAATGGGTTTTTTGAATGGGATTTTGGTGAAATCCCTTAAATAAGGTCTGTGGTTCACACAAGCTCAAGATACTTTCACGATTTATTCTACGACATAAAACACACCAGTTACACCCCACTCATGATTTTTTTAAACTGTTATGTTTCTTAAAAAAGACGGTTGCTAACAAGTTGCTAAATGGGACTACAGGCGCTGTCGGAGACATTCAGCATCATCACGCCAAACAGTTTATCAATTTACAGTATTTTCCAGTTGTAGTATAATTTGTAATACAATTAATTGTATAATAACCAATGAATAGTTTCCCGCATTTTATATTGTTGTTCGACAATGTGTTTTTGCTTTGCCCCGAAATGCAACACAAGTCTTCGGAGGGAAGAAGCTTGTTTATCGCTTTCCTACTGATACAGAGACTCTGGGTTCGGACCATAAGGTAAACTCATACAATTATTACATGTAAACACCACATTTACCGGCTTTACGTGGTGAAAGTGAAACTTTAATGATGCATAGTGCTTAAAGCCACGTTAAAATTAAATGTTTGCGGCCACATGAATCTGTTAGAAAGCATATAAATTGAGGATTTCCTAGAAGCAAGGATAAAATAACATTTTGTGTAACCACCCTAACAAAATGATAGCTGAAATGTGGTACTTTATTCACAAAAATAAGTTTAATCTTACCATATCCAAAAACTCACTCACTCTGCTGTTATTTAATAGATTAAATGCACTAGAATTTTATTGAATAGTACGTGGGGATACGTTTTTAATTAAAATATTCATATTAATCAAGGATTTATTGACTTTTAATGCACCTTATTTCGGAATGTACAGAAATACGTGCTTTCAAATGTCCTTTAGTTAAGATTATTTCATTTATTCACTATACTATTTATTACTAATGTCTCATTTCAGTTTTAGTTTGGCTCTAGTTTTGTATTTATTCCAGTTTATATGAAAAGGGTCACGTAGCGTGGATTTAAATTCATATACAGAGTAAATCCTTTTCTCTGAACATGTTAAAAATAAGTTTGAGAAAGTTGTTGGGAGCGCGGTGGTGATGACGCTGAAGGCGAGCGACCGTAGTGCTGTAGTTCGTTTATAGCCTAAGTTTAGCTTTTAAGTTCTGGCGCTTTTATTTAGGCTTCAAAATTCGTCAAAGTTATATTATTTTGTGAAGACTATCTTGATGGACAAAACGTGTAAGTTTCATGAACTATGACTGAACACAGAGCTTATTTTTTGCGATAATCCAAAAGCCTATGGAAAAATCCTATTGGCTTTTTGTTGAGGAACCAGTTTCATGCTAACAAAAACCCGTGAGACCTCCGTTCACCTTCGGAACACAAATTAAGATATTTTTGTTTGAATCTGAGAGCTCTCAGACCACAGCATGTGTCCTTACACGATCAAGGTCCAGAAAAGTACCAAGATGATTGACAAAGTAGTCCATGTGACATCAGTCTGTCAACTGTAATTTTATGAAGCCACGAGAATACTTTTTGTGCAAAGAAAACAAAAATAACGATTTTATTCCACATTTTCGTCTCTACTGTTTCTCTTGTGGATGCGCGTTCACGTTCTTTGCGCAAAAAGTATTCTCGTGGCTTCGTAAAATTACAGTTGACAGACTGATGTCACATGGACTACTTTGACAATCATCTTGGTACTTTTCTGGACCTTGATCATGTAAGGACACATGCTGTCTATGGGAGGGTCTGAGAGATCTCAGATTCCATCAAAAATATCTTAATTTGTGTTCCGAAGATGAACGAAGGTCTCACGGGTTTGGAACGACATGAGAGTGAGTAATTAATGACAGAATTTTCATTTTTGGGTGAACTATCCCTTTAATTCTGTGAAGCCTTAGTCACCATTTACTTTCATTGAATCTCTTTTTCCCCATACAATGAAAATGAATGGTGACTGGCTTTTAAAATCTCCATTTTTCAATTTGCATGAAAGTTTTTATCTAGCTGTTATATATTTATATATTCAGAGCTTTTTTCCTGGGTCAATCGTGAGTAGGTCTATCTAAGAAGTAGCCTAGGCCTAATCCTTTTTGACTTTCAGAATTTGGAACCAATCGAGAAAGAATTTTCGGTTACACTTCACAATAAAGTCTCATTTGTTTACATTAGTTATTCCATTTATCATTAACTATCAGCAAAATAATTTTTACAGCATTTAGCATATAGGCTATATTAACGTTTGTTAATGTTACGTTTAGCAGATGAGTTTATGCAGAGGAATACAATGAGCAAATCATTTTAAGGAGGCAAAAAACACAATAAAAAGTTTCAAACATTCTTATTTTTAAAGGGTTATCTACTGATTCTAAAGCTTATTTAAATTACATATTATTTGTATGTATGTATTCATTTAAATTAATACTTAATAATAATTGTTCAACTAAATTGCTTGTGTAAGAGGGTGTAATGATTGCATAAATCATATAAAAAATAAACAACAACAACAACAACAAAAGAAGACCTAGCAAGAGAAATTGGGGGATGGCTTACAGGTGATTGGTCAAATTTCAGCTTGAGATTTCTTACCCAGAACACAACCTGAATCTTAAAGGGCACCTATTATGCAAAATCCACTTTTACACTATGTTTGGACATAAATGTGTGTTGGCAGTGTGTGAACACAACCACCTTAAAATGATAAAAATCCACCTACTCTTTATTTTTTAATCCCCATTAAACCAAATCAGTCTCACTAGGCCCAGAGCCGCTGATAAACAGAGTTGCGACACTCTCATAGGCTTCCATAGGAACTGAGGAATGCGGAAGTAACCAATAGCTCCAGCACTGAGGCCCATTAATTTCAGTGTTTCTCAAGGACAATCACTGGTAAATTGAAGAAATTACTGCATTTTTGACATTTTAACGCATTAGTTGACCTCTCGGAAATCTGGCCAGTAATGGTATTTTATGAAGCGCATTATAAGTAAGCAATTATGATCGGGAAAACTCTTTAGAGTAACTAGAGTAGAGCTAAATATATGTAGGCTATATTTATTAAACAGCCATATGCAGGGCCGGATTTATGCATAGGCATTCTAGGCACGTGCCTATGCTCGCTCATCCAGGGGTATGAGGTATGTAAGAAATTACTTCAACACACACGAGATTTCAGGACAGAAACATGACAGATGTCTTGAAATAAATCTTCTGAACAATTGTCTTGAGGTGGTTGTGACTCCAGGCCGTTAAAATTATTAGAGAAATAATGCACTCCCGAAGTGGTAATGTGGCCACGACGCTGGAGCTTATTAATGGAACGGTTCTCCATTCTCAACTACATTAGATCTTTATTGACTGAACATAAGGACTTATTGTGATAGAAAACACTGTAACGGTTTCCACTGATTATGAAATGTTTTTGTTTGCTGGGGTGGTAATATTATTTATTAATAGGGAAGGGGGGCCCAAAAATTTGTTTTGCCTATGTCACGATAAGAGGTAAATCCGGCCCTGGCCATACGGGCATCTAGTGGTTAAACCATGGCATTACATATGAATATTATTTTTCTGGCCACCAAATATGACATCACATTGCTTAGGCCCTGCCCATGGCTTTTCATTGACAGCCATGCATTTTCACAGTTTCCGCCCTCAGCAAGTTGTTCATTGTCCTCCATTTTCTCTGTGCTCGAGCAGCTGTAACATCAACTGAACATAAGAGTCTTCATTTCTCCCAACAATTGAGCCACTGAGGACGCAGTGGATTACTTCTATTTTTCAATGAATTGCACCTCAAAATCTACCTAAATACGTTTATGTCTACGCAGATCATTTCACTCCAGACTGCTTTGTGAATGTCATGTCGTTATAGTGCTTAGCTAACGTTTTAACCGTATTTGTGTGCGTACATTATCGAAGTATTTTAATTTGAGCAAATTTTCTAGTTCAGTGTGAAAAGGCCTTCGGTTATGTTGCTTCTACCGACTGTTTATTGCTGTAGGTATGCAAAGCAGAGATGTATACGTTACACCCTCTTCTGAAGACGGGCGGGATTATGCAGTTCATTTGCATTTAAAGTGATACACACCAAAACAGCTCTTTTGTAGACACGTCCCAGAAATGACATTTTCCAGAAATTTACCTGGCTAGCTATCTAAAACAGCTTCATATTATAGGCCCCAGACAATGAACAAGGGACACACTGGGGAGTATATACACAAGGGGTAATTAGCATACATGGAACATCTGCAAACAACCAAAGGAAAATTAACAGAAAAACTTCAAACTGACTACAAAAAAGTCCACAACAGAGAGGTAACATATGGGTCATTCCACGAAATCGGTGCCTTTTCCACTTGAAAAAATTGAAAAATAAAATAAGTTTAATCAACCTTTTTTTTTTTTTTTTTTTTTTTTTTTTTCAAATATACATGAAATAAAGACACCTTAAAATGACAAGAAATTGTATTGTGCCATCTAAGGCTATGTAATTATTTTATGACCGACACAAGCATTAGATACTATAGTTTTATTAGAACTATGTGATAGTTTTCACATATATGAGCAGCATTTTAGTCATTAATGTTAACAGATACAACCTTTGATTTTAAAAATGCATTAGTTATTGTAGAAATGAACATTAAGATGCATAGAAGTAAAATTAGAAGTAATGTTTATTGTTAGTTCATTTTAACTAAGGTAGTTAGCTAATGAAACCATATTGTAAAAATGTTCTTAGTATTAGAACAAAACAAAGTCAAAAACTTTTAGAAAATGTAGTTCTCAGTGGGACTATTAAGATTACATATGAAATAAAAGCCACTAGGACATTGAGCTGGGCCAACTCAATTTGATAAAATGTAGTTTAAATGAAATTGATATGTTTATGAAGTGATTTTTTTATGCTTGTTGAACTCATACTAAAACATTAAACTGGAAAGCAAATTAAGCAAAAATGTTTCTACATTCCAAAAAATGACACATTGGATTAACTTAACTTTAGACATTAGCCAGTTTGTTCAGCATTAGCCATAAGATGGTTTTGATACATCCATGGCATGCCCAAATAGTTTTTTTTAATTTTTTTTATTATTAAAACAACTTTGATTCATGTTAGCAGGTCCTCAATCCAAGCACATACTTTACACTTTACCAAAATGGTAACCCCCAAAAACACTAACATACCAGAAACTGTTTTACATACAAACATAAAGGAGCATTAAACATTAACAAGTCCCAATTTTATCATCTTAATTTAAAAAAAAATGCATAAAATAAAATTTTATTTTAACATTTACTCTCCTTATCTAGCCCTGTGCAAAGCATGATGGAAAGGGGAAATCCACTTCCTAGTTGCACAAGTAAAATCATTTATGTACTCTCAACTCAAATGAATTAAGTAAAGTGGTTGTAAAGAATTGTGTTGGATTAACATAATTTACTTACCTAAATTGAACAAGCATCAAATGTTATTTTTGGCCTACTTAATTGAAACATGTTGTTTCAAAATGAAAATATTGAGTTGAGCCAAAATGCAACCGTTTCAAGTCAGTTTGACACAATGCAATTGTTTAAATGGGAAATCTAACATAATGGTATTAAATTAATTTTTTTTTTAAATAAACTGAAGAGTGTTGTAGAATCTTTTTTTTTTTTTTTGAGTGTATAAAAATTAAATACAAATTTATCACTTTATCTTTTAGCATCTTGTTTTATTTTATTTTTTAGTATGCTTTAGTCATACACATCACAATAGGATATTTTGACTAATGAATCTGTGGTCAAATATTTTTGTATAATGATAAATTCTTTATTTCCACAGAGGTCTGTGTCCTGAGGAAGCTACAAGCCATGAATCACAAAGAACAGGATTTCATGCCACTGGTTACAGGACAGGCTGCAATTCTAGGAAAGTGTAAAAGTGCCTTTTGCCATGCTATTAAAGAAAAATTTAATTGCACAGCTATTCTCCACAATGTGGAAGAGGCTGTCTCCTTTGGTAGTAACACAAGTGGTGTCTGGCCTGCTGAGAAGAGGTACTCTATAAAGCTGTCCAGTGGAGTTGAAGTATCAGTCTGGAAAGATGATCTTACACGTCATAAAGTGGTTGCTGTGGTAAATGCAGCCAATGAGAAGCTAAATCATGGAGGAGGTCTTGCACAAGCCCTCAGTGTGGCTGGGGGACCAAAGATCCAGCAATGGAGTGATGAAATTATACAACAATGTGGAAGAGTGAAAACAGGTGATGCTGTACTCACTCCTGCTGGAAATCTTCCATGTGAATGTATCATACATGCTGTGGGACCCAAAGTGTCTCAAAATCCATCCAAGAAGGAGGTTGATCGAGCTACACCCTTGTTAAATGATACTGTCAATAATATCCTACAAACAGTTGTAAATCAAAAAATTACATCTGTTGCTATTCCTGCTCTGAGTTCTGGGCTTTTCAATTTTCCGAGAGATCGCTGTGCAGACATTATTGTAAAGGTTATAAAGCAGTTCCAGGAATACGGAGTGTTTCAAGACAAGAACTTAGAAATCCATCTGGTCAATAATGATGAACCCACAGTCCGAGAAATGGAGAGAGCCACTAGGGCAATTTTAGATCCGACCAGCTCCTCTGCCTCGTACAGTGGGGCTGTGAAAGGCCAAAACCAGAGCATGACTTCCTCTTCAAGCAACAGTTTGCAGTTTGAGAACGTAACACTGCGCCTTAAAAAAGGGTCTATTGAAGAGGAAAAGGTAAGACTGAAAAATGTTAAGTACTCAGAAAAAAGAAGAGTGATCAATTACAAAGCTCTGAAGTTCAATCAGATTTATAAGATCACAATAGTTTTATATAATTTTGAGTAAGTTCTAACAATTTAAAAAAAAAAAAGTTTGTTTAAAACATGGAATTGTAAGAACAAATGAAAGTTTGATAAATGGTGGGCAAAAAATACATTTTACATTGATATTTCATCTGTTTCTTTTCACTTTGCTTCAATCATCAGGTTGATGTAATTGTAAATACCATTGCACTAGACTGTGATTTGCAGAAGGGGCTGATTTCAAGAGCAATTTTGAAGAAAGCTGGCAGTAAGATTCAAGACGAGATTTTATCCAAAAAAAGTTTCACAAGAGTTAATCTCTATGTGACAGAAGGATATAATCTGAATTGTAAAGCGGTGTTTCATACTGTATGCACACATAGGTCTGAGTCTAAGGCCACAGAGGTAGATTTGATTTTTTTTTATCAGTAATTTAGCACACTATCTGTACTGTCCCATTTTCTTAATACACACAGTACGTCTTTTGTTCTCTGTAGATTCTTTACAAAGTGGTATTGGATTGTCTGAAGAAAGCTACTTCGGATTACAAATCCATCTCTTTCCCAGCGATTGGTACTGGTAATCTGGGCTTTAAGAAATTGGAGGTTGCCAAAATCATGACAGATGCTGTGGCAGAATTTGCCAAACAGAACACAAAGAAGAATCTGGATGTATATTTTGTTGTGTTTCCAAAGGACAATGAAATGATGGAGGTGATATATGCTAATTATATATACTCTGCTTTTCAGTGTTTGAGCCTTCATTTAATATTTTAGACTTATTTTCATCTACTGCATAAGAATTATTCAATCATCATTTGTGTACATGGAAAAAGTGAATGCGTAAATATTATGTGCAGCACAGTTTAAAATTAATCATTCACAAAAGCAATTCAGTATGTTTAATATATTTGATTTCACTGTAATGTTTAGTCTTTCGAAAATGAGATGAAAACCAGGAAAGGACAGGCCCCAGAAGTACACAATGACATGACAAGTGAGCAAAATATATAATGAAGTATACGGTTTATATTTACTAAAAATGTTCCTGCTTTCAGTTTTACACTTTTGCCCAGACTGCAATAATATATATACTGTATATATATACACAGTGGTGTGAAAAATTGTTTGCCCCCTTCCTGATTTTTTTTTTTTTTGCATGTTTGTCACACTTTAATGTTTCAGATCATCAAACAAATTTAAATATTAATCAAAGATAACACAAGTAAACACAACATGCAGTTTTTAAATGAAGTTTTTTATTATGAAGGGAAAACAAAATCCAAACCCACATGGCCCTGTGTTAAAATCAACCAATCAAGCGTTTGCGATAACTTGCAATGAGTCTGTTACAGCGCTGTGAAGGAATTTTGGCCCACTCATCTTTGCCGAATTGTTGTAATTCAGCCACATTGGAGGGTTTTCGAGCATGAACCGCCTTTTTAAGGTCATGCCACAGCATCTCAATAGAATTCAGGTCAGGACTTTAACTAGGCCACTCCAAAGTCTTCATTTAGTTTTGCTTCAGCCATTCAGAGGTGGACTTGCTGGTGTGTTTTGGATTATTGTCTTGCTGCAGAACCCAAGTTCGCTTCAGCTTGAGGTCACGAACAGATGGCCGGACATTGTCCTTCAGGATTTTTTGGTAGACAGCAGAATTCATGGTTCCATTTTTCACAGCAAGTCTTCCAGGTCCTGAAGCAGCAAAACAGCCCCAGACCATCACACTACCACCACCATATTTTACTGTTGGTCTGATGTTCTTTTTCTGAAATGCTGTGTTACTTTTACGCCAGATGTAATGGGACACACACCTTCCAAAAAGTTCAACTTTTGTCTCGTCAGTCCACAGAGTATTTTCCCAAAAGTCTTGGGGATCATCAAGACGTTTTCTGGCAAAACTGTGACGAGCCTTTATGTTCTTTTTGCTCAGCAGTGGTTTTCATCTTGGAACTCTGCCATGCAGGCCATTTTTGCCCAGTCTCTTTCTTATGGTGGAGTCATGAACACTGACCTTAACTGAGGCAAGTGAGGCCTGCAGTTATTTGGATGTTGTTCTGGGGTCTTTTGTGACCTCTTGGATGAGTCGTCGCTGTGCTCTTGGGGTAATTTTGGTCAGCCGGCCACTCCTGGGAAGGTTCACCACTGTTCTATGTTTTCGCCATTTGTGGATAATGGCTCTCACTGTGGTTCGCTGGAGTCCCAAAGCTTTAGAAATGGCTTTATAACCTTTTCCAGACTGATAGAGCTCAATTACTTTCTTTCTCATTTGTTCCTGAATTTCTATGGATCTCAACATGATGTGTAGCTTTTGAGGATCTTTTGGTCTATTTCACTTTGTCAGGCAGGTCCTATTTACGTGATTTCTTGATTGCGAACAGGTGTGGCAGTAATCAGGCCTGGGTGTGGTTAGAGAAACTGAACTCAGGTGTGATAAACCACAGTTATGTTTTAACAGTTTTGTTGTGTTTACACAAGTAAACACAACAAAACTGCATGTTGTGTTTACTTGTGTTATCTTTAATTAATATTTAAATTTGTTTGATGATCTGAAACATTAAAGTGTGACAAACATGCAAAAAAATAAAAAATCAGGAAGGGGGCAAACAATTTTTCACACCACTGTATATATACTCATGAAACCTACTGAGATAAATGTTAATGTTATCTCACTCTCAAATGTTTTCAGGCTTTGGTTCTGCAGCCAAAGAAACCACAGCAAATGAAACACCTACTGTTGAGTTCATCTCCAGTGACTCCAGAGAAGCAAAATCATGGACATTTAATATGCTAAACCCATCAGATAGCATAACCATAAAGAATAATCATGTCATATATCTTGACCAAAGAGACCATGAAAACCTCCTCTCTCTCCAAGCAATGTTTCATGTTCACATCAAGGAGTTCTTCAGGAATGGTAATGGTGGCATAACCATCACTGGAAACCCTTCAGATGTCAATTGTGTGGCAATTGAGGTGGAGTCAATGCTTTGTAAGGCCCAGGAGGACTTCGTCCGAGCTGAAGAACGTGACATGCTGTATTCTGTGGTTCGCTGGAGTTGTAAAGATGTCCCTTGGATACAAACACCTGAAATCAGTGCAGTTTTGGAGAAAGCTTATTTGGCAGGGATTGAGAACCTTGTGTTCAATAACCACAAGGTCAACTTGATGTCCAGGACTTTGGTTGATGACTATGGGAGAAGATGCAATGTGGAAAGGACATGTATGTTCAAATATTTAAACTTTAAATAAATTGTAGTTTAATAAATATTTTAAAAAAATTTCAGTATAATGCTGATGTTAAGTTCATGTCTCATAACATCTGGATGACCTGATCCAATCTTTCCTCCTTTACAACACAGGCCTGTTGACTTCTTTCGAATCTATTAACAATTCATTTTATACAAGAGTACCTGTGACCAAGAATGATTATGCTGTAAAAGAAGCATGGAAACCCATCGATGCTTGTGGGCTCCATATTGTAAAGGTGAGTAAGCTACGACCCCAGTCACAATGCTACATTTTTTTTTTTTTTTTTCTGAGAGAACATCACTGTAGGCTTTCTTCATGTTTCTATAGAGCAGATATTGTACGTAAACATATTGTAAGCAATGTTTTTGACTAACAAATAATGTTTCGCTTAATGTAGTCCATGTAATTTTTATTTGCTTTTTTACTTACAAAGGCAGCAATGGGGAAGTTTAGCAAGATGCTGTGAAAAAGAATGTAATAGCATATGGTTGCACTGGTTGTTACAGATGGAGAAGCTAGAGAACATCGCGCTAATGCAGCTGTTCGAAATGAATAGGCAGAGAGTGAAAGACAAACCGAAGCGCCTCTACCAGCGTGTGTCAGCTCAGTTCTGTGATCTCATCTGCAGAGTAGGCTTTCAGAAAGAGTTCGCCCCTCCTGCAGGTAACAAATGTGAAGACATTCAGTATAATAATAAATCTTTTCTGATGGCATTTCTTGTAAAAGTGAGTTTACAATGTGTTTTTGAAGGTACGGGTGATATGTTTTGATATTTGGCATCAGGTTACAATGTCTTCATTAAAGATGTTTTCTTCCTTTCTAGAGCAAAAGTATGGCAGTGGAATATACTTCAGCAGTACAGTGGATGGAGCAGTGAAGCTGTGGGAGGATCAGGAACATGAGGAGTACATCTACATCATTCAAGCCCAGGTCCTCACTGGGAAATCCACGATTGGTTCTTCACAATTTATTTTGCCCCCTCCCTTAAGAGGAGATCCTTTGGATCGTTTTGATAGCGTGTCTGACAAGGGGCAGAAGCATGTCATCTTCAGTGGACAGCAAGCTCTTCCTGAATACCTGATCATATGTGGCAAATCAACCCATATGTAGCTGCACAGAGCAATATGCAAAACAAAGCACAAAATAATTAGGGCAAATTTGTGGCTTAATATGTAGATTTCAAAACACTATTTTTTACTGAACTTGTAAAAAAGGCATCAGACAGTAAATACTGTGCAAAAATAAAAATAAGGAATAAAGGTCTTTGTAATAGGCCTAATTTATCTAAATCACATTTTTTTTTTTTTTTTTTTTTTGATGTACCAAACCTTAATGTAACGTGCTTTGACTAGGACTGCTCTTCCTTTCTTTCTTTTTAGATTGTTCCTCACAGGTCTTGCCTTAATTACTGTACTGTCGGTAATCTTAACATAGTTATATGAAATTATTTTGCTTTTAATATAAAGACATTTATAAACATTGGTGTTGGATAAAAATACTTTTTTAAGTAGTTTATGTTAACATGTTTATCTGTTGCTCACAACAGAATGCAAATGAGGGTAAATAGGTTTTCCAGCAAGTTTGTGGTTTCATACTATGGGCCAGTTTTACTAAACGGCAAATTAGAGCGAGAGCGCAATTCAGTGCCGATGGGCGTGGAAATTTCTGTGGGTAATTTACTAAAAATGCTTAAATTAAAGAACACAGACGCAACATCTCATTTACATATCGACCAACGCAGCAAGCAAATAGCAGTAATTTGACGAGCGCAAACGTTAGTAAATCTCGTTGCGTGATTCATTTGAATACTCTCCTCTGATAAATTTTGCATCTGAAAGGGAAACTCCTACAAACCCATATTATAACTGTGGCCATGCCTTTTCAGCAATAATTCGTCACGTCTTTAGTAAAATTTGACGGTAATATTTTAACACCAAAAGACGGTTAACACTGGCACAAGCTGTTAGTAAAACTGGCCCTGAATGTTTACATTCATTCATTCATTAATGAAATATAAATGATCTCAGTTTATGTTATCAGTAATTTAGGCCTTCCTATTCATGTGATGTGATTTGTAAAACTGAATTATACTGAATGCTTTGACTCGAATAAATAAATGCCAACATTCAACAAAAATTTTGGTCATGATGACATTTATCTATACAATATTATGAGCTATATACAAAGGGACTTCAATTTAGAATAGAAAATATTTATTACAGAAATATAACGACCATAACACAACATATTTAACATGTGTGATGTAAGAGTTGCTCTACATATTAAAAGATGAAATACAACAGGGTCAAATGAAGATTTTAACAGCAAATATATTGAGATTCCGATACTCATGTCGTTATTCTAATACTTATGTTTTATATATATATATATATATATATATATATATATATATATATATATATACACACACACACACACACACTTAAGGACATTTAAAGTGAAGTGAATCATTTACTTCATTTGCATTTAACCCATCCAAAATGCACATACAAAGCAGTGAACACCCACCACCCACAATTCCTGCCGGAACTAAGACTCGAACCTGCGACCTTTGGGTTACAAGTCCGACTCTCTGTCCATTAGGCCACGACTGCCCCCTAAACACAAATCAAATTTTCATTCTACCAAGGAAAAATATATAACTTGATTCAAAGAACTATAGCCTGATTAATATTTAGATTCTGATCATTTTTCATTTCAGTCTCAACATTGTTCCATATAGTATATCATGATAAAATATTTTACATATAAGATCATTTTTTCAGAAGGAAGCTGATGCCAACAGGAGACTAGCATGTCACATCACCTTGAATTCACCAGAGACATGAAGCTTGAATGACAGGAAAGAGTAATCTTGCTTGTCCCAAGACCTTGAGCCAAAGTGTCTCAAAACACAAAGTCACATAAAAGTATTGAATTGAAAAAATATTGTACATCCTATTGAATGTTATTGCTGTAGTCTGACCCTATTTTTGAGTCAGTGGCTGGTCAGATTGGATCAGATTCTTGACCAAATACTCTAAACAAGTACACATGTTAACAATTAATTCACATTTAGACCACTAGACCACTATGCTTTTGAGAAGATGATTGTGATGATTGACTTCAATCTTGTCTAGACCTGTCATGCACATCATATGACACTATCCGGTAAAGGTCCAGGGATCCTCACATCTTTCTGTGTCACAGATAACTGCACTGTGAGAACAACAGATGATAAAAACCAAACTGACATGAAATTGAGAAATTAACCATTTATAGGGTTAAAAAACACTTATCCACTGATGTTATGTGAGGTATGTAGCAATAAAGGTACACTGCGTTTGTCTTTAATGCCTCAAAATAGTCCATTACTGAACCAGCACATGCTGATCTGGTCATAATTGAAAACATGATATACCAGCATCCATATATACACTCTTCTTGTGCGGATGGATAATCGAAACACACTCACACACTCATTCACACAGATCACTCTGACTCTGAGATTTCCATGCCATCCACCAGCAGAGTGTGAATGATGCCATCTCGTCTCTTGCCGCTGCTCACAGCCTTGATGCAGCAGTCGTGGTCGCCCAGAGTGAAGTGCGTCTCTGTGCCGTCATCAACAAACTCACCCTGAGGGAGAAAGACAGAAGAGATGAATGTTTTTTTCCTGAATGAATGGTAGTTATGGTAGTCACATATGTTGTGGAACTGGTATGTCCAGCAGGGCTGTGACCACATCTACTCTGACAGTGTCACATGTCAGTCACTGATAAAAAAAAATCAAAACTATTTTTGTTTTTATCTCTGCCCTGTTGATTTTGTTGGGGCACTTAATCTAATCAGCATCAGATGATAGATTTAAAGTTTTATCTAGGTTTTTTTTATTACAGGTAAAATGCACAAACATATAATTTCAGTTTGATGGGATTATTTTCTCCTCCACAGTGAACCAAGACTGCAGTATATAGGATGTGTTGCTGATCTAAAACTGAATTAAAGTCTGATCAGCTGTTGTTTATTGTAGTCACTCACTTTTACTCAAAGAACAAGACTTTTATTTAAAGGTGCTACAGATTGTGGTGGCCTAATGTGCTAAAACTAAGACCTGGGTGGGGGTTGTTATTATTTACATAAGACAATAATAAATTATAATAAAAAATATTAAGAGTTTACATTAAGGTTTAATTTGTTAAAATTAGTTAATGCTTCGGGTATTACGAACGATAATTTTTATAGCATAGCATTTTTTAAATTAAATAAATAAATATAATGTTTATTATTAACTTACAGTCACTCATAATTCATTACCTAATGTTAATTTATACAACTTGAACTGTCAAAAAGTAGAAATTAAACTAAAAAGAAATTAAATTAAAAAAGAAATTAAAATGGAAATCAGAAACATTAACGTAGATTAATAAATGTTTCAAAAATATTGTTCATTGTTAGTTCATGATACTTAATGCATTAACTTATGCTAACAAATGATAAAAATAAATAAATAAATAAATAAAATATAAATAAATAAATAGGTTTAGAAAATGAATGTAAATGAATAAAGTAATTGCTGGACTTACAGCCGTTTCCATTTTCTGCCCATTGCACCATATATCCATGGTATCTTTCTCTGTTGAGGATGGAAGAGTTTATAAGTTATCAATTAGCAGGTTGCAGGACGAGTGATAAAGATGAAAACATCAACATAAATCCTACTTCACCATACTAGTCTCACTGACTCACCTTTAGTGCTCTGATCTGTGACTTACTGTAAATCTAGGATCTCAGCATTATCTTATGTGTGTCTGCCATTATGATTACATTCTTGTGTCTTGTGCTGAGCTTTTGTTGTTTGCATTTGACTGGTCTTTTCAGCTACATCAATTGTCAGTTATGAAATACGCTAACTGTACATTACATTTGTTTAAAAGCATAAGCCAAATGACCACAGGTAATGGTTAACCCGAGTGGCACGTGCCCAAACTGGTCCACAAAAATATGTTTTAATTTTAATAATCCATGATGTTATCATAGTAAAATTATATGTTTAAAAACATACAATTGCCAGAAATTAAATGCACAATGCTGACTTCTTCATCTGAAAAATAGTTCTCTATATCAGCCTGTTGTCTCGTTCTATGTTAGTTATCACTCCTATCAAAAATGAAAGTTGATATTTTAGTTGGACTTTATATTGTCAGGTTCAACAGGACCTGTGATTGATAACTTACTTAGTGGCTAGTCTTTAAAAAATCTGTCTTGTTGCTACATCCCTGATATATAAGCCATATCAACACATAAAACAAAGGTCTGGAAAGTCCTTGGAAGTTTCTCTTTGATAGTTAAAAGTGTTATCTAACTAGGTCATATGCTCTATTGGCATGAGCTGATAAAAGTGGTAATGTTCACTAAAGCTTGATATCCACCTGCTCATTAGCACGCCCATGAGGTTAACAAAACTATTTGAAAACATTTGTGTTTTATTACTAAAGAAGCTCCTCCTATTGTTAAGTACTAATTACTTAAAGGGATTTGTAATCTTTTTTTAACCTTCATTTAACCTAGAGTTAAATACTGCTGCTGTGCAGGTCACAGAGGTTAAGTGAGGAAAGGCTTTCAGCATTTCAGAGAGCAGCTGTACTGTATAGGCAAAATAACAGATTGTGTTATTTATTGTGTTCATTGTTATCCACTTATAACAATGAAAACAATCCTTGCTTTTGTATTCTACATTCTACTAAAATACAGGAATCAGTATTGTCGGGGGAACGAGAGGGAAAAGTTTCATCACAGACCAATCAAATCACATATTTGAGGAACCTGTGACCAGGTATTTCTTACCCAGAACCACTCTGCAGTCGATGCCATCAAGGTTGAGGAGCCATGTGCTGGTAACTTTGGAGCGATTCTCCATGTACTTCTTCAGACTCTGTCCGTTAATCTCGAGAGTGTATTCATATGCAAAGCCGCCCACTGCATCTATGTTAATAGTGGCCTTTGTATTTGTACCACCCACATGAAAAGTCTCCTTTCCAACCAGTTTGAACATCCAATCTCTCCTGATGACTTCCTGGGAAAATTACGAACAAACCTGTGAGGCAGCAGCACTTATTTTCCCATCATTATAATGAAAACACTCATGTAGGCTAAAACACTATAATCAACATCATCAACTAATGGAAAAAATAAATCCATAATTACACAGCTCTCTGGAATACAGATTGAAAACTGCATAACTGACCATTGTCACTGGCTACTGATTTTCTACATAGATTTTCTTCAGTAAATTCAACAAATAGCAACAAACCAACAGCGACCTTTTCATTTATGTCCATTCATGTTTTGGTCTGAATATATCTTTAACAATCTATAACTGGCAACCTATTTTCTACATAGATTTTCTTTATTAAATTCTAATATTACAAATGACAACAAACAGCAGCTTCTTAATTTGTTTCCTGCTTTGGTTTGTTTTTGTGTTAATATATGCATATATAAATTGTCATTAGTAGATTCTACAAGTATGACTGAACTTCAAGTATTTTGCTGAATGTCAGCTTTTTGTACTAAAAATTCATACCTTTCCATCAATGTGAATAACCCGTTTTCCTGTGGTTGTGCCATGTTCAAATTCAATCCTGTGCACACCATCACTCACAGCCACGTCCCACACAGCTACAAGATCTCCTGACATCTGTCCTCCAGTGCCTAGCAGAAAAATCAACATACATAGATATGACTGAATTGCTCATTATGGCTAGTAATAATAGTTAACATGAGAATAGATTAAAAAGTTTTAAGAGCAGAGTCAGAGCAGAGAAGATGAGTACAGTGTACAAACAGAAGAGAAAGTATCTATAATATATATAGAAGAAACGACATTATGTATAGATGTAGACCTTTGTGCTTAGTGATTAATTATTTGACATAAAAATATCTAACGTCTGTCTGTCTGCTTTCATAACCAATAAATGCTAAACATTACCTATAACAATAAAGAGTAAAACACTGATAGCATTGTCAAACGCCTTGCGTAGAGAAGAGAAATAATTGTGGCCTGAAAATGATTGGTTACACGATTTTCTATGGTAAGAATACTTTAAGAAATCTTGAGCTATCAAATAAGCTGTAAACCAGAGCAGTAAAGACAATAATAAACACATGTAGTTACCGATCAGAATCAGTAATAAAACGCGTTTGTGTATATTTGATTAGCTTTTCCTCAAGGCAGTAAATATTAGCACAACTAGCTCCAAATTTAGCCAACAACAAATCTGCTCCAGCTAACAACAGTTACTATGGCAACAGCTTATTCTTCTTCTGTCCGCGTTTAAACGCTACAGTGGACTCTTCTGACATCTGCTGGCATTAAAAACAGAGCCCTTGGATGAACGAGTGCCACACATTCACTGAACTTTTCAGTGTATATAAACGCTTACACATTCACACACGTACAGTCTCTGAGAAGTAAAGCTGGGCAGAGGTTCTGTGAAAAACTGCACCTATAAATTGTTGAACAATTTCAGAATAATGTTCCTCAACATAAAATTGCAAAGACTTTGAATATCTCATCATCTACAGTACATAATATCATCAAAAGATTCTGAGAATCCGGAGAAATCTCTGTGCGCATGAGACAAGGGTGAAAATCAGTGTTGGATGCCCATGATCTTCTTCAAGCCCTTTGGCGGCACTGCATTGAAAACAGCAATGATTCTGTAATGGAAATCATTTTCTGTGACAGTTCACTGTGCCATCCACAGATAGTACAGGTTAAAGCTCTACCACACAAAGAAGAAGACACATGTGAAGGAAGTTGTGTAATTTTAAAGGTTTACAGAGAAAAAAAATGCATTTGAATATCTGATTTCATTAAAAAAAATATTGAAATTAAATTAACGTTTGTTATTTAACCCCTTTTAATCAATTTTAAGCCATATTTTCTAATGTTAATAATGTGTTTTTAATAAGTTTGCAAGCATTAAAGAAAATTATCAGTACTTTGAAAACTTTTTTTCACCTTTTTTATAGCCTATAAAAAATGACACAATTGTTACAAAATCAGTTATGAGGAAAAAAATTAATATTACTAACAAAAAAACAAAACAAAACAATTGATCATAAATTCATAAAAATTTACACAGTAAAGCATAGTCCACACCTTGCATCTCAAAGCTGTAGCTGGGCCTACAAAATAACAATATTTATTTATTTATTTGTAAATGTTTGAAAAGATGAAAATGGAGAATATATAACCCACCTTCGGTGTACAGGGGTCACCATGGGCACCAATAGCCACTTTTCCACTGTTGGGCCAGTGCGAGCCAGTGCTTTCAACGGGCCGGGCGGGGCTAATAGCCTCGGACCTGTAGCACTGAGCCCAAAATCACACTGCGTTTCCACCGTCAGGTCAGAAGCTCCACAGTGCTTCACTAAAACCGGCCCTTTACACGACACGCAACCCCATCAACCCCATCATTTCATGGGTCTCATATGAAGAAGTTCATATGAGACCAAAATTAGATTTCAAAGCATTTGAGTCACAACCATTTAAAGTTGACTATTTCATAAGCTCAAAAAGGCGTGCAACAGATAATGGTTTAAAATTAGAAGATGAAGAAGGAGAGTCTAGTAAGTTTTAGGCTCTCACACTCTTCTTTACTTTGAAGCCACTGTTGTCTTCATCATTTTCCTGTGCATTTGTTCTATGGGTTTTTTTTTTTTTTGATACCTTGCAATAAAAAGACCGAAACATGAAGACACTATTGCCATAATAAAAATGTTCTTCTTTATATTTAATGCAAAGTTCTGTCATGAAACTCTAGAGGGCGCATAAAAACAGTTTCAGCCTCAAGGAGAAAACCTGAGGGTCTGTCTGCGGACTGCAAGAGAGGGGCGTAACTGGAAGGGGGCGTATCTTGAAGAAGGGGGCGTAACTTGAAGTTGTCCAAATCACACAGAACCACGCGAGATGTCAAAACGAGATGTTGTTGGGCTGCGTCCGAAACCGCATACTCTCTTCAATAAGTACTTGCTTAACGAGCGCTAAAAGAGTACATACTTTACACCCTGAATGCGTCAAGTATGAATGCGATTCGGATATCATCTGCTATGCTGAAGTTATCATGTGACCTAAGACGTTATAACAAGCGCAACAACTTAAAAGATATGAGTGACAGGTTTAATTCATCTATCTGTAAGTATCTTGATACTGATGAAACTTCCAGCAGTACTTGATACTCATTTTGTGGTCTTGTTGAAGAAAAAGCTGCCATTTTATTTTGTGTATATATTGTATATATATATCATTATATATTGTAGTATAGCCAATACATTTTGGGCTGATCTTGGGGTTCTTATATTTTTATCTCCACTGATGTGGAGTTTTATCCTTAAAGCATTTCTAATTTTTTTATTACGAAAACCCAAAATTGTTGTCTCTTGAATATTTTATTTATTATTATCACCCACAAGCAAAAGTGGCTTAAATCTCCTCTGTTTTCTTCTTTTTCTTGTTGAATTTAATTTTCTTGTTTCATCCCTCAAGCTTCTAAAAAAAAGCATCATGATGAATTATTCAAAGATATTTAACCTCATCACTGTGCTTTTTTTCTGTGTATATTATCTCATACTATGATGAACACATGACATTTTTGTTTACTGTTTTATGCCATTATGATTGTTCATTGTTAGATACAACCATCTTTCCCTGATCTTTTATGTAATAATTTTGGCAATAATAATAATAATAATAAAAAAGAGGGACAGGTGCACTAACACCTCATAGCATCACTAACTCAACAATCTAGTCAGCACAAAGGATATGTTGGGCAGCTGCTCGAAGATCTCGCCTTTGGAGAAGACCACATTTTTGTTGATTTTATACTCTAAAAATGTAAGTATTACTACTTAAAAATTAAGATTACCCCAGAATGAATTGCATCATTTGCCCACCCCAACACTTACACGCAATAATAATGATAAGTGCTAACCAATAATTATACTACTTTTTTTTTTACACTTAAAATGACATTTTAGTAAAACAAGCAAAATTTAATTTTTGTCGTGACAGCTATACATGAATATACACTAGTTGAACAAATGCAGTCGATGTGAATCCATCAATTTTCAGTCAAGCAATTAATACATGAATTAATAAAATATATTTTATTTACTAACAACAATAAGAAACATGAATAAATGAGTAAAATAATTTATAAAAGCAAGCATCACAATAAATACATACACATACAAGTCAACAACAGATGAAACAAAGCTTCATTCAAACTTATTGTTCTAACAATCATGTATTTACAGATGTCAGCCCCACATCCTACTGCCATCTCAACACAGATGTGTCAATTCTGCAGTTGCGCTGTGCTTCACAATCTTGCTCTTCTCAATGGGGACATCGTTGAGGATGAGGAAGAACATGATGAAGGCCCCCTGAACCAAACAGTCTTGAGGCAAGAGCAGGAGAACATGTGCAGGACAATCTGGCTGCCGCTGTGTCTACTCCAAACATTCGTGTGCCTGCTCTCCATGAGCATGACTACCTGTAAAACATTTAAACAGAGTTAAACATTTACAATTCATGTTGTCAGCTTTCCATTTCTTGCTAAATTTCATTTCGTGTTTACAATTACATGCATTTTTTTTGTTGTAGCTTTATTACTTTTGTAGTTGGCTAAACCACTGAACTGGTGAGCAGAAGGTTGCTGGTTCGTCACCACCGGTGTGTCCTTCAGCAAGGCTCTTTTCTCCAGGTTGATCCAGGGGGTTGTAGGTCCCTGTAATAAGAGCACTGTAAATCACTTTGGATAAAAGCTTCATTATATTTTTTGATGATGCTTTTGAAGCTTCTGAAAGTCAGCCTTCATTGTATGAACAGAGACCAGCGGAACAAACCTGACCAAAATCACATCCTCAGTGTCTTTTGGTCTTTCTCTAGATGCTCTCGCTAGCTCTGAGCTCACTGATGATGAAGAGACCACAGCAACATCCGGTCCAGATGAGGCAGTAAGGTCAGGTGGAGTGATGGAGCGTCTCATCCATATCACTGGACCATTTCCAGGATGCTGCTGTGGACTCTCCATCCTCACTGCTCACAGCAGTCTGCAGACATTTCAGATCATACAAAAACGCCCAAACATAATACAAAAGCAGTCATTTTGTATTATGTTTTGTATTTTGTATCAGTCACAATGTCATCTGATCTCTGTATTAGAAGTAACAAAATGATCTTTCTTTATCCTTTTGTTTCAGGTTTTCCCTTTTTTTTCACAACTGTCACTGTCACCTTGCAGGTCCTGCTCCACCACAAAAGATCTGCAGCAAATGCACAGGAATCAAGAATAAGAAAAGTGCTGTAATAGTTGTTTGAAATTACAATAATTAAAATAAACTACAACTTAAGATTTAAAAGATGTTTTATTCATTTCTGTAGTGTACTTTGATAGCAGCATTGCTTCATCAGTCACTCTTCACCGGATAAACACACGTGTCTCATCTGTCCTGTAACATCCAGACAAGATTCAGTCACCTCTGTGATTTATCTGCTCAATACTGCATTTACATGTTGACGTAGTTGCTGATGTAACCAACACAAATGTTCCTTAAATTATCAATATTACTAATGGATAAATAAAATAGATAACATGTTTAGTTACTTCATGAAGATTTGTTTGTTTACATGACTTACATTCATCTAAAGTAGTGTTGACAACAGTGAATTCTACATAACTGCACACATACATAACTCACTCAGATGCCTGTTTCATGTCTATTAGATGTGCTCATCTGCAATACTTATCAAAGATTGTCCTGTCAGATGTTAAATAGACATTTAGTAATCGCCTTTAAGATGTATATGGTTTATGTAAATCCACTTT
The DNA here is from genome assembly GCA_039654775.1 of Spinibarbus caldwelli. Taxonomy (NCBI): domain Eukaryota; kingdom Metazoa; phylum Chordata; class Actinopteri; order Cypriniformes; family Cyprinidae; genus Spinibarbus; species Spinibarbus caldwelli. Next base: position 19,458,855 of record CM077232.1, read on the forward strand.
TGATACGTATGTGTACTTAATGGAGCTCCCCTGTTAGTTATGCATTATAAAACATGTTTTTACAGCAAAATCACAAATATGCTATATTATGTAGGTCAGTGGTTCCCAACCACGTTCCTGGAGGCCCCCCCAACACTGCATATTTTGCATCTCTCCTTTGTCTGACACCCATTTCAGGTCTTGGAGTCTCTACTAATGAGCTGATGATCTCAATCAGGTGTGTTTGATTAAGGAGACAAGGAAAACATGCAGTGTTGGGGGGCCTCCAGGAACGTGGTTGGGAACCACTGATGTTGGTCACAGACAGGGTTTAGATTAAGCCAGGATTAGGCCATAGTTCAATTAGGACATTTGAGTAGCTTTTATAAACGTGCCTTGGATAAAAACACTACTGATGTGCATCTCGAGACAAAACAATTATTTTAAGATCAGTCAGTTCAAATTGCTTTCAGTTAAAACAGCCCAGACATGCATTTTAGTCTGGGACTACTCTTGACTAGCCTTGTCTGTGAAACCGGGGGATAGCGTCTTTACACCTTTTGCTTAAAGGTGACTTTACACCTTAGTTTTAAAAGATTATTAACTCCATAAACAATACCACTGTATGAAAATGACTTACACACTTCAATTTAAACGGTTATTTCGGGGGAGAAAATATTCTCAACATTGTCTCTTAACAAGCGGCCATCTTTCCAACAACATCTCGTTTTGACATCTCGCGTGGTTCTGTGTGATTTGAACAACTTCAAGTTACGCCCCCTTCTTCGAGTTACGCCCTTACTTTTCTTAAAGATACAGGACTAGAGTGGAAAATATAAATAGTATAATGTAATGTCATACTATGGAAGGGGTTTTTATTTATTTTTTTTGTATTTTTTTAATTTTTAAATATTTTTTTTTGGTTTTGTAAATTCCTTCTATAATAAACTGAAGTACATAAAGCCTTGATGTTACACACCCCGGTACAGTAGGTGGCGGTATGCACCTGGACAAGTTGGTTGCGACCCGCCAATAAACCCAGAGAGAGAGAGAGAGAGAGAGAGAGAGAGAGAGAGAGAGAGAGAGAGAGAGAGAGAGAGAGAGAGAGGTTACGTAACGTGACGCTATAGCTGAAGTTTACTCTGAAACCATCGCTGTTTTTGAAAAAAAAACAAAAAACTAAGAACTTTATTGCTGTAAATTAAAAAAGTGAACAGATTCTTGTCTTGTTATAGAGTAAATCGCCCTCAGTTCGCATTTAATGCACTGAAGGTCGCACAACTCTTTTGCTTTCGATTTTAATTCAACGAACTTTTTACAGTTTTTACAGTTTTTTTTTTTTTTTTTTTTTTTTTTTACAATTTTTGACAGTGATTGACGTGCATGTCTAGACAGATGTTGGTCAAACCTAAGGTAAGATTTGCTTGTAGTTTCAAAACAAAATATAGGACTCTAGCCACATGTTACCATGGAACTTTGGTTTTGTTGTTGTTTTACGGTGGAAGTGGACATGAGCAGTTGATAGGGATATTTCGCAAGAATCAATCAATCAATCAACCAATCAATCAGTCAGTCAGTCAGTCAGCAGTTACTCACCTTCTTGCCAAAAATGACTGTAGGACACCAAAAAGAATTTCAAGAAAATAATTTTGATTTTGAAACTCCTGTATTTCACATTGCCATGTCCTTAATCTGTCCAGTAAGACATATGAGTTTAGCATATAGAGGATCGTTATGCATCACACAGCATTATGGGAATTAAATGGAAACAATTAACAATTTAGTTGTAATGACACAAATATGAAACTTATGAAAGTGGGCCATCTTGCCCCACCATGTCATCTTACCATATTCAGTAGCACTCTAAAAATTACATTCATATTTACACCTCAGTTTCACTTTTTCTACTGTTGTCATATTTGATTCTTAATGAAACTTTTTTTTCAAAAAAGGCTTATTTGCTCCATCCTACAGCAGTGTTTCGGATTTGTGAAAGACATTCTTACACATATTTCAATAGGATATTTTGGCTAATGATTCTGTGGTCTGATATTTTTGTATAATGATCTATACTTCATTCCCCCCCCAGCTATAGAGATCTGAGTCTGGAGGAGCTACGAGCCATGAGTAACAAAGAACAGGTCCTCATGCCACTGGTTACAGGACAGGCTGCAATTCTAGGAAAGTGTAAAAGTGCCTTTTGCCATGCTGTCAATGTCAAATTTAATTGCACAGCTATTCTCCACAATGTGGAAGAGGCTGTCTCCTTTGGTAGTAACACAAGTGGTGTCTGGCGTGCTGAGAAGAGGTACTCTATAAAGCTGTCCAGTGGAGTTGAAGTATCAGTCTGGAAAGATGATCTTACACGTCATAAAGTGGAGGCTGTGGTCAATGCAGCCAATGAGAAGCTAAATCATGGAGATGGTCTTGCACAAGCCCTCAGTGTGGCTGGGGGACCAATGATCCAGAAATGGAGTGATGAAGTTATACAGCAATATGGAAGTGTGAAAACAGGTGATGCTGTACTCACTCCTGCTGGAAATCTTCCATGTGAATGTATCATACATGCTGTGGGACCCAAAGTGTCTCAAAAGCCATCCAAGAAGGAGGTTGATCGAGCTACACCCTTGTTATATAATACTGTCATTAATATCCTACAAACAGTTGTAAATCAAAAAATTACCTCTGTTGCAATTCCTGCTCTGAGTTCTGGCCTTTTCAATTTTCCAAGAGATCTCTGTGCAGACATTATTGTAAAGGCTATAAAGATGTTCCAGGAATACAGAGGGTTTCAAGACAAGAACTTAGAAATCCGTTTGGTCAATAATGATGAACCCACAGTACAAGAAATGGAGAGAGCCACTAGGATGATTTTCGGGCAGTCCAGTGTCTCTGGCTCGTACGGTGGAGCTGTACAAGGCAGAAACCAGAGCATGACTTCCTCTTCAAGCAACAGTTTAGGCGATGTAATTGAGGTAAGACTGAAAGTTGTCAAGCACTTAGGGGAAAAAAGAAGAGTAATCACTTAAAAAAGCTCTGAAGTTCAATAAGAATTTCAATAATTTTTTAAATTTATTTTATTTTTTACTTTTCCAAAGGACAATAAAATAATGGACTTGGTATATGTTTTTCAGAAATTGAGCATTAATTTAGTATAATGCATTCACTTTTTTTTTTTTGTCCCCACCACATGACAGAATTCATTTGTGTACTAATATGGACAAAAGTGAATGAATAAACATTATGTGCAGCACAGTTGTTGAAATTAATCAAGCAAAAATACAATTCAGTAGAAAATAAACTTTTTTCACATATCCGGTTTCATCATAATGTTTAGGCTTTTGAAAAAGAGATGAAAATGAGGAAGGGAGAGGCAAAGTCCACAGAAGTATGCAATGACGTGACAACAAGTGAGGAAAATATATTTTACTGACATTTAAGGAAAATGTTTCTGATACAACAGTGTCACAATTTTGCCCAGATTGTAATAATGCAGATACTCATGAAAACTACTGAGATAAATGTTGTTACATCACTCTCAAATGTTTTCAGGCTTTGCTTCAGCATCCAAAAAAAATGAGATACCTACTGTTGAGTTACAGAGTGTCTCCAGTGAAGTTCTGAGAGAAGCAAAAGAGTGGACAATTAATATGCTAAAGCCATCAAAAACAAAAACCATAAAGAATAACCATATCATATATCTTGGCCAAAGAAACCATGAAAACCTCCTCTCTCTCCAAACAATGTTGAATGTTCGCATTGAGGAGTTCTTCAGGAATGGTAAAGGTGGCATAACCATCACTGGAAACCCTTCAGATGTCAGTTGTGCAGCAGTTGAGGTGGAGAACATGCTTTGTAAGGCCCAGGAGGACTTCGCCCGAGCTGAAGAATGTGACATGCTGTATTCTGTGGTTCACTGGAGTTGTAAAGATGTACCTTGGATACAAACACCTGAAATCAGTGCAATTTTGGAGAAAGCTTATCTAGCAGGGATGGAAGACCTTGTGTTCAATAACCACAAGGTCAACTTGATGTCCAGGACTTTGGTTGATGACTTTGGGAGAAGATGCAATGTGGAAAGGACATGTATGTTCAAATATTTAAATTGTATATAAATTATAGTTTAATAAAAGTTTAATAGTTTTCTCAGTATAGTGCTGATGTTAAGTTCATGTCTCATAACATCTGGATGACCTGATCCAATCTTTCCTCCTTGACAACACAGGCCTGATTGCTCCTTTCAAATCTCTTAACAATTCATTTTTTGCAAGAGTACCTGTAACCAGGAATGATTATGTTTGGAAAGAAGCATGGAAAGCCTTCAATGCTTGTGGGCTCCATATTGTAAAGGTGAGTAAGCTGCCATCCCAGTCACAATGCTGCATATTTTCTGAAAACATCACTTGTTATCTTCATTTTCTATAGAGCAGTTATTGTATGCTAACAAATACATTTGTCTAATAAACAATTTCGCTTAATGTAATCCATGTAATTTTAATTTGCTTTCTTCTTCCTCTCTGTTCAACTATAACATATAAAGGCAGCAATGAGGAAGTTTAGCACTAAAGAATGTAATGGCATATGGTTGCACTGGTTGTTACAGATGGAGAAGCTAGAGAACATCGCATTAATGCAGCTGTTCGAAATGAATAGGCAGAGACTGAAAGACAAACCGAAGCGCCTCTACCAGCGTGTGTCAGCTCAGTTCTGTGATCTCATCTGCAGAGTAGGCTTTCAGAAAGAGTTCGCCCCTCCTGCAGGTAACAAATGTGAAGACATTCAGAACAATAATTAGGTTTTTGTTCTTTTCTGAAGGCATTTCTTGCAAATATATATTATTTAGATTATCTTCATTAAAAATGATTTTCTTCCTTTCTAGAGCAAAAGTATGGCAGTGGAATATACTTCAGCAGTACAGTGGATGGAGCAGTGAAGCTGTGGGAGGATCAGGAACATGAGGAGTACATCTACATCATTCAAGCCCAGGTCCTCACTGGGAAATCCACGATTCTTTCTCCACATGTTATTTTGCCCCCTCCCTTAAGTGGAGAGCCTTTGGATCGTTTTGATAGCTTGTCTGACATGGGGCAGACATATGTCATCTTCAATGGCCAGCAAGCTCTTCCTGAATACCTGATCATATGTGGCAAATCAGCCCATGTGTAGCTGCACAGAGCAATATGCAATAAGAAAACTGGAATCAATCAAGGCAAATATTTGACATAATTTAGATTTCAAAAACACAATTTTTTTTTTTTTTTTATCAACTTCTAAAGAAGGGCATCACACATATACTACTGAAATATACAAATAAGGAATAAAGCGCTGTGTAATCATTCGTCTAAATACGTTGCTGGATTAGTGATGATATTAGACATCAGTGATTTTTTTTTTTTTTTTTTTTTTTTGATGTAACCTGCTTTGACTAGAACTGCTCCTTCTGTTTCTCACAGGTTTTGCCTTAACTACTGTACTGTTGGTACTCTACTGCTGGTAACAGTTACATGAAATTATTTAATTTTCAATATGACAACATAACATCGGTGTTAGATAAAAATGATCAATGTTATATTTATCTGTTAATCGAGAATGCAAATGTGATATTCATGTGATTTACACAACTAAATTATGCTGAATGCTTTTACTCAAATAAATAAATGCCAAAATTCAACTAAAACTTCTGAAATTATGACATTTATCAGCGAAATATTATTAAATATATACGATAAAACTTTTTTTATTGTGAAACTCTCATTTATTTTTTAAGCAACATGAAATACATATGTCATACAAAATCAGGTATTAAACATTTACGCCATCATACATACAGTAAAAATAAAATAAAATAATAATAAAAATGAATAATTTGTTAAGCTGTTGTTTTTACATTGAAGGCATAAGCCATTGCGCTATCTGGTGGCAATGGAGAGCTATATGTTCCCATATTGGACCTGTGGTGATAGTGAATAGAATATTGTTTTTTTTAAAGTTATTTTTTAATCGTTTAATTTAGTTATTTACGTAGTGGGTAGTTTAATTGTAACAGTTTTCATAACCATTTTGTTCAGAAACCATTTTTACTGATTTACAAACATTCAAAAATACTTGTCCATAAATGTATTTTATATTTTTGTTTAATAGTTTATTTTTAGTGGTGATGATGATGATTATTATTATCATTATTTAACATAACCTGTGTTGGAAGACTTTCTACAATACAGGTACAATCATACAACAACACACAAAATAAAATCAAATTAAATATAGAAATGCAAGAACCAACTCCAATACGTCTTTAAGAAATAATGTATTTAACAAATTAAACGACTTCAGCGCTTTATCATTTTCATTTTTGGCTAGGACTTTTGTCATATCAAGAAACAACATGACGCACCCATGACGCAAATCACCCGCGACGCAGAGATCCTTCGGCGACATTGAGGATCACCAGACTCGCCGGAGTTTGTGAATGGCGTTGCGGTTATTTCGGCTGGTTGTGCCCTCGGGTGCGGCAGCTTGGAAAGCAGTATCTCCTGTGGAGACGGTGAGATTGATAAACAGCCTCTACACTTCAGACGAAAGGTTGATCTGTTCTGTCGGGCCTCATGTAGTCCAGACTGAAGGACAACAGCAAAACTACAGCTGCGAAACCACTTCTTACTGTCACATTAATGCATCTGTTCATATGTTTACTTAATCAATGCCACATTTATATAAACGTGCAATAACGTTGCTTCAGACATGACCAGTATATAACAATGAAAACTCCTTATGCAGCTCACACTAGTTCTGTCAAAACAAACTTTTGTTTTTAAAAAGCGCAACAGCAGTTATTAATGGCTTCACACTATAGATAGAGATATTGCAGCTGGTCATGATACGCTGTCAGACTACATCACCCTTTTTGCAGAAAAAAAAAAAAATAACGTTGTTTTTAACCTTAAGGCTCAAATCCACACAAGTGCGGTCAGAAATCTGCGGTATGGATGGTGGGCTTATACTCTGGGGGAGAGGACCACCTCCCACTTCAAGGAAAACAGCAAGATCATTTCTATAGATGGCAACTTGGCATCTGGAAAGGGAGCGGTTGCTCAAAAATTGGCTGATAAACTGGGTAAGACAATATCTGGCTCCCTCTGTTTTAAAAATGTTTATATATATATATATATATATATATATATATATATATATATATATATATATATATATAATATATGTGTATATATGTGTGTGTTAAATGTGTGTGTGTTTGCATGTAAATAAAATTATTAAATGTTTCTCTCATCAGGAATGCTGTACATGCCAGAGCCAGACACACACTATGTGGACAGAATGACAAAGGAGAAAGTTCCTCTAGATAAGGCTTTTAATGGAAACTGTAGTCTGGAGAAGTTTTACTTGGAGCCCAAAGCCAGTGACGGTAACTCTTACCGGCTGCAGTGCTGGATGTACCTCATGAGGCTGCTGCAGTACTCTGATGCTGTTGAACACCTGCTCTCTACAGGTAACCAAAGCTGTTTAATACTCAGTAGCTGTTCACTTGTATAACACACAGTTTGATGTTGTGATTGAAAATGAAAACCTTACAGCACAAGTGTATTTTCTCTGTTCCCCTCTCTCAGGACAGGGAGTTATTCTGGAACGCTCTCCATTTAGTGACATTGTATTTCTGGAGGCCATGTTCAAAGAAGGCTTCATCCGAAAGCAGTGTGAGTGATTATGTCTGAAATTCATAATATAAAATGATATAAAAGGTGAAAAAAAAATGCTGGTGGTCATATTACAACAGATAGTATATCCAAACTGTTTTTGTTTATTGAAATGAAAAGGATGTATGATATATGTTGCTATTCTGCAGGTGTGGATCACTATAATGAGGTAAAGGGTGTCAGTATCTGTGAGTTTCTGCCCCCTCATCTGGTCATCTATGTGGACGTACCTGCTGAAGAGGTCCAGAAAAATCTCAAGGCATCAGGAAAGGTTTGTGTGAGGAGGGGAACACGTTGATTAGACTCTTTGTTGGTCGAAATAATTAATCTTGATTTTAATGTACAAAAATAAGAACACAAAATAATTTCTTAATTATTTCTTGATTTGTTTGCTGCATGGGGGTTTTACATAATTGAGGAAATAATTGACTAAATATTTTTGTGTTTCCTTGTGATAGTTAGTCAAGCAAGTTATGAAGTGGATCTGTTTTTCTATTCCAGCTTTCATGCTAAAACTATCCCAGCTTTCTGAATATTAAGGGTTCTGAGTAAAGAATGAAATATTTCAGAAAATTGATATACAGGAAGTGATGACTTAAAAATGGTGACTGAATGACCAACATCACATGAGTGAATTTGAATTTTCATCGCTTTACTTATACAGTCATACCTCCAGAATGTTCCTTTAAGCTACCTGAAGAGCATTGAGACAGCGTACAAGAAGAACTTCCTTCCTAGAATCAGGTCAGTATTTTTTTTTTTGCAAATGTAACTATATATAGATATAAAAATGTTTGTATGTTTTTTTTTTTTTATGTATATAAATACACTCACTGGCCACTTTATTAGGTACACCTTGCTAGTACCATGTTGGACCCCCTTTTGCCTTCAGAACTGCCTTAATTCTTCGTGGCATAGATTCAACAAGGTGTTGGATTCATTCCTCAGAGATTTTGGTTCATATTGACATGATAGCATCACGCAGTTGCTGCAGATTTGTTGGCTGCACATCCATGATGTGAATCTCCCGTTCCACCACATCCCAAAGGTGCTCTATTGGATTGAGATCTGGTGACTGTGGAGGCTATTTGAGTAAAGTGAACTCATTGTCACGTTCAAGAAACCAGTCTGAGATGATTTGAGCTTTGTGACATGTTGCATTATCCTGCTGGAAGTAGCCATCAGAATATGGGTACACTAGTCATAAAGGGATGTACATGGTCGGCAACAATACTCAGGTAGGCTGTGGCATTTAAACGATGCTCAATTGGTACTAAAGGGCCCAAAGTGTGCCAAGAAAATATCCCTCACACCATTACACCACCAGCCTGAACCGTTGAGACAAGGCAGGATGGATCCATGCTTTCATGTTCTTTACGCCAAATTCTGACCCTACCATCTGAATGTCGCAGCAGAAATCGAGACTCATCAGACCAGGCAACGTTTTTCCAATCTTCTATTGTCAATTTTGGTGAGCCTGTGTGAATTGTAGCCTCCGTTTCCTGTTCTTAGCTGACAGGAGCGGCACCCGGTGTGGTCTTCTGCTGCTGTAGCCCATCTGCTTCAGGGTTCGACGTGTTGTGCGTTCAGAGATGGTATTCTGCATACCTTGGTTGTAACGAGTGGTTATTTGAGTTACTGTTGCCTTTCTATCATCTCTAACCAGTCTGCCTATTCTCCTCTGACCTCTGACATCAACAAGGCATTTTCGTCCACACAACTGCTGCTCACTGAATTTTTCTCTTTTTCGGACCATTCTCTGTAAACCCTAGAGATGGTTGTGCGTGATAATCCCAGTAGGTCAGCAGTTTTTGAAATACTCAGACCAGCCCGTCTGGCACCAACAACCATTCCACGTTCAAAGTCACTTAAATCCCCTTTTTTCCCCATTCTGATGCTCGGTTTGAACTTCAGCAAGTCGTCTTCACCACATAGAGATACCTAAATGCATTGAGTTGCTGCCATGTGATTGGCTGATTAGCAATTTGTGTTACCAAGCAATTGAACAGGTGTACCTAATAAAGTGGCTGGTGAGTGTATGTTGTAATTAGTATACAGGTGCTGGTCATATAATTAGAATATCATCAAAAAGTTGATTTCACTAATTCCATTCAAAAAGTGAAACTTGTATATTATATTCATTCATTACACACAGACTGATATATTTCAAATGTTTATTTCTTTTAATTTTGATGATTATAACTGACAACTAAGGAAAATCCCAAATTCAGTATCTCAGAAAATTAGAATATTGTGAAAAGGTTCAATATTGAAGACACCTAGTGCCACACTCTAATCAGCTAATTAACACCTGCAAAGGCCTTTAAATGGTCTCTCAGTCTAGTTCTGTAGGGTACACAATCATGGGGAAGACTGCTGACTTGACAGTTGTCCAAAAGACGACCATTGACACATTGCACAAGGAGGGCAAGACACAAAAGGTCATTGCAAAAGAGCCTGGCTGTTCACAGAGCTCTGTGTCCAAGCACATTAATAGAGAGGCGAAGGGAAGGAAAAGATGTGGTAGAAAAAAGTGTACAAGCAATAGGGATAACCGCACCCTGGAGAGGATTGTGAAACAAAACCCATTCAAAAATGTGGGGGAGATTCACAAAGAGTGGACTGCAGCTGGAGTCAGTGCTTCAAGAACCACTACGCACAGACGTATGCAAGACATGGGTTTCAGCTGTCCCATTCCTTGTGTCAAGTCACTCTTGAACAACAGACAGCGATAGAAGCGTCTCGCCTGGGCTAAAGACAAAAAGGACTGGACTGCTGCTGAGTGGTCCAAAGTTATGTTCTCTGATGAAAGTAAATTTTGCATTTTCTTTGGAAATCAGGGTCCCAGAGTCTGGAGGAAGAGAGGAGAGGCATACAATCCACGTTGCTTGAGGTCCAGTGTAAAGTTTCCACAGTCAGTGATGGTTTGGGGTGCCATGTCATCTGCTGGTCTTGGTCCACTGTGTTTTCTGAGGTCCAAGGTCAACGCAGCCGTATACCAGGAAGTTTTAGAGCACTTCATGCTTCCTGGTGCTGATCAACTTTATGGAGATGTAGATTTCATTTTCCAACAGGACTTGGCACCTGCACACAGTGCCAAAGCATCCAGTATCTGGTTTAAGGACCATGGTATCCCTGTTTTTAATTGGCCAGCAAACTCGCCTGACCTTAACCCCATAGAAAATCTATGGGGTATTGTGAAGAGGAAGATGCGATATGCCAGACCCAACAATGCAGAAGAGCTGAAGGCCACTATCAGAGCAACCTGGGCTCTCATAACACCTGAGCAGTGCCACAGACTGATCGACTCCATGCCACGCCGCATTGCTGCAGTGATTCAGGCAAAAGGAGCCCCAACTAAGTATTGAGTGCTGTACATGCTCATACTTTTCATGTTCATACTTTTCAGTTGGCCAAGATTTCTAAAAATCCTTTCTTTGTATTGGTCTTAAGTAATATTCCAATTTTCTGAGATACTGAATTTGGGATTTTCCTTAGTTGTCAGTTATAATCATCAAAATTAAAAGAAATAAACATTTGAAATATATCAGTCTGTGTGTAATGAATGAATATAATATACAAGTTTCACTTTTTGAATGGAATTAGTGAAATAAATCAACTTTTTGATGATATTCTAATTATATGACCAGCACCTGTATGCACTGAATTTATATTATACAAAAACATGTTCAGTAATATGTCTATATATACAGTGGGGCAAAAAAGTATTTAGTCAGCCACCAATTGTGCAAGTTCTCCCACTTAAAAAGATGAGAGAAGCCTGTAATTATCATCATAGGTATACCTCAACTATGAGAGACAAAATGAGAAAAAAATCCAGAAAATCACATTGTAGGATTTTTAAAGAATTAATTGGTAAATTCCTCGGTAAAATAAGTATTTGGTCACCTACAAACAAGCAAGACTTCTGGCTCTCACAGACTTGTAACTTCTTCTTTAAGAGGCTCCTCTGTCCTCCACTCGTTACCTGTATTAATGGCATCTGTTTGAACTTGATATCAGTATAAAAGACACCTGTCCAACTCCAAACTCCACCATGGCCAAGACCAAAACTTGTGTATTAAATAAATTTGATGCACAGACTGAAGTAGTTTAAGTCTTTGGTTCTTTTAATTGTGATGATTTTGGCTCACATTTAACAAAAACCCACCAATTCACTATCTCAACAAATTAGAATATTTCATAAGACCAATAAAAAAAAACATTTTTAGTGAATTGTTGGCCTTCTGGAAAGTATGTTCATTTACTGTAAATGTACTCAATATTTGGTAGGGGCTCCTTTTGCTTTAATTACTGCCTCAATTCGGCGTGGCATGGAGGTGATCAGTTTGTGGCACTGCTGAGGTGGTATGGAAGCCCAGGTTTCTTTGACAGTGGCCCTCAGCTCATCTGCATTTTTTGGTCTCTTGTTTCTCATTTTCCTCTTGACAGTACCCCATAGATTCTCTATGAGGTTCAGGTCTGGTGAGTTTGCTGGCCAGTCAAGCACACCAACACCATGGTCATTTAACCAACTTTTGGTGCTTTTGGCAGTGTGGGCAGGTGCCAAATCCTGCTGGAAAATGAAATCAGCATCTTTAAAAAGCTGGTCAGCAGAAGGAAGCATGAAGTGCTCCAAAATGTCTTGGTAAACGGGTGCAGTGACTTTGGTTTTCAAAAAACATAATGGACCAACACCAGCAGATGACATTGCACCCCAAATCATCACAGACTGTGGAAACTTAACACTGGACTTCAAGCAACTTGGGCTATGAGCTTCTCCACCCTTCCTCCAGACTCTAGGACCTTGGTTTCCAAATGAAATACAAAACTTGCTCTCGTCTGAAAAGAGGACTTTGGACCACTGGGCAACAGTCCAGTTCTTCTTCTCCTTAGCCCAGGTAAGACACCTCTGACGTTGTCTGTGCTTCATGAGTGGCTTAACAAGAGGAATACGACAACTGTAGCCAAATTCCTTGACACGTCTGTGTGTGGTGGCTCTTGATACCTTGACCCCAGCCTCAGTCCGTTCTTTGTCAAGTTCACCCAAATTCTTGAATCGATTTTGCTTGACAATCCTCATAAGGCTGCGGTTCTCTCGGTTGGTTGTGCATCTTTTTCTTCCACACTTTTTCCTTCCACTCAACTTTCTGCTAACATGCTTGGATACAGCACTCTGTGAACAGCCAGCTTCTTTGGCAATGAATGTTTGTGGCTTACCCTCCTTGTGAAGGGTGTCAATGATTGTCTTCTGGACAACTGTCAGATCAGCAGTCTTCCCCATGATTGTGTAGCCTAGTGAACCAAACTGAGAGACCATTTTGAAGGCTCAGGAACCCTTTGCAGGTGTTTTGAGTTGATTAGCTGATTGGCATGTCACCATATTCTAATTTGTTGAGCCAAAATCATCACAATTAAAAGAACCAAAGACTTAAACTACTTCAGTCTGTGTGCATTGAATTTATTTTATATATATATATATATATATATATATATATATATATACATACACAGTCAGGTCCATAAATATTGGGACATCGACACAATTCTAACATTTTTGGCTCTATACACCACCACAATGGATTTCAAATGAAACGAACAAGATGTGCTTTAACTGCAGACTGTCAGCTTTAATTTGAGGGTATTTACATCCAAATCAGGTGAACGGTGTAGGAATTAGAACAGTTTGCATATGTGCCTCCCACTTGTTAAGGGACCAAAAGTAATGGGACAGAATAATAATCATAAATCAAACTTTCACTTTTTAATACTTGGTTGCAAATCCTTTGCAGTCAATTACAGCCTGAAGTCTGGAACGCATAGACATCACCAGACGCTGGGTTTCATCCCTGGTGATGCTCTGCCAGGCCTCTACTGCAACCGTCTTCAGTTCCTGCTTGTTCTTGGGGCATTTTCCCTTCAGTTTTGTCTTCAGCAAGTGAAATGCATGCTCAATCGGATTCAGGTCAGGTGATTGACTTGGCCATTGCATAACAGTCCACTTCTTTCCCTTCAAAAACTCTTTGGTTGCTTTTGCAGTATGCTTTGGGTCATTGTCCATCTGCACTGTGAAGCGCCGTCCAATGAGTTCTGAAGCATTTGGCTGAATATGAGCAGATAATATTGCCCGAAACACTTCAGAATTCATCCTGCTGCTTTTGTCAGCAGTCACATCATCAATAAATACAAGAGAACCAGTTCCACTGGCAGCCATACATGCCCACGCCATGACACTACCACCACCATGCTTCACTGATGAGGTGGTATGCTTAGGATCATGAGCAGTTCCTTTCCTTCTCCATACTCTTCTCTTCCCATCACTCTGGTACAAGTTGATCTTGGTCTCATCTGTCCGTAGGATGTTGTTCCAGAACTGTGAAGGCTTTTTTAGATGTCGTTTGGCAAACTGGGTTTACAATGGTTTACATCTTGTGGTGAACCCTCTGTATTCACTCTGGTGAAGTCTTCTCTTGATTGTTGACTTTGACACACATACACCTGCCTCCTGGAGAGTGTTCTTGATCTGGCCAACTGTTGTGAAGGGTGTTTTCTTCACCAGGGAAAGAATTCTTCAGTCATCCACCACAGTTGTTTTCCGTGGTCTTCCGGGTCTTTTGGTGTTGCTGAGCTCACCGGTGCGTTCCTTCTTTTTAAGAATGTTCCAAACAGTTGTTTTGGCCACGCCTAATGTTTTTGCTATCTCTCTGATGGGTTTGTTTTGTTTTTTCAGCCTAATGATGGCTTGCTTCACTGATAGTGACAGCTCTTTGGATCTCATATTGACAGTTGACAGCAACAGATTCCAAATGCAAATAGCACACTTGAAATGAACTCTGGACCTTTTATCTGCTCATTGTAATTGGGATAATGAGGGAATAACACACACCTGGCCATGGAACAGCTGAGAAGCCAATTGTCCCATTACTTTTGGTCCCTTAACAAGTGGGAGGCACATATGCAAACTGTTGTAATTCCTACACCGTTCACCTGATTTGGATGTAAATACCCTCAAATTAAAGCTGACAGTCTGCAGTTAAAGCACATCTTGTTCGTTTCATTTGAAATCCATTGTGGTGGTGTATAGAGCCAAAAATGTTAGAATTGTGTCGATGTCCCAATATTTACGGACCTGACTGTATGTATGTATATGTATGTATATGTATATATATATATATATGCAATTATTTATATATTATGACAATTATATTGTAATAATATCAATAATAATATTGTAATGTTTGTTTTATAGTGTCATATCATTAATCATATTTCTCTTATAGAATTACAGTTGTCTTTTAATTTTACAAAAAGTAAGTTCAAAGCAGATGCTTAATCTGGTGATTTGAGTATATTAAACAGGTTTTCAGTTTTAGTTTTAAAAACTTGTATCTGATTTTCAGTGAAGAGGCAGAGGTTCTTGCTTATGACGCAACCCAAGCCCAGGACACTGAGAGGGTAAGGATCAAAGCTGTATATGGAGGACATTGAGGCAGGCAAATGTCACTGTTTTGACTCTATTTTTCCTTTTCAGGTTGTGGAAGATATCGTGTACCTCAAGTTTGAGAAGGGCCCTTGGCTGGAGCAAGATGACGTCACTTTCCACCATATGCGAATGTTGTGAGTGCTTGATTTATTTACATTTCATCATTTTATTTTCTTCAGTAGACTGTTCCTTGTTCTGGCTGGAATTATTATCTGTCATTTAGTTCTGGTTGGCAACATCAAAGATGATATCATCCATACTTGCTTTAGTTCTTTTACCAAGATTTTATATATATATATATATATATATATATATATATTAGTACATGGAAAAGTGAGCCAGCTGTATATTATCTCAATTATTGTGCCTTTAGCATCAGCAGCAAATACAATGCAATACAAACGTCTTTTGACAACAGAAGAATATGTGAAATTTAATTACTTTTAACAATACTGAGAATCATTTAAAAAATCCTAAATATTAGTTTAGTTTAGGGCAGAATAAACTTTGCATTGCTGCATACGACTGCTTCAAGAATCAGAAACATTTGCATGTGTATAGTGAAAAGCAGAGAAAGAAAGGGTCTGCTGTAAGTTTTTGTGCCATCTAGTGGTTCAAAGCAAATTAAAGCAAATGTGCCTTTTCTCCCATTTTTCACATTCACTAGCGTGGAGGACAAGCAAAGAGTAGCCAACATGACCTGCATCCCCAGATATCTTCCAGAAGTCACAGTCGGAGCTCATGAGTTTGATGCTACCTACTATGCTTTCAAATCGGTATGTGCCCTCCACTGAAACTGTGCCACTAAATGATAAGGACTGATCATAAACCACCACACATCATGGGATGCATGTGCTTGAGACCTAATATTCGCCATGTGCAACTATGTTTGAACTCTATTAGCTATTTATCTTATTTTATCAGTAGTGACAGGTGATATTAACTCCATTTATTACAGAGAATGGAAGCAGTGATGCTTTAGGTGTCTCAGTGATGATAGATCCACCTTAAATTATGTTTTTGTCAGATACATTTGTGTACAAGTTATTATGTGTCCAGGAGCCCAAACAATGTTCCAACAAGTGCCTGCATAATGATTGAGTGTTTTCGCAAAGCAGGAGTGTCACCTGAGGACATTCAGTGATGTTGGTGGTATTACAAAATCAGGAGACAGATAGACTTCTGGAGTGGGTGACAGAAGCACTTTGTATGGCCATTAATGATTCCTGGCACTGTTATATTGATCTTGGGGAGTGAGGAGCTCCTCGTCGTCTTCAGCCATCAGATTTTTCATCTGCTCATCTGATCACCACCTTGTCAGTCCTTGCACTGAAACATATGGAGCTTTACCTCAGCCGAGAGAACACGTGGAAGTGGAGCTCATGAATATAGATTACATGTCTAGTCTTTAACTTTATTTTATTTTCAATGTATTTCTTTAAAGGTCACAGAAAAATGTTGCCATTGCACATTGGGGCTTTAAAGAATCTAACATGTGACATGAAAATCTCTCCTTAGCTCCCAGGAAAGAAGTACGCTGAAGGTTATAATGAAGACGTCGGGGACAAAGGCATCTGGCTGAAGTGAGAAATGCTGTTGTCGCTGGAGGGAAGGACATCTGAAAGACAGATTCCTTGTGGTATTTCAACTGTTTGTCCATGTCTTGCGGGGAAAGATATATTCTGCTGTTATGCAGCTGAAGATATCATTGTACATTGCTATTAAAACATTTATTGTATATGTTAAAAAAACTCCTGTTTTCTTTCATTTTGAGCCAGTGTTCTTGTTTGGGATCTCGTTGAGGTCAACTTAAACTCTGGTTCCAAGGTCAGGGTCCCTTTTTAGACATTTTTGACCAAATTTCATTGGCAGTTAGAGGTCTTGTGGCTTTAGAGGCCCTTAATCCAGCCATGACTGATTGAAACTAGATATGAGACTAGTACAGCTCTATTTTACAGGTCTTGTAATAAATAACAGTTATTATTGTTAATGAATTGATATTGGAAAAGTGAAATGTGACATCTAATTAAGAAATTATTCTGTAAGGACAAACAAAAACATCTGCACACCAATATTTTGTTTCATTACGGTGACTAAACACCCCAATTAAAATACTTAAATTTATTTATTTTTTATTTTTTTTGAGAAATGGCACAGCTCATTAGACATCCGAAACCAGTCGTTTCTCTTCACTCAGAGATGAGATGAGAGGAGATGATATGATATGTGTCTGCGGCGGGTTTGTGCTGTGCTGCCGGTAAAGGAGCAGCTCACGGATCCAGGAATAGCGCTGCCTCGTGCCGCTGCTCATTTGTTCCTGAGTGCCTCTCATATTACCATCATTTCTCATATTCTGGCCTTTATGGGTGATTATTCACCAAAATCTCCAATGACGCTGAAATAAAAGTGGTTGTTTAAACAACGCCGACCTTCATTCCCTCAGCTTTCATCTATATTTACAAACCTCCGAGTCCCTCTATAAAATGGAACGGGATTCCATAAATTTACATTCATTTAAGAGAATCTGTTTACCTATAAAGCTCAAACACTTTCAATGGAGAAAATGAAGAAAAAGACCTAAAAGTGTCTTGTTTAAAAATTAGTGCCCAAGGAAATCCAGCACGACTGTAAGTACAAGTTTATTTCCATTTAAAATGACTAACAGTATCATGGAGGTGTGGTTGTGTATTATTCTTTACTGTTTATGTTGTTAACCTTGTCAGTTTGGTGTTTAAAATTTGTCATTATAAGTAGTTTTGGATCGAAACCACCAGAGGTCGCTGTGCATCCTGTTTGTCTGGCTTTGTGTTTGCCAATATCCCTTATTAACAGGAATGATTCACCCAGAAATGAAGGTTCTGTCATCATTTATTAACCTCCATGTCGTAGCCTATGATTTTCTTTATACTGTGGAACACAAAGGAGACAGTCTCACTCACAATTCACTTTTACTGTGTTGAAAAAGATGCAATGAAAGTGAATGGTGAGTGAGGCTGTCAGTTGTCATGCTGCCTAACATCTGTTGTATTTCACAGAAAGAAGAGTTATATGGGTTTGAAAATGAAGTAAATGACGATTGAATGTTAATTATTGGATGACCGTCTCTTTACTCTCAACTTGTCTTGCTTTCCTCAGAGGAGGGCACTGTTGTACCGTCCATCTTAAAGAAACCAGCCTTGTAGTTTCTTATGGATTCATGTCTCACAGAACAGCTTTCCTTTTCTCCTTCACTTGTTTCTTGTATATCTGTCTTTATGAGGCTTTTATTTTGACAGTGCTCTTTTAAATGCATAAATATTTCATACCCATAGATCCTTCTACAGCTGTTATTATATGTGCTCTTTCAGTGGATGCTGCAGTGCAGGTCTGGTAATGACTTGGCAAGGCAAATAGGGCTCTGAATTTAAATTTAAAGCGGTTAGAAAAGTGTGCAACGTTTGCAAAGTGCTACATTTGAATTAAACTACGTTAATGCATTTTCGAAAAGGGTTTAAGGAGGCTGATTTCAAATGGTTAATTGCAGTGAAGTTGCTGGATCTCTGTATTTAGTGCTGCTGTGGATGAAGAGCTATGAGTTGTCAGTTATTGGTGGTGTTATCAGGCAGCTTGGAGGGGTGGTCTGCTAAATGAGGAGGATGGAAAGATAAATAAAGCTATTGTAGCAGTGCTGACAGTCAATGAACACACAGCAATGGCCTGAAGCAACATGAATGGATGTAAAATGAACTCTGAATAACATCAATGACAAAGAAAAATAAACAGAACCAGGGAGATAATAGTTACTTCTTTACATGCGTTTTCTAGTGTATGATGATCATGATTCAAAAGTTTGGAGTCAGTAAAATTTTGTTTATAAAAAAACAAAACAAAAAATAAATAAATAAATAAACAGTTTAATCACCGTGGATGCATTAAATTGATCAAAAGTGACAGAAATCTTTTGTAACAAATGTCTTTACTATTTAAAAATAAATGCTGTTTATAAATAATCTATCACAGTTTTCACAGAATTTTATACAGTACAACTGTTTATAGAAATAAGAAATGTTTCACGAGCAGAAAATCAGCATTTATTTTCTGGATTATGTGACACTGGAGACTGGAGTAATGGTGCTTTTGCCATCACAGGAATATATTACATTTTAAAATATATATTAAAAAAAAAACTTTTTAATTGTAATATTTCCCAATATTACTGTTTTTACTGTATTTTTGAGAAAAAAAAAATCTTACAGACCCCAAACTTGAATGGTATGAAGGCAAAACCAATGATTTTTCACTGGCATTAGAATAAATGTACTGCTTAATCAATACATTATTCAGAATATCTGATATTGTTTAACCTTGATGTTGACTATAAACCATTCCCATAAAACATGACACAAGCAATATTGTGTTTTAAAATACTCTTAAGAATTTAAGGAAGAGCCCAAGGTCACATTTAGTTACATTCATCCAGCAGTTATGTATCCTTATCCAAATATTCTCAGTGTAGTTACATTTTTTTTTTGAAAGTATGAATTAGCTGGAAGATATGATAATAGCCCATCTCTGGCTGAGATCTGCCACACCTGAAAGTTCAAGACCTCTTGTGTGTCTCTAAAGAGAAGCTTTCAAATTGCTTAAAAACCTGGGGCCACAATTTCACAGTTGGACCATCACGAGCGGGTCTCCTTTTGACAACTCTCAGTTTTGCCTCATGTGACTTTAATCAGATTTCACACATCGTTTTAAATGAATCATTAACATGCGAGGAGAGAACATGATTTGCTTTTATTACTACTCATGTACTCTTGTCGAAGTGATCACTGTTTTTTTTTTTCTGTCACACTCTCAATCTGAGAATTCACTCTCAACATTTTGTTTTAACAAAAGCTTTTTTTTTTTTTTTTATTTTTTAAACACTTCTATCTACCAAACAGGTGTAGAATTTGTATGCTGCCACAGTGTTTAATGAACATTTAGAGAAACTGTGATGCAACCAGGGCCGTTGCTAAACTTCACTGAGCCTTAGATAAATTTTTATGTTCCCACATGGATAGTAAAACCACACAGTTTCTGTGAGGGTTAACCTAGTTCACTATAAAAAACAATAAATATCAAAGGAGTCCCTATAATGGTAAATAAATTTGTGTCAGTTAAATCAAATTTTTGAAAATGATCTGAGTGAAAATGATGTAAGTGGGAGAAAGTTCCTCTAAAGCATGCTAATTAAAATTAGCAACTCATGACAACACACAAACTAGCCTCTCAGTAATTGCTTTAATGGTCAGTCTACTTATAGGTTATGCTATCATCTCTGAGAACGCTGTCAGACGCTAGCGTCAGAAAACTCGCTTTGATGTCTCTCAGTGTCCATCTCTCATGTTAGGAGTCAGACTGGTTCTTGATATTTTCTACAGCGTTACATGGGTGCTAAGCTGCCATGATGAAAACAACTTTCATTTTACATCAGGTATTCTCACCTCATCTTTTATCAGATAAAGCATTTGTCAAAAACTGTTCACGTTGAGGCGCTTTCATGTCAAATCTTCAATTCAGGTTATTATGCTCTGCTGAGTTTTTTGTCAGACCTTGAATTCACTGATATTAAAAACAAGCGCCTGTACTTCAGCTCCCATTAACAAGTACTTTCACATACATTTTAATCATCTGGGCTTTAAATAGATGTTTTAATCATATTTCCATATGTTAAGCACACTCAATGGGAAAAAAGAGGAAGTTTCTTGAGGGAATCTCTGGAAATCCAGTTAATTTGCTCCCTGGCTAGAATTAAGCCCGGAGCCATCATAAATTACCATTTCATTAAGATTCAGAAGCCAAACAGATTTAAATATTCATGGATTCCCTCCTCTCTCTGATTAGACTTTAATTACACGATATTGTCTTAAACAAATGAGGGACGTCTACGTAAAGGAGCTATTTGTTTTGAAGGATAATGAACACCTGAAAGGTAGAGCTGCTTCAAAGAGCAGAAGCATTTACCTGCCAAGACACAAAGGGCCCCTCTGAGCCCTGTGTTTTGTCTTGTTTCTGTCAAAGAAAAAAGACAGAAAGAAAAAAAAAAATCTTATTCCCCAAGCACTCTGCGTCATACCTGGTCAGAACCTTCCCAGTCTGTTCTTCAATCCATTCATTCATTTCCTCCCTGCCTTTGTTGAAAATTTAACGACCTCTAGCAATTATTTAAAATGTTGCGATACGAGACTCGTGAACATGATTCTTTTTTTTTAATGATGCAAGTTACACCCATAAGCTTTTAGGTTGTTTCCCCCAATGAGTATTCAGATATGCATGTAAATTTCTCCATTTTAAATTCAAGGCAAGAGAAACATGATGCACCTGTCATGACCAAGGCCAATGTAGAGATTGCTGTAGACACAACGTTTGCAACAGTGTTAAGGGCATTTACTTTCTCTAACTAGAACAGTGTTATTGTTCACTCCTCTTTTTTTTTTTTTAAATAAAAAATATATATTTTTACTTCCCCCCCCACTGGTGCCGATTAAATATTTACAAAGCTCTGCATGACCATTAATCCGTATAATAAAATGCCTTTTTTTCTGGTGTCATTTCAGCTTGTTTTTCAGCCATGATGCTGTGATGTTAAACCAAAAGCAAACTAATGAATGCTTACCGACTTTTACTGATTACTTTGGTTTGATGCCAGGCTTCACACAAGCAATATCCAAAGGTTATGAATAATTGCTTTGATACAGCGTTTTTATCTTACTACCATGAATACCTCTCTTCACAACAGAGATGTCAGCTCTTCACTGTAATGGCCTCATTAAATTCACTTGCAGGTGAGCAAAGTGTGCAATGCTGTGAAGACATATCAAAGCCGCAGCGTGTTTGCCACAATAACGCTGTCCAAAAACGGGAACGAGCACTTAAACGAGCATGTAGCTTGTTTAGAGCAATATTTATGAAGTATTCACACAGAGCTGAATTTCCAGGGCGGCCACATCCACCTATTACGGATACAGTACCACTTTCCCAATAAACAAACAAATCACCTGCTCTTTTCCATAAGGCGCCTGTCTTGCCCAGCCAGCACTCTTGGTTTCAAGGAATAATAGGCTGTGATGAGCGGAGATAAATCAGCTCATTCAGATAATTGTGCCTTATGGGGATTTGCAGCTCCTGTGTAATGGCCCTCTTAAACACACCGCATAAGATGACCATGGCTGACTCATCAGGTTTGAGCCAACTGCACACATTTTCTTTCTCAGAATTTATCCTCTGCTTGAAACTGTAAGATGGTTTTACTGCACATTGTGTGCTTGGAGAGACTGATTCATGCAGAGCGAGTCAGAAGGTGGATACTTTGAGCTATACGTTGAAAGGCTCTAATGGACTTCCATTTCATTTTTCAAGACAAGATCTATACAAATGTTATGAGGAATCTTTACTAGGAATGAACTGTTGCTGTTAAGGAAAGACACGTAAAAACGATTCATGCATTGGTCAGTTTTGAGATTTTGGCCTATTTGGTTTTTCATGAAGTGTTGTTACAGACTAGTAGAAAGAAAATATCCAATATATACACTTTTAAGTGTTTATTTTATTGCACTTAATTATTTTTAAATTCAGAAATTTTATTTTCTGATAAAGATAAAAAGAGATATCCAAAATCCACTCAGTAGAAAACCTGGCTTTATCCAGATTTTCTTCTGAAAATGTATGCAAATTAGTGCATATTTAATAGTATAATACTTCCTTTGCATATTTAAACAACAAACCTTTCTTAATAATTCTTAATGTGTTCTATTATTAATATTTTTTACACTTTTCACCTGGGGTATCTTGCCTTAATAGTTTGCATGTGCTGCCTGCACTGATTTTGGTTCACTTAAATAATTATGCAAATTAGGCGATGATACAAACATGGCCAAAAAATTTGCACAAGGCAATTCGTGATCTGAGTATTAGGTTAGGAGGATGCAGCAGACTACTGCAATCTGACGTACTTAACAGTGACCGTAGAACATTGCTTCAGCACCCGAATCAGGTTTTTAAAATGACAAGTGTGCTCAACCATACATCTGTATATGGAACAATTATAATGCTTCCAATACACAATATGATCGTTATATGATGAATTATTGCTGCCATGATCAACAGAAAACATATGTAAACACGTTTTGGACCAAATAAAGAGGGATGCTTGTTTTAAAGGTCTAATCTATAATGAGAGGTGTGTTTGTGATAAAAACATGACACTGACTTAATTTAAAGCTTAAATACAGCACAGAACTATTTAAGCACAATTTGTTAACACGGTTTGCAGAATGTTTTTTGTACTAAAATAGTGGCAACTATTTTAGAGTTTAGTGAATTTGAACCTATACACCTAGCTATGTTTATGGTATCTTAATACATAATTCATTACACTTTTAAACACAAGATAAATGGCCTTTTTTTGCCTTAAAGGGATAGTTCAACCAAAGATGATAATTCTGTCATGATTTACTCACCCTCATGTTGTTCCAAACATGTATGACTTTCTTTATTCTCTGGAACACAAATTAATATATAGATTTTTATTTTTTTTAGTTATCAACATTCTTAAAATATCTTGAATGAATGTATGAATGTACTTTAGAGAATCTTCATTTTTAGATGAAATTTCTTTTTAAATATATCTTCAGTACTTAAAATTCTACCATAAAAAACCCAAGAGTTCTTAGTACAGTGAAACCTAGCACCATTCGTCAAGAAGAAATGACTACAGTTTTTCGAGGTGGAAATCTGCTTTAGAATGTCCATTAGAGGTTCAGATCTGGTCATTGGGGAGGTCAGGAAAAGTTCTTGGTGCTTATAAAACCAAATTCTAAATTCTTAAAAGCATTTAGCGGTTTTTATGGGGGCACCATTGCCCTGGTATATTGGAATATCATGAGATAACCGTGTTAGGAACATATCATGTACCTGATCCTGTAAAAACCTCATAATACTTGGCTGAGCAAACATCAGATATAATGACTTTGCCAAGATGACTGCCCACACTAGAACAGATCCCTCACCACATTTAACAGCTAACATCCTTTGTCCAGACGTAAACCTGTCCGGATGTAGGAAACAGCCTGCGAGCCTTGGTTACAAATGGTTTCCTTTTTCATATTGTGTTTATGTTATTTCATACATCCCCTGTACTGTCTAATGATCTGTGGTGAGCAGTTTGTTTCCTCAAGAGAGTTAACACTGTCCTAGAATGCTGACTCGATATGGAAATTTCATCAGGCGTTTACAAATGGCATTGCGCAAGTGTCCTTTAAGGACCATTGGCTATATTAAGTATTTTCTGTCTGAATTTGTTTCTGATAAGATAATAAAAGACTGCCAGAGAAGCACTGTCACTGGCAGCATTACTGTGATTTAAAGTAAATATCTGCATACTGAAGATGACTCATTTGCAGCAGATTGTTTGCAGTAACAGGGATCAATCGTACGACTTAAGTTGTGTATCTCTGTCATAAACATATTGTGACAGGAAACAGATGCAGTGGATGATGAGGACTGTGTAGAACAATATTTTCACACGTTATGCATAATTTGATCAAATTACAGCTTGATTAGTATGACACAAAAAAAATAATTTTTTAAAAATAAGTGAAATTTACTATACGTGGAATTCTAGTCGACATTGTTGTCTTTTTGCTAAATTATAAAATATAATGTTAAAAATGATTAAACATTTTGTGAAAAACTAATATGGAAATGGTTACTTTTTTATTATTATTGTAATAATTATTTTTATAATGGATTTTTTAAAGATTAAGATTGAAAATCAGTAACACTTTAGGGACCAATTCTCACTATTAACTAGTTGCTTATTAGCATGCCTATTATTAACATGTTGGCTGTTTATTAGTACTTATAAAGCACATATTCTGCATGACGATATTCTTCATCCCTAATACCCAATACCTAAAATTAACAACTACCTTATTAACTATTAAGAAGCAGCAATTAGGAGTTTATTGAAGCAAAAGTCATAGTTAATGGTTTGGACCTTAAAAAAAGTGTGACCTGAAGATCTGTGTGTACTAAACACTGAAAAGACGACATCTCTAACTTTACCAATTTAGTTTTGAATACATGCTTTAACATATTTATATATATATATATATATATATATATATATATATATATATATATAAATTGTTAAAAAATTATAGACTTTTTTTTTTTTACTTTGTGGTTTTTTAAATGATGTTAAACGATTAAAATAGTTTAATTTAATTTTATTTAATTGACATTTTTAAATTTGTTATTTTTTTATATATATATATATTTTTTTAAATCACAAATGCACAAACTGAAATTGAAAGGGGTTAAATATTTTGTTTTGATTATGTGTTTAAAATCTGCAACAACGCTCTTAAAAATAAAGTGATGTCATATATATATTTTTAGAACATTAATGAACTAAAGGACCATTTTCTACTATAAAGAACCTTAAAGGTTCCATGGATGTAAAGGTTCTTCATAGAACCATCAATGCCAGTAAAGAATCTTTATTTTTAAGAGATAAAATAATATGATCTATGTATGTGAAACTTTAAAAACAAGAAATAACCAATCTTTAGATAAGACTAAAGATAAAACAAGCATAAACAAAATATGACAACAACTAAAATAAAAGACATGACAAAAATAATGTCATCAAAACCACCTTTTTCAAAGTGAAATAACAGTTGAGTTCATCTGAGTTGTCCTTTGATCATCTTGATTTAAAAAACAGAACCAAAAAAGATTCATTTCATTAATGTCCGATGAGCTGCTCTCTACCAACCTGAGTACGTAAAGTCCTCTGACAGAGGAGGAATCAAAGCACCTTGGCTGTGGATTTAAGCGAGTTCAGTAAACGGAGCCAGGCCACGCTCTCCTGTGGAGCTGCAGAGGGCATCAAGGTTGCCCAGAGTCACAGTCATTTTCAAGATGAACAACCTTGTCCTGATGCTCTAAATATATCTGCTGGATTTCCAGTTGTGCAGACCAGCTCCCTCAATCCACCCCACTAAGGACAGATGTCAGCCTTCTGTGCCACAGCTCTGGCCCTGCCAGTGACACACAGCTGGATGGAGCGAGCAGATCTGGAACAGTCTCTGCAGAGCTGTGGCTGGAGATGCCATGTTGTTTTCAGCATTATGTCAGAGAGGAAAGAGTGTGATCCCAGCGCACCGATGGCTGAATTCAGAATGAGGAGGGGAAAGTAGGTTAATGGAAATCACAGTGTACTTCACCTCTCATCTTCTCTTCCTCTCGCTCTCATACAGGTATGTAAAGACATACAGTGGTTCATTATGGCTACATTTAGTCTCACAAATCTCTCTCATTTGAAACGTACAATGCAAAGTTTTGAGATTTATATCAGAGGATGTGTGAGGCTGTGTGTAGCCAAATGCAGCTGTCTTGCTGCTTTGCTGGCCAGTCAGTCAGTGACTTCATAGGCAGCATATTTGTATGAAGGAAACTTCTAGGGAAACTGTTTGCAGGCGCCATAACGTAATGTCTAATGATGAAGAACAAATCCAAGTGCGCTTTAGTAAACTGAAAAACAACATGGCATTTTGAATTTAATTCAAACATCTGCTAAATGACATGCATTGGATTATGCAGCAAAGGATAAATCAATGGTGTCTTCAAAAAACTATGAAGGCATCTCAGTAGAAAAGGATATTACGAAAACTTTGGATTCAGCCATCAATAATACAGATGCAATCAGATAGTTCTCAAAATCCTATTTCTGCAGGCATTAAAAAGCATCTCAAATAATCAAAAATATTAAAGTAAACTTTTATACTGTTCAAAAGTGTGGGGTCGGTAAGATTTTTTTATTGCTGAAAAATATTTAAAAAAAATTGTTGAAAGAAGCCTCTTATGCTTTCCAAGGCTGCATTTATTTGATCAAAAATACAGTGAAACACTAAAAGTGTGAAATATTATTATAATTTTAAATAACCAATTTCTATTGTAATATATTTTAAAATGTAATTTATTTCTGTGATTGCAAAGCTGAATTACAGTCTTCTGTTTACATGATCCTTCAAAGATCATTCTAATATGCTGATTTAGTGCTCAGAAAACATTTCTTATTAATATTAATGCTAATAAAACTCTGGCTCTGGAATTCACTACCACCAGACATCAGAAATATTGACTCTCTATCTCTTTTTAAATCCAGAATTAAGTCTCACTTGTTTAAGATTTTAATTGTCCTCTCACCTAAATTTTAATTGTCTAATCCTACTTTACTCTGTTTTGTCTTTGTATATGTTTTTTTTTTTTTTTTTTTTTTCTATTGTCTTGTTTGTAAATTTATTGTGTGGTGTCCTTGAGTGTTGAGAAAGGTGCCTATAAATAAAATGTATTATTATTGTTATTATTATTATTATTATTATTATTATTATTATTAAAACAGCTGTGCTATAACAACTGTATTCCACAAATATGAATATAAAGTACAAAAGAACCACCATTTGGTAACACTTTAGTATAGGGACCAGTTCTCACTATTAACTTGCTTATTAGCATGCCTATTATTAACATATTGGTTGTTTATTAGTAGGCTACTTATAAAGAACATATTCTGCATGACCATATTCTACATCCCTAATCCTACCCAATACCTAAACTTAACAACTACCTTACTGACTATTAATAAGCAGCAAATTAGGAGTTTATTAAGGCAAAAGTCATAGTTAATGGTTTATGGTGAGAATTGAACCTTAAAATAAAATGTGACCCAGCATTTTATTTGAAATAGAAATCTTTTTGCTATTATAAATGTCTTTACTGTCACTTTTGATGATTTAATGCTGCTTACTGACTCCAAACTTTTGAACAGTAGTGTAAGTGCCCTTGTGGTAAAAAAGAAAAGAAAAGAAAAAAGCAAACTTTATAAACTTTTGAAAAAGATGAATTGGGAAAGCAGCGGCTAATAGCAAAATCCTCTGTATTGAAGCTGTCGCTTTGATATTCAGCGCTTGTGAATTTAACAGCCTGTCAAGCTTTAAACGCAGTTGGGGACAGTCTTGCGACTTTATTCCCCTCCAGTGTTATTTTAGTAAAATCAAAATGTTACAAAAGCAATTTGTGCTTGGCAAGAGCTACTGTACTTTATGTGAAGAGAGATTCTGAATACTCAATCATCAGAAATGTCACATAGGAGCGTTCTGCTTGAAAAGTGGAAAACTGATGTGCTGATGGCTTCTTTGTGTTCATTTAACGTAGTTTCAGTTTTCTGTTCACTTTTGTATTGTATTGTTGACAAATCCATGTCTTATTTCAAGTCTGCTTGACTTCCGCACAACTGAAAAAAGCTGCATTATTGATGTACTGCTCATTACAATAGATAATCTCTGTCTTGTCTAAGATATATGCTATGTTAATGCTACAGGCTTTTCAGTCTAATCTTGGGGGGAAATGCACCCTTAAAATACAGCTACACAGAGCATTGCTGTTGTAACTTTTCAGGGCAGGTCTTAGTTCACTAGAAAATGACAGCCAGGAGTATTAAAGGAACAGTTAACTCCAAAATAAAATTTGCTAGAGATGTACTCACCCCCAGGTCATCCAAGATGATGTTTCTTCTTAGTTGCTTTTTCATCACATCAGATTTGGAGAAATTTAGTATTACATCACTTGCTCACCAATGGATCCTTTGCAGTGTATCCAATGACTCAATTAATACATAGTGAAGCGAACAACTGCATATTTGTAATGAACAAGTCCACCATTAAGATGTTTTTAACTTAAAACCATTGCTTCTGGGTAAAATACAAGTCCTTTATCCATAATATAGCTTTCTCCAGTGAAAAAGGTGTCTTGTCTGAACCAGGAAAGAAATATACACAGATCCAGCACGTTTACAAGTGAATATAGTCTAAAACAGTAGATCATAGACTGTCGGCAGATTTTAATGTGAGAGAATGATATATATATCAGGTTTGGAAAAAAAAAAAAAAAAAAAAAAATATATATATATATATATATATGTATATATATATATATATATATATATATATATATATATATATATATATATATATATATATATATATATATATTTTTTTTAAATATATATATTTTGTTTTTATGGATTATTGACTATTTAGGTATTTTTGACAGAAGCCACAGTTAAAGTTAAAAAGTCTTAATGGATTTATTTCTTATGAACACAGCTTTTCACTTCACAAGACATTAATTGATGGATTGGAGTCATGTGGATTATTGTTTTTATCAGCTGTTTGGACTCTCATTGTAACAGGACTCATTTACTTTCAGAGAATCCATGGTTGAGCAAGTGATGTAACATTTCTCCAAATCTGTTCCAATGAAGAAACAAACTCATCTACATCTTGGATGGGCTGAGGGTGAGGACATTTTCAGCAAATTTTCATTTTTGGAAAGTGTCAGGTTTGCCAGATCACCTCAGGCTTTCTGTTGTGCTGTGAAATAGACAATAAAAGAAGAAGAAGAAAAAAAAGTCATCTTCTTCTTCTAGCCTTCTTGAAAGCATATTTCCACTTTTTTTATCCTCACAGTTCGCTGTTGACAAAACTCTAGGAGCATACTTAAAGTTTAAAATGTTTTCAGAAACAGTTAAGAAATGATGAAGTGATGTGACTGTAGGAAACAAATATTTGTGTTTGTGGGAGGTGATAATTGTGTCCTCATGCACATTTCACTCCTGTTTGTGGATGATTAATAACTGAGGTTTCAATGTTGATTATCAAAATATAAATGATGACAGGCAGTCTAGCTGTTACACAAAACTGTCCTTTCAGTTGTTAAATTCACGTAAAAAAAAAAAAAAAAAACGCAGCAGAAACCTTTAGTGGTGAGGTGTCATTAATCACGAGCGTTGGATGTAGGAAGAGGGGGGTGAGAAGGTGAGATGAGATTTGGTGCTCAGGGCTTATTTTCAGCCTCCATCCTTGAAGCAAAGAATTAATCAAAAGAAAAATATCTCTCACTCGTGTCGGATTCTCGCGGTGTAGCTCACCTCCAAAGTGTCTGGCATTTTCATTTTGTTGCATCAGCATCTGTACTGGCCTTTGAATAATGTGTACGTTTTTTGGTAAAAATCTTCCAGAAGAGATCTCATTGAAAAATGATTTATCACGGTACACATCAACTCAAATCATATTTATAGCACTCCTGTTTGCATGAGATAATATTTCAGTATTTTATTTGCACATTCCCAGGAGTGAATAACGCAACACCTGTACTAATTACTCCCCCGTGAAGAGGAACTGAAACTATCAATGGCCCGAGGCCTGCTTGTCTGATCCAAAAATCACTAAACTGAGCACAGCATGATCTCTCTTTACTGATAGTTGCTGTGAGCTTAAAGGAAATAGCTCACTAAAAATTGAAAATTCTGTCATCATTTACTCACCCTCGTGTCGTTCCAAACCTGAATGACTATGTTTTAAAAAGTTAAGGCATCTGAAGCAGATATTTTTTCTCATTTATTTACTTCACTGATTAACTCTACTACTGTTTCTATACAAAGCAACATTGCATTAGATCAGTCTAACAATTAAATCTTAGACATTCTTACAAAATATTTTTTCTATGAAAATATTAATATGTACAGTCAAACCAAAAATGATTCAGACACCAGATATAATTTTTGATATTTTTTACTAGTGGGTGCAGGACAGTGGTTCATTTATGTAAGTGTGGATAGCAAAATAAAGTAAACTGTGACATATTATACCCAAAAATTTTTCATACAGTGGACTACCAATAAAATTGATAAAAACATTTGGGACCAAAAGTTTGATTTGACACTTTGACCTGACCATGTTTTGTTACATACCTTTCTATCAAAGTTATCTGACATAAGATGAATTTGTTCTGACATAGTTTATTTCTTGAGTTCTTGTCATATTTTATTACCATTTTGTAAACTATAGTGAATAAACTGTGAGAAATGTGAGAAATATTGAAGGTGTCTGATTAAATTTTGGTTTGACTGTATAAGACATATTTGTGCCTCTAATAACCCAATAGCTTTTCCTATTGTCTATATAAATGTTCTTATATGCTGAACTGCTGAATAACAAGTTTTATGTTCTGGGACAAGAAAGTTGAGATCTCGAGACAGGCTTTTTGTAAGTAACTATTTAAAATACATGGCACATTAAAAATGTGACCGTAAAGCCAGTCACAAAGAAAATAGTATTCGTGTTTATTATGATCATTAGGGTAATCTGCAGACAGAGCAAAAACATGCTTTTGAGGTGTTTAACATTGAGTTGATCAGCGAATCTTTGGCAAGAACTACCATACAATCAGACAACATAGTCTATTTTAATCTTTAAAAAAATAAGATGTTCTTAAGAAAACAAACAAACTTCTTAGAATTTAACTAAGTACTTCTTTCTTAAGAAGATATTCATGAATCTGATCCCAGATTCTTATATATGCCATATACAGTATATAGAATATAGATGTGAGACCAATTAATTTCACTTTTTTTTTTTTTAACAGTGTTGATTTCAATGTCTTGAAATATCACCTATCATTCACATTCCATCTAATAAGATCAAAGACTTTCCTTTCCTTCATCTTAATACCATCTCATTCTCCTGAGCTGATGTTTGTTCAGACACTTAGCTTTACAAGGAGTGCGGCATATTCTTTCATCTGTACTCAATATTACCTCTTTTTCAGGAACAAACAAATATAAATGATCTCAGATATTGAAATATAGAGGCATTTCACAATACTCTTCTTGTTTGTTTCTGTTTGCGGGGAGCTCAGTCAGTTACTTCACTGCTCCAGCAAACAGGATTGAGGCATCATGTGTGCCTGTGGGAGTTTATTATATGATGTGTATAAAGGGCCAGCTATTGTGTCTCATATGAAATACTCTTTCTTGCTCTCATCCATGGCATCCTGCAGGGCAGGGTCTCCACGCAGTGCAGCGTCTGCTGTCTCTGCGAACTCTGTGCCCTTGGCCTCATTGGTATGATATGTGCCCTTGTGCTTGTACATGTATCGCAGAATGACGGCCAGGAGGAGGAGCAGAGCCAGAATCACCACAGCAATGACAACTAGAACACACAGACAGAAAAAGAGAGGTTATATTAGAAGATAACCTGTGGGATGCAGCTATAAGATGAGACTGAATGTCCTGAAATGAACTGACTACACTGTTTGAGTTTAATGGAGCATTACTGGCTGTATGGGTTTTTGTCAGTGGTTGATACAGATAAGGGTTTTTAAAAGGATTATTCTGGATTTATCATCACAATAAATGTTGCTTACCACAAGAAGAAAGTTAGATAATTAGGAATTATTTGTTTTATGGTATTAGTCAACAACATGTCACAAAAGCTGTTTATTGAGCTTAACTTGTACTAAATCTGAAACATATTTCTGATTCAATAGCTGATACCAATATCTGAAAGTGGTTGCTGGTTATAATAAGTATTATATAATACAAATTCTTGATTGTATTTTTTTCAGTATACATAATGTTTACAAAAAAATTAGAAATAATTTTAATTGTTTTTTTAATTAGTTAACTAAAGCCATAAAAAATTGAAAAAAATGAAAGAAAAAAATATTTGATGTGTTAAAATAACTATAATTAAAACCGAAATAAGATTAATAAAAACATAAAAATTAATAAAAAAAATAGACGTTTAAAAACAAAAAACAAAACCACAAACAAACAACAAAATTACTTAAACTTTAATTAAAATAAAAATGTAAGCAGAAAATATTCAAAGTAATTCAAATATTAATAAAAACTATGATAATGAAATAGAAAAGGACTGTTTATCAGTCTCGGCATTTGCCCGGTTGGCTGATTATGTTAAAATAAATATTGGCTGATTTATTAGCCTTATGTCTTGGTCTATAACTAGTTTTCGTAGTATTATTCTCGACTCAGCTTATCCTATTCAAGTGGGAATTTAACAGAAAACCATGTTCAACATCATTATAATAAAGAGAGAGGACGGGGAAATGTGATAACAGAATGTTAGATTCAGGTGTAGATTTAGCTAATGAAAATACCGACAGACTTAACCACTGAAAGCTAATCTTCTGAGTGCCCTGTCTGTAGGGAACAGCAGTAAATCACACAGCACTAACAAACTAATATGCACAATGAAATACACAAATTTTCTACTGATATGCCAGACCAGTTGCCTGAAAAAAGGTTTTGAGGGCATGTATCATTAGAGCCCTGCTGAGGTTTACTGATTCCAGTTACTTCAGTGTTGAGAACAAACCCACAAACTGATTATTCATGTGTAAATGAGCTAAAGTGAGACCACTGTGGTACTGGTACTTTTTTCCCCCCTCGCTCAGACAGAGATCTTCTGAGGCCAGGAAACATCTTGTGCACAAATTACCTCTCATTTGTACAGAAATCTTCCAAGCCTCTCTGACCATCATCAAAGTGCTGTTCTCAAAATGTTCTCGTAACTACACACTCTAGAGGCAAAAATCATCTTTCTCCACTCACAGCCAAGCACTTTGAATAAGTAACATATAGCTAATATGTCATTATCATATAGAAGATATTTTACCAGTGCCCAGTTTTATTCTGGAAAGCTCTTGACATGGACATGGAAATGAAAATGGATATATTCCTCTGCCGCTGTTTAGAATTGTTGTTAGTGAAAGATTTTGGACTGTCTGTGTTCCTGTTTTGTGATCTACCACATCATTTTTTCTGTGCCTCCAGAGTAATTAGTCACATGACATTTACAGCTCAGGTGATTGGCTCAAAATCAAGATCCACCTAGGCTTTACGATGCTCTTGGGAAAAGCATCCCTGACAAAAGTCTTTTTTAAAGGTTCAGATTAGGTAGAAATATTGACTTAAAGAATTTGTTCACTTACAGAATAAAAATTTCCTGATAATTTACTCACCCTCATGTCAATCAAGATGCTCATGTCTTTCTTTCTTCTGTTGAAAAGAAATTAAAGTTTCTGAGGAAAACATTCCAGGATTTTTCTGAATATAGTGGACTTCAGTGTGAGCCAACAGGTTGAAGGTCCGAATTCAGTTTCAGTTCAGCTTCAAAGAGCTCTACATGATCCCAGACCAGGAATAGGGGTCATATGTAGCAAAACGATCTATCATTTTCTAAAAAAACAAACACATTTATATACTTTTTAACCACAAATGCTTGTCTTGCACTAGCTTTGCGATGCGCATGCGTGTCTTCATGCATTACATAATCACGTTGGAAAGGCACGCGTTGTTAGTTCTTCGTCTGTGTACTCCGGTTCAAACGGGCAGGGTAGGGTGAAAAACTCCATGTAATTTTCTCCTCCAACTTCAAAATCATCCGACTTTGTTGTTTTATCTTTTTTTGTAAAGGATGTTTGACATGTTCACTTTGTTCACATTGGGTCGGCACTTCTGTCTACGTCACATTTGTGGTTGAAAAGTATATAATTTTTTATTTTTTTTTAGAAGATGACAGATCATTTCACTAGATAAGACCCCTCTTATTCCTTGGCTGGGATCGTTTAGAGCTGCATTGAAACTGTAATTTGGACCTTCAACCTATTGGCCACCATTGAAATCCACTATACGGAGAAAAATCCTGGAATGTTTTTCTCAAAAACCTTAATTTCTTTTTGACTGAAGAAAGAAAGACATGAACATTTTGGATGACGTGGGGGTGAGCAAATTATCAGGAAATTTTTATTCTGGAAGTGAACTAATCCTGCAAAAGATGCACAGTTTTACATTGTAGTGAGATTAAGGTATATTAGATATGTGAAAGTATGTGAGCTGTTACACTTACCTCCAACTATGGCTTCAAAGTATGGTCCCTCTAAAGACAAGAAGAAAATATTTTGATGAAGCAAAATTGGTTATAGTGTAGGACAAACTGAATTAGAGTTCTGTAACTTTTTGAAGAGAAGTGTTTTTTTAGGAGTGCTGCAGTGCAGCCATGCAACTCTACAAGATCCTTCCCGCCTCACTGATCCCTCACAAAACACGTACTGTTGACTTTCTTCCTGTGTTATAATAACACACGTGAATCTTTCATGATGCTTTGTTTTTATAGACAGCTGTCTCCCCCGTTGTATTGCAGTGAGACTCATTCTCTCCGTCACCATGGGGACAAAAAGCTCGTTAAAGAAAGTGATTGAAGATAATCATGAATTATTGCAAAGGCAACATCTGCTGCCTTGACTTGACTTTCACTGAAGGACAGGCAAATCAAACATGTTGCTTTCAAAATGGAGATGGATCTAGTGAGACCCCAAAACTATTTTTAAACAGAAAGGATAATGCAGGTTTGACCAAGCAGATGCCCCCCAAACATGAACAATTAAGCTCCCTTATTAGTGTCTAATAACCTGTTACATTGTGATTAAAAGCTCATTGTGATATGGTGTTTACAGCATGATTATATTTGGAGTAATTAAGGAGAACATTCACATTTGGGTAATGTGAAGGGCATGAAGTGCATGATGTTTGCAGGTATAACAACCGCTCATGTGATCTTTAATGTTTCCTTATGAGTTCAATAATTAGTTGTCCTGATATGAAAAAATAAAAATAAATAAATAAAAATGACAACCTCATGGAGGGTCTCAGCCAGTGAATTATTTATAAATCAATCAAGTGCTTCCAGCTCCACCAAGGTTCTCTCCGCAGCATCTTTGCTCATAACTTCATTAAAACTAGGAAGACTCTGGTTGAAATATATCTCTCTAACAGAACAGGGTCTGGTTAGTTTCACAAAGTACCACACACTTTTATTGTGAGTCGTCATCATTATAGCATGCAGATGTTTGTCCTGCTAGCCTCAAAACTGTCCATAAAACTTCTCTTAGCTTCCTCTAAGAGCAGCGAAGTCAGTTGTGACTGAAGCGAAAAAATTTATTAAATAAATAAATACATCTTTGAATCTTCTGGAAAATGGACTCCTGAACATATTGAAAGGCATATTTATTTAAACAGTTGGAGAACAGTGTGTGCTGTACACTCTGACCTTTTCCAGAAAATAACAGACGCCTTTTCAATACAATTATTAAAGTCAGAATGACATGAAAATGTCTATTTTCTAAATGCATGCTTTTAATCTTATTGTGAATTGTTCATCCATGTATACTTATAATGTTTCCCCTGTTTTTGAACATGTAATTTTGTATTAAAATATCATAACTTGATCTTCCGGTCAAACGACAGACTACTCTCTGCTGACAAATGCTGGAAATCCCATTGTTCTCTTACAATCGACTGCAAGCTCACATTCAGATTTGCCTTCATCCAATCAACAACCAAAACCGAGTCTCTGTCATTCATTTTATAATTTTTCAATAATCCATTTCATTCAGATGTAAGTCACTCACAACTTAAAAAAAAGATCTGTCACTACTTCCATTACAGTGCAGCTTTAAATGTGCACTCCTCATTTTTGCTTATTAAAGCTTTAAAAAAAAGAAGCAAGAACTGTATTAAAAAAAAAAAAAAGTTTAAAATCATATACAATATGAGTTACATGAGTTGTATGAGCAATCTAAAAAAAAGCTGTTTTTGTATATGGAACACACCACCTTATGGAGGTCATGACTAAGGTCACGTGACCGTCCTGTTTTCTTAGCATTCCTGTTATTGGACACTTTCCCTATGTAATAAATGAATCACGGGTGACTGCAAATTTCTACATTAACAGTGGTAACTGAAAACCTTTGAAAACCATTAGACCAAGGACCAGCAACAAAAAAATGACCTAGTGCACCTTTAAGAATGCTAGCATGTGCTTTAGCTGGTAGGAAAGTTTGGAATTTTGAATCACTCAAAAGGGGCATGAAGGACACTGTTGTTTTTTTATATCACAGGTCACGTTTTTGTTTCCATTCAGTGAATAGAGAAGCAAACTGTTGAAATCTATTTAGGTCTTGAAGCTGAAGTGTGGAATTTCTGCACCACTGGCTTCATCGAACTGAATTGCAAAAATAATGGTCACTTTCAAACAAATCTTGCCACAAATTCACCACTGGCTGAGCCAATGCTACTATATCAGATGGTGAAATAAACTGAGCAATGTTTTGATAGGGCCACAGCACAAATGGCTTACTGTTAGCCTTCTCTGCATATTTAATTAAGATGGTTTAAATTAGAATTTTATTAAATTAAAAATATTTTTAATTATACTCTTCAGCTTTAAATCTATGACACGTGGATGTGTGGCACAGGGAGACCAGAAATTTCAGGTTAAAATATATGATGGATAATGCACATAGTTCTTATTTTACAGCAGAAATTCTTGGTATAGTGGATGTTAAGCCCGTTATAAAAGATCTTTCTAAGTCACACTCAGCGTAGAGCCACAGCACCCCAGGACGGATTAAATCTCTGCTAAATTTGCCATGCAAACACGAGGGAGCCTGTCTCGCCTGGAGGCGTCCCCTCGTTAGCCTCGTTAGTGAAATCTGCCAGCCGCTGTGACATGGAGGAGGACATCTGTGCTGCGTGGCCAGATCTGAAGAACAGCTTTTTTTTTTTTTCACAGCCTGCCATGAAAGCCGATGGGTTGGACCTGAAAGATGATGAGGGCCAAAGGCATTCCACCCTCTCTCTCACTTCTGCCACACAGACCCAGGGCAGAGCAAACCCAGCAGAAAGACATTTGCTTTCATCACCTTCCCAGAAGTGGAGCTAATCTTGCCCAAAGCCGGCTTTTGAAGCGCACTGGTAATTGTCTCCCGATAGGATGGGCAGCAAAACCAGGAGCCAGAATGAATTCCAGTCCCTTCAGTTCTTGGGTGGGAAACGCATTAAGCTGATCGTTTTCCAGCTTGAATTAATGCAAAT
This sequence comes from Spinibarbus caldwelli, assembly GCA_039654775.1. Classification (NCBI taxonomy): domain Eukaryota; kingdom Metazoa; phylum Chordata; class Actinopteri; order Cypriniformes; family Cyprinidae; genus Spinibarbus; species Spinibarbus caldwelli. Next base: position 19,496,851 of record CM077232.1, read on the forward strand.
TTCTCATTGTTGCTCTACCCAGTGTCCAAACTATAAATCTGTCCAAATTTCAGCAAATTGGAGAACTACCAAAGCAATGGCATTTAGCTCTGATCTGAACATTTTATTCACGGGGACAGCCAATGATCTGGCTCTCATCCATTAGCCTCACACACATTGGACAACTAGGTTAAAAGTAGCCCTAAATAGTCTACTTTCAGAAATGTAATGTACTAGAAATTGCTTTATTCCCAAAGATCTTGAAGTAGACACCGAAAATACAACTTCCTCTTGTAGTCCAGAATCTATAATTTTGCATGCTGACTCTGCTGCTCTCTTTGATTTCACTAAATGGACCACAAAAGGCCCATCACCTCCCTAGGCAGGCTCTATAGTACATTGTCAAAACCGTAGGAATAGAGGTTCTTGTCTCATCTCTGAGGTGATGAAGTGTAAGGGCAGTCCTTCATGTTTCATGTAGAGAATTAACAGCTCCGATGTCTGTCAGAAAAGCACTCGACTGTGGCCAACTGCCTGTGCCAAACTAAGAGTGAAAACAGCCACTAAACGCCTCGCTAAACTCGCTCTTAGACACTCCTTTCCTCTCACTCTCTTTGTCTCTCTCTCTCTCTCTCACTTCTCAGATGATTGGCTGTTGTTTATTATTCATTATCCTTCATCCTTTTAAAAGAGCAGCTTAAAAAATGGACAGACGCAGGTGCACTTGAAAACTGGAAGTCCATCTCACTCAGGCAATCTCTCTAATATATATTGTCACTGAAAATCAACATACGAATGGCTTTCTTATAGTTGCCACTGAATATTATAGTAAAATATTTGAAAAAATGAACAAATTACACACTTCAGCTTTAAACCAGCTGGTTGTAAAATGTATGCCCAAATCCTACTATGTGAAGAAGCATTAAAAGCTAAGCAGCTTCCCCTTAAATAGCCCATTGCCAGTGAGGACATTGACAATAGATGATAACCTGAGGGAGCTGCAGAAAAGCCTCAGCTTATAATGAACCTCTAACAAACCATACAAATGCTCAGTCCTAGTTAATCAACATATTTTAATTAGATACATTTTTCTGTGGTGCAGCAGTCACAGTGAGGAAGAATAAGGCCACCACATAGTCGAAAGTCTATGTCGAATCCTGCAAAAATTCCTAATGGATTTCACACTGTTTTACATATTTTCTACTCTTCAGAGGAGGTAAGAATGAGAATTCATTCTCACAGTCCTTTAGTGCAAGGTTGTTCAAGAGAGTCCAATGGGAATGTTGGGGAGTCCTTGTAAAAGTTTAGTCAAAAAGAGTTATAAAAATAAAAATAAATAAATGAGATTTCTTATTTTTAAGGAGCTGGTAAGGATGAAAGCATAGCAAGTGTAATACAGTATATTATAATTATCCTTGCAGTAATATATCGTAACATATAAAAAAAAAATAAGAAACATAATTGTCTTTACATTTTGGGAAAAATCATATATGTCATGATCTCCTCATCCCTGCAATCTCATAACACTATGGAATTAAAAAGTTTGAAGGTTTAAAGTGCAACTGACCTGCTGTCTTCACAGCAATATGTTTTATGAATTAAGCTCAGAATGACTTGTAACCCCTTATCAGACTTGAGATTGTAAAAAGGAAATATTGATCATCCACTTATTTACTATGTCTGCAATGCACAGATCCACATCAAGAAAGGCCTCAAAACAGCCTCGAGTGAAAGCATGTAAGCCCATCAATAAATCTCTCATTTACTGGTCAGGAGCTCTTCTCAGATTCCTCTATGCCATCAAGGCTATTCAGACCTTTAAATCCTCCTCTTAAACAGGTTTTACGATAGTCATTTCTATCAGACTTGAGAGGACCAGTCACTGTATTTCTACACTGTATTGTTGGTGATGTGACTGCCCTGCAAGATCGTACCAGAAAATTGATGATTGAGGAAGCTTGTGTCAAGGCCAAAGGATGTTCATCAGCCATCCCATGTGATGAAGAATTGTCCTATCGAATCAGAAATCACTGTTTTACACCTTTATGTTGCAGTCACATTAGTGAAATTTACGTTGATTTTTGCGTGGACTCTAATTAAAATTAAATGTGCCTAACTACGGTAAATGTGATACCATATATACTGTATAGAGAAACAAACTTTAAAACATTGCTTGGCAGTGAAATAACATGTTGGGTGCCTGACACTGCAAGAAGCAAAACAAAACAAAACAAAATGTACATATATTTTCTTGAGAAACAGAAGCAAAATTGCATTAAAGAGATGTTGGAAGACAAAATATCATATTTTATTTTTCTTGTCTTATTGCAAGTTTTTTTTTTTTTTTTTTAACCATACATCTTACTGTAAAAACAGAGGAAAAATGTGCCTATGCTGTAAGAAGTATAAATTCAATATAAATTCTTCGAAAACTATTTCTTACAGTTTTTCTTCTCAAGTAAATGTATCTTATTTTAAAAATGTTGGTAACACTTTAGTATAGGGAACAATTCTCACTGTTAACTAGTTGCTTATTGGCATACTTATTTTAATATATTGGCTGTTTATTAGTACTTACAAAGCACATATTCTGCATGACCATATTCTACATCCCTAATCCTACCCAATACCTAAACTTAACAACTACCTTACTAACTATTAATAAGCAGCAAATTAGGAGTTTATTGAGGCAAAAGTCATGGTTTGTTAATAGCGAGAATTGAACCTTAAAATAAAGTGTGACCAAAATGTTTTTACAAGAAAACAAGACAAAAATTATTATATTCTCCAATGCAAATTAGCAGAAAAGATACTTATATTGAAAGTACTTCAGTTATGCTGTGATATTACACATGTGGCTATCAGCATAAACTGCTTAGTCTAGTCTTAAAAGTTAATCATCTAAGACAATGTTCTTCTTGAGACAATGTTTTAACAAAGTGACTATGTTTATGCAACTGGCCCCTTAATTTAATTCTGGGTTAGAAGTGAGTTCTTCATTGAGTCAATAGCCCAGAGCTGAAGTAGCATAAGAAGGTTAATCACATCAAGCTATTGCAACGATTTGCATCATGCAACACACATACAGCTCACTGAGCACAGACAGGGCAGCCAACAGGACAGCACAGGTGCAAGCATATATTACACAAGAGCTCAATGGTGATTATAACCCTAAATTCATAACTGTACTGGGCTGAGATGGAGGAGACAGAATGGGGAAACCACATGCTAGTCTCCCTCCATTCCTAAAAGAAAAATGAGCCGAGTACAGAAGACAGGGAAGGAAATGGGAGTAATGGATGTGACTAATGGAGTGAGATTTCAGCATGTCTTGGAGGAGGAGAGAGGGTGGGAAGCGTGCTGAAAGCTTGTGCTGTTACATTGAGGAGGGGAGAGAGGGGCAGATTTCTGTTATTGAGCTGGGCAGTCTCATAAGGGAACTGGCACTGTAGAAAATTTTATCCTGCCCAACATCAACACAGCTCTGCTGAAATTTTCAACTCTGTTCACGATTATATAAAACGGTATAACACAAATGTATAATATTGGTATTTTTTAACCCTGTAACCCCACCCCTTAACCATATTGCATAATGCCCTGTTCACACCAAGAACAATAATTATAAAGATAACTATAAAGATAACTATATTAGCACCCATCCGTCGCTCTGTTATTATAAGTGTGTGCTGCATTTACTTTATATGCTCAAGCTCTTTAAAGTTGGATTTATTCTGCTTGGCTGCCAATGTTTTTATTGGTTATCAACTGGAAAAAAATGTAAACTGATTCCAACAATATTGTTCCTCTGTGCTGTTATCATTATTCAGACACAAGACACACAAGAGCCAATGGCATGTGACACTATTGACATCAAACGTGTCGTGCAGCCACTTTCAAATGCTTCAATGAGTATGAACAAGATTTGAGAGCTACCACTAAAGGGAAACATTTTCAGAGAATAATGACCTAAAAACTTTCATTGTTAAAGCTTGATTGCAAAAAATAGCTGCAATAGCTTCCAGTGAATAAAGAAACTCATAAGGGTTTTGAAATGACCAAAACTGGGTGAACACAGCAGAAGAGAATGGCAGTTAAATATGACACAAGAGTGATAGTAGTGCATTTCCTTATAGGTAAATTCAAACCGCCACAAAATAGCCAAATCGTAGAACAGTTTGGTACAAACGTAAAAACATGAATTATGCCCTCATTTTCTGACCCATGACCCAGTTTTAGTGTCATTAAGCAGGAAATCATCCTGCTGTTTGAACTTCATCTCGTTCAAGCCAGAAACATCCAGAACATACACTACCATTCAAAAGTCTCTTTAGCTTTTTATTTATGATAAAAATACTGTTTTTTAATCCATTTTAAAGCTGAATTTTCAGCATCATTATTCCAGTCTTCAGTGTCACATGATCCTTCAGAAATCATTCTAATATGCTGATTTGCTGTACAAGAAACATTTATTATTATTATCAATGTTGAAATTGATTGATCAAGGTAAAAAAATAGTGAAATAATCTCTTATAACTCACTTTAAAAAAAAAAAAAAAAAAAAAAAAAAAAAAAAAACTAAATAGCACATCTTGTAGTGACAGGGACAGTCAAGTGTTAACATACTATTCCTTCAAAACCCAAACAAGTTTGATTTTAGTGTTTGTTGGTACAGCGTGCACTAGCTTTATGAAAGAGTGCTGGTTTGAAAGTGGATCCACCCCAACAGCTGTGCAACTAAAAGCACGAGCAGCTCACTCTTCCACACCATTACACAGCCACACAACTCTCTTTACTGCTATAATACCCTCACTTCCTGTCCACAATCTTTACAAAGACTCTGTCTGTAATTGGCCAGTAACAGTCATATTGTACATTGAGATCTATAGATTAGAAATGTCAGTTGCAGTTTTTCATTTTGCTAGCATGTCTGTATTTTTACTCCGGTCATAACAGGTCACTTGGCTTTGTCAGTGTCCCAAAACTGTTGACTCTTTTAACCCTTACATAAGCTGGTGTGAATCGCCCTTGAGAAACCGTATGCACATCAAAGAGCGAATCCAACATATTCCTTTGAGTGGCGACACAATGAATCCGAATGGCCTCTGCTGCCTAGATGGCTTCATTCATCATCTGGATATGCCTCACAATGCCATGTGCCATAATCAAAGCAGCATAATTATTATTATGATATTCATTTCTATAGACGGCACTTGCCCTTGAGAAGGTCAGTTTATCACCTTTGGGACTAGGACATCTAATCTTTGCGAGCGGCGAAAGTGTGAGAAACAGATTGAGAATCGTAGAGAAATATGTAAGAGAAGGAAATTGCAAATGACCCCGAGGTCACTTGGCCACAGATACAGTTATTCAGTGGCCCAGAAATCAGATTGTGGTGCTGAGGGGGAGGAAAAATCAAATTGAGAAAGAGGACTGGAGGCGACAGAGTGCACGTCTATGAAGATAAGAGGAATGTGGAAATATCCACAGAGACCTAAACCTGAGTGTACAGAAAGGGTTTTAAAGTTTTCAGACTTTTATAAGTTTATAAGTACAGACATGACATTACCATCTTCATCCGCCTGTCCTGCAGGTAAAGGATTAGCCATTTCACACCACAAGCATCAGCAGAGCGTATGTGAAGCAGCAGCACAACTCCAACAGCATAACTTTTGTGCCTCTCCTCCTCATTATATGCAATAATGAAAACCTCTGTGAAAAAACACATTGAACCTGAAAGTACTGTATATTTCCCTTGTTCACATTTAGCTTACAGACAATCCACGTGACGTAATTTTCAGGTAATTTTTAAGTGATTTTAGCACTCAAAATCAAAAGATCCACTAGGTTGTGTGTATGCACCAAATGTGTCCATCTGTGCTAACGATTAATAGACCAATTTCGGTGCAAACTGCGATGATGTTTTTGTGGGCGGAGCCTATCTGGAGGCAGAAAATGACCGTTTTAAAGTGGCAGTCTATGGAAGCCATGGAATAAAAGAACTAAAAAAGGTCATTTATAAAAAAGGTAGTTTAAATTTCAAAATTCCTCGCAATTCCAAAATTGTATCTCACAATTCTGATAAGAAACATAAACTCATCATTGTCTCTTCTCCCCTCGGCTCGGAATCATGAGTTTATATCCCACACTTCTGGCTTTTTTCTTCAGAATTGACAAACTCGCAATTGTTAAGTTAAAATGAGTTATAAAGTCCGAACCAGAAGATATAAACTTGCATTTGTGAGAAATAACTTTAGAATTGTGAGATAAAATAGGTAAATGTTATGTAAAATGTTATAGGTTTAAATAGCATTTCATGCTGTAACTGTAGGGCTAATAAAATATGTCCCTATGAACTGCATATTTATGTAGACCTATTGTTTAAATCACATTTATGCTTTAAAAGTAGGGTAATCACAGCAGGATTCATCCATAGTCTGTCCGTTTAAAGGCCTGTGTTTGGTCTCAGATGCCATCTTTGACGACAGTATTCTATAAAAATGATTTTCATTCTGATTCTGACATCCAAAGGCACAACAAATACATTTTTTTCTCTTATTCCATGGATTTTTATCAGTTTCCCTCCACTTGTTACCAGAGTTTTTCTGCCACCACAATTCACACGCAACTGCAAGTGATGTAACTGTGACGTCTACTCCAAATTGGTCTATAGAGTATACTTTGATATGCCCATTTGGGTACAAGACAGTGCTGATTGTGGAAAATGAAGTGTATATACAGGCTTAATTCTTTGCGTTTTTGTTCAGATTTATATATATTTCTTTCTGATGATAAACAAAACCATTTTATTAATTGAAAAAAAAAGAAAAATACTTGTATTCTTTCAGTTTTCACTATTCAAGTGAATTAACTTTTGTAAGTAGATTCTACACAGTTCTACTTACAAACTTGTCATTTGTACCGTTTGGACCAATCAGACACACAATTACTTGTTATATTTAACAAATAATCTCTAATGCCCCCTTACTCAAACAAAGGACCAACTATGAGGGTCTATGGACCCTTCCCCAAAATGCATCTAACACCTCAGAAAGGCAGAACAGGAATCTGGTTCCATGGCAACCAATCTGATAACACAAGTTTTATTGCTCAAAGGAATATGGGCAGAGCAACTCCATTTCCCCTTAGGAAAGACACACAATGCCCATAAAAATGGACTCTTCTCTAATTAATTCATAGAAAAACCTTTCTTTGAATGAACACACATATCCTGCAGGTCATTGTGTATATTGTTACTGTTTTGTATATTGTCTTTTGTATTGTGTACTATTTTATGCATGCTTATGATAGATCACAAGTTAATATCACCTCACTTATACTATGTTTGGTCTCTATCAATTCGTCTTCGGATGATCTAATTAAGAGTGTATATTATATGTTGATACCTATGCAACATATTGGTGTTCTAAGAATCTTTACTAGTTTGTATATCAACATCCGATCCAGTTACAAATTACCATGCTTGGAGACAAAGAGTCATAAACTTTCCCTCCAAAAGTGAAAGTCACCATTGGCTCTTTGACACACGAAAGGAGTGACCTCTATAGCAGATAAAGCTCTCACACCAGTGACCCTCCTCCCAGTCTGCGGTTCTTTTAGATCCTAAGAGGATGATGAGGATGTGAGCTCCACAGCAACCCTTAAGTTTTTGTGCCAGGCCTTGCGGCCTTGACTTTCCATTCAACAAAAGATCCTCGGATCTCAGCAGATCTCTTTCTTAGCTCTTTTTCACTTTCTACCTGGGAAGAAACTCCAAATCACCATCGAGTCAGGACATCTTTGAAATTCATCACTCTTCAACCCGTAAGAACGTGATCGGAATTCCAAAACCTTAAAACCAAGACTTTGATCCGAGACCGCACTCGTCAACGACCAAGGCAATGCAAGTATCGTACATTTCACTAAACGAAACAGAGGTTTGGTATAAGGTATAGACCCCGTTATAAACGGCGCTGATGGTTTTACTCAGGTGGTTAACTGACTCTTTTCATAGCTTCATTCTCTGGTTTTCCTGATGGTTTCATCCATCAAGTCTCATTTGCCCTTTCCCATGTATGAGTGTATGTATGTTTGTTTGTTTGTTAAACTAGTTTGTGTTAGTGTTTAGTTAATAAACCTCTTGTGCACAAATTACATGAGTTCCTGATTCTGCCTTGCAAATTAATGTCCCTCTACGATTTTGATCCTTCCTACATGCTCTAATGTATTAAGTTAATACTGTAGGAAAGTGTTTTCTGTGGCCATGAAAATATCCTTTCTTAGAGTTGATATGAAATTACACTAAATGTTCGCTGGACGAACAGATTAGTTGATGGCAATTTAATTCTGCTACAGTTACTACTGGCAGATGATATAAATAACTGTAATTATTCATAATTAATTGGAATTATTTATATACCTTTCCCTTTTGAGCTAATTTGCTACACATTTTATGCATATTTATGTCATTTGTATACTTTATGTGTAGCAATGTGTAGCAATAGGAAAAGTTTACCCAAACCTGTCATTTACTCAACTTCATGTCACTCCAAATACACCCATAGGGGGCACATCACAAACTTTAAGAAGGGGAACGTAATAAACATGCTGCTTATGTGACTTTAGGTTTAAAGTCGCAAATGAAACGGAAGAAGTGACAGATCATTTCTTTCATATTGTGATGTACATCCAAGTGAATTTTTGAAAAAGAAAAAGGTAGGGCACAGACTGCATCAGTTGTTGATTTGATGGAGAAGATCGAAGATCCAGAAGATCGAGTTATGACATTTTGATTAAGAATTACAAGGTTAAAAATAAAATAATTTAAAATATGAATGAATTTTTATTTCATTCTAACTTTAAGGTAAAATTTTATTAAGATTACAGTTTGAGGGATGTTAAAAATGTTGTTTTCCTCAACAATAAAATTGCCTTTTCAAAAAAATTCTGTCAGTTCCAACAGTTTTACTTAAAACGTATTAATGGATGAACATATATGTCATTGCGTCTATCACAGTCTGTAAACAGAAACCAAAAGTCTATAAAAAGCTTACTAACTTCCTTCTGCTGCTGCTGCTGCTGTGAGGCTCATCATGACCACAGCACTGAGTTCAAGTTCACTTGTTTGTGGGGCTAGTCATGAGATTCTGAATATGGTTCACTCACACACACACACACACACACACACACACACACACACACACACACACACACACACACACACACACACACACACACACTCAGTCCTGTGGGAGTCTCAGTTAAACAGGTCTTCACTATTCCCCTCTCTCTGCTTTTCTGCCACTGATTTCCTCAAACAATCTGGTGTTTCTCTCTTTCCTTCATGGCCTGAGGTCACATCTGCCTGGGATTTGAAGCTCAAGTGGTAACCGTTCCTATCTCAACCAACCATATGTCACGCATCTCGCCTCGAAAGAATACCTCTCCCTCTCTCCTCTTTGCCACACTCTCAGAATCTCTCATTCAAGCTGAGAGTCAGTGATTCTCTGAGAGAAAAAAACCTTTTCAATGAGTTTACTAATGGGCATGTGCTCTCATGAGCCAGTCAAGTGACTGCAGGCCCACTGAGGTTGATTATGGACAGCTGGTTGAGAACAGTGTCTGTTTCCGTCAGTAATAATATAAAGAGCCTGCTGTTGATTCTCCAACATTCCTGTGGACGGACATACACATATCACATACAGGAAACTGAGAAATATGGCAGCAAAGATTTTTAAGATTTTTAAGCTGGATGTCATGCTCATTCAAAAGACTCTGAAGAAAGCAGATTAATTAACTTACTGCATTTTATCAGTGTTTTATTTAAACAAAAAGAAAATATTTTAGCTGAACAACTTTTTTGTCAGGTTTTTACATTATTTTTCTCAAATTTGTTTACTCAAAGAGTAAATGGTCTAAGCAGATTTTAGATTGTGTTAATCAAAATTTTAATTTAGAACACAAAGAATTTTGTAATCTTGTAGCCAATAATTTTTTTGTAGTGATGTAAGAGATTTCATATTTCAGTATTTTTTATCAGTATCAGTATTTTTTAGAAATACATATATAGAAATACATAATTTCTGTAATGATGTAAAAATATGAACAAAAATTATTTTTGTGTAATTTTTAAACAGTTCCAAATTTTATAAAAATCATAAAACCAACAACTAACATTATTATTATTAAAATTCTTAAAATATTATTCAATTATTGTTTTTCTCCTTATTGTTATTGAAAGTTTGTAAAACATAACCATCCTTGAACCTGGCATAACCTAATATAAAACACAGTCCATCACTAGTTCAGTAACCTCTGTGGTCCATTACAGCTACAAACACAGATGTGCAGACTGCCCTTCATTTAACAGTTCCCAGTTAAAAACAATGTCATTGCGTAAGTGTCAATGCAAGGTGAATGCGCATGCAGCTGTTGTACTGCGGCGGGATACAGACCAACAAGCGTTTTGTTCGCTATGTTTTCCATCACATACTGGGGGACTTGGATGTGAGGGCTTTCAGAACAGAAGATAAATTAACATATTGGCTGGCTGTTTTGTTGCTGTGAGGAACAAATACACACTCACTCAGTGTTTGTCCTGTAGCTGGAAAACATCTACAACCCCTCTGGTTCCAACTTTGTTTCATCCTCAACCAAGAACAAAGCAAAGTCTTGTCTTATTTTCCTTATTTGTTCTCTCTCTGCTCTCGGCTTAGCTTCTCCCTCCAATGTTTGAGCCATCTTCTTATCCACTTTTTTCTTCAAGTAAAAATGGGCATGGCCATTTGTAAATTTTATGGTTCTTACTTCCGGGTCTCATTTGCTTCCAGCTATTTTTAGCTGTACAAAACTGCTCATTTTGCTGCTTGATACTGCAAATTGTTGTGTCTTACCATATTATTTAGTGTATTATCTTAATTATGAACACACGGGTTTGTAATGCAAACAGTTTTACAGGTTTCTGCACGTTGTTATTCTTCTCGTTATTTCCCTATAGTGGCTAATGAACTGGAAGTCTCACCCATTGGCTTACTTCTGCGTTTAGGAATACGGTGGATACTTGTTTGAGATCTATTTAATCATCTATTTAACACAACTATGTTAAATATGATTAAATATGTCAAAATGTAAGTATAAGGCTTCCCATTATGTAATTTTTAATGGACTACAGCATTTTCTGATACACTTTAATCTGTTCTGATGGCTATTTTAATTATTTTAACATGGAATAAACAGGCATAACAAAACTTTTCCTGTCTTTTAACTTCAACATCCTGGACAATGCAATTCAAATTCCAACTCATTTATTAAAATGGAGGTTACGTTTAAATTTTGAATTTTGTCTAACCTTGTTCAGAACATTATTCATATGGGTTTTGCATGTTTTATCTCATCCCTTTTTTAGCAACAAGTATTTCTAGATACTAACACGCCTCCTTTCTATGTAAATTAGCATCATTAAAGTTACACCTCATTCACAAAACTTGCCAGATCACAGACTAGTCTGCTGCAGCCCCCACAACCCAGAACTGGCCTGTAAGATCAGAAATTTAATATATTACATTTACATTTACATTTAGTCATTTAGCAGACGCTTTTATCCAAAGTGACTTACAAATGAGGACAATAGAAGCAATCAAAACCAACAAAAGAGCAACAACATGCAAGTGCTATGACAAGTCTCGGTTAGCCTAATGCAGTATATGTAGCAAGGTGTTTTTTTATTTTTTTTATTTTTATTTTTTTTTAAGAAAACAAGTAGATAGAATATAGAAAAGAAAGCTAGTGTTAGTTTTTCAAGAAAAGCAAGCAGTTAGAGAATAAATATGCAATTGATAGAGGGTCAAGTGTGTGTGTGTGTGTGTGTGTGTGTTTTTAAATAAAAAGAAGGCAGATAGATAAAATAGAATTAGAAAAGAGAATGCTAGAGTTAGAGGGTCAAATAAAGATGGAAGAGATGAATCCTTAGAAGATGGCTAAGGATTCAGCTGCTCGGATTGAGTTGAGCAGGTCATTCCACCAGATGGTAACAGCTAATGAAAAAGTCAGTGAAAGTGATTTTGTGCCTCTTTGGGATGGCACAATAATGCGGCGTTCACTTGCAGAACGCAAGTTTCTAGAGGGCACATAGGTCTGAAATACTGAATTTAGGTAAAGGGGTGCAGAGCCAAAGGTGGCAAACATTAATGGCTTGAATTTTATGAGTGAAGCTATTGGTAACCAGTGCAAATTGATGAACAGAGGTGTGACGTGCGTTCTTTTTGGCTCATTAAAGATTAATCTTGCAGCGGCATTTTGGATTAATTGTAGAGGTTTGATGGAATTGGCTGGAAGACCTGCCAAGAGAGCATTGCAATAGTCAAGTCTGCACAGAACAAGAGCTTGAACAAGGAGTTGTGTTGCATGTTCCGAAAGAAAGTGCCTGATCTTCCTAATATTGTATAAAGCAAATCTGCAGGACCGGGCAGTTTTAGCAATGTGGTCTGAGAAATTCAGCTTATCATCAATCACAACTCCAAGGTTTCTGGCTGTTTTTGAAGGAGTAATGGTTGATGAGCCTAACTGGAAGGTGAAATTGTGATGAAGTGATGGGTTTGCTGAAACTACAAGCAGTTCTGTCTTAGCTAGGTTCAGTTGATGGTGATGGTCCTTCATCCAGCAAGAAATGTCTGTTATACATGCTGAGATGCGAGCAGCTATCGTCGGATCATCAGGATGGAATGAGAGATAGAGTTCAGTGTCATCAGCATAGCAGTGATATGAAAATCCATGTTTCTGAATGACAGAACCTAGTGATGCCACATAGACAGAGAAGAGAAGTGGTCCAAGGACTGAGCCCTGAGGCACTCCAGTAGCTAGATGTTGCGACATGGATACTTCACCTCTCCAAGATACCTTGAAGGATCTATCTGAGAGGTAAGACTCAAACCACTGGAGAGCGGTTCCTGAGATGCCCTTTCTCAATAGGTTTGACAGGAGGATTTGGTGGTTGACTGTATCAAAAGCAGCGGATAGATCCAGCAAGATAAGTAATGAAGACTTGGAAGCCGCTCTTGCAAGTCTTAGGGCTTCAACAACTGAGAGCAAGGCAGTTTCGGTCGAATGTCCACTTCTGAAGCCAGATTGGTTGCTGTCCAGGAGGTTGTTCTGTGTGAGAAAGGCAGAGACTTGGTTGAACACAACTCGTACAAGTGTTTTTGCAATGAAAGGCAGAAGGGAAACCGGTCTATAGTTCCCTAAAAGAGTTGGGTTAAGATTGGGATTCTTAAGAAGTGGGGTTATACGAGCCTGTTTAAATGCTGAGGGAAAAACTCCAGTCTGAAGGGATGAGTTAACGATGTGAGTGAGTGCAGGTACAACTGCAGGAGAAATGGCTTGAAGGAGATGGGATGGAATGGGATCAAGCGGACAAGTAGTAGGATGACTGGAAAGGATGAGTTTAGAGACTTCTGCCTCAGAGAGAGAAGAGAAGGATGTGAACAAGTGTATGCTTGATGGTAAGATGTGTTTGACAGTTTGTGGTGTGGAGAATTGTGCAGTGAGGTTTGTAATTTTATTACTGAAGAATGTGGCAAAGTCGTCAGCTGTTAGAGTTGATGAAGGAGGGGGAGGAGGAGGACAAAGGAGGGAGGAGAATGTTTTAAAGAGCATGCGAGAGTTAGGCGAATTGTTAATTTTGTCGTGATAGTATGTTCTTTTAGCAGTAGAGACATTAGCAGAAAAATCAGAGAGGAATGATTGATATAAATTAAGGTCAGTAGGATTTTGTGATTTGCGCCATACCCTCTCTGCAGCCCTGAGCTTAGAACGATGTTCACAGAGAACGTCAGATAGCCAAGGGGCAGAAGGGGTGGTACGGGCTGGCCTGGAAGATAAGGGGCAGAAAGTATCTAAACAAGATGACAGATTGGAACAGAAAGTATCAGTAGCAGTGTTAGCATCAAGAGATGATAACTGTATAGAGGGAGGAAGCGAAGATGAAACCATAGCAGATAGCCGGGAGGGTGAGAGTGAGCGTAAGTTACGTCGAAAACTGACATGTGGAGGGGTATGTGTTGTGTCAAGAATCATGTTGAGGTTAAGAGTGAGGAGGAAGTGATCCGAGGTGTGCAGTGAAGTAACCAGCACATGATCAGTGGAACAGTTTCGTGTGTAAATAAGATCCAGTTGGTTGCCTGATTTGTGAGTAGCCATAGTGAGATCAAAAGAGGCAAGCAGAGTGTGGAAGTCTGCAGCCTGAGGTTTATCTAGGTGGATGTTGAAGTCTCCGAGTATAACTAAGGGAGTACCATCCTCAGGAAAGGTTGAGAGCAACATATCTAATTCTTCTACGAAGTTACCTAGTGGTCCTGGAGGTCGATAAACAACTACAAAAAGGATTTTTAGAGGGTAGGTAATAGTAACCGAATGTGATTCAAAGGAGCTGTTGATACTCAGAGATGGTAAAGGAGTAAATTTCTAATTATTAGAAATGAGTAGACCAGTACCTCCACCTCTTCCAGTCAAAGGGGGGTGTGGGAAAAGGAGAAATTATCGGAGAGTGCTGCGGGTGTAGCATTGTCCTCTGGTTTGATCCAGGTCTCTGTCAGGGCCATGAGGTTTAGCCTTGAATGACTAGTAATGGAAGTAATGAAATCAGCTTTGTTGACAGCAGACTGACAATTACAGAGACCAATAGAAAAAGAAAGTAGTGTATTAGCAGACATAGGCAAAGTGCGCAGGTTAGGATTGTGCTGCCTACAGTTTGTGATGCATGGTCTGCGAGTGGTAGTAATAGTAGTGATCTGAAAACACATAGTAAGAATTGGTTATAAAAGACAGAACAGTCTCTAAAACAGAAGTGAAACAAGTAATAGGAAGGAGGATAAATAAAAAGCAATACTTATATCCCTTACCGGTGTCCCTGTCCGGTGGAGTCTTATGGTAGAGTCAACGGTCTTTACACTCTTCGGTCTTCACACGAGTGCTGCCGCGGTAAGCTAAGCTTCTTTATACCTGTCTAACAATCACTAATTGAATTCAGCTGAACACACTTTCCTGTTAATCACAATAAATGGCCAAGCAAGCACAGACACTGACAAGGTACGTGATAAAGTACGAGACCAAACGCGATTTCAGCACGTCTCCACACAGTAAACAAAACAAGCATTTCCTAGCAATGGCAACTGCGCTAAACACTAATGAGACAAGTAAATACACTTACGAACTGCTTTTAACTTCCGCTGATAGACTGCTTCTCTCAAAGTGTATTTCTTACACTGTCTTCTGCTGGCGCTTGAACACACTTTCCTGTTAATAACAACAAATGGCCAAGCAAGCACAGACACTGACAAGGTACGCGATACAGTACGAGACCAAACGCGATTTAAATTTAAATTTCACCATCCACAGTAAACTCAGCACTCATTTTTTTAGGGTGTGTTTTCATTGCTTTCTGATTTGCATAATTCTCTCCAGTGCTAAAACAATGTAAACAACATGTGTAAACAGGATGCTATCAGCTGGTACAATTCATTCACGGTGAATTATTCTCAATACTGATTTCTGTTGATCACCAAGAGCCTTGCTGTATTTTGACTCTTATGTGCTTGTTATGCTGTCGGCTATGTTTTCACAGCTGGTTGTTCCTGATCTAGTAAACATATTCTCACATCTCACATTCACACCGCCATCACCCTCTGTCAAAACAGACTTCTGGTATTGCCAGCAGTTCAAAATCTATAACACAACAGTTAGGGAACAAAAAAGGTCCACAAAAGTTTTTTCACACATACCATTGATATTCACATACTGTACATGACAGACAGGAGTACATAACAGAGGTTTTATTAATATAGCTACTGTTCAAATGTTTGGGGCCAGTAAGATTTGGTCAATTTAATGCATTGCTGAATGAAAGTATGTATTCTTTTTATTTATTTATTTACTTTTTAATTAACTTCATACTTTGAATTTCTTTCTTTCCTTTTTTTCAATGAAATAAATCAATACATACTTTCAGTAATGCATTAAATTGACCAAAAGTGACAGTAAAGACAGAATGTTATCAAAGATTTCCATTTTTTCAAACTTTCTATTCAGAATCTACAAAAAAACGTATCACAGTTTCCACAAAAATATTAATCAGCACAACTGTTTTCTACACTGATAATAATAAATCTTTCTTGAGCAACAAATCTGCATATTAGAATGATTTCTGAAGGACCACGTGACACTGAAAACCAGAGTAATGAAAATTCAGCTTTTCTGAATGACATTTTAAAATATATTAAAATAGTTATTTTGTTATTTTGTAAAGTTATTTTGAAATATATATACATAGCAGTGAATAATGTACACTAAAATCATATTTCATAACTTACAAAAATATCACACACACATAAACCACACATCCGATGCTACACACATGCTTGCATGCCATTGCCAACACACACAAACCACACATCCTTATTTCTGTTCGACACGGTGTGAAATTCAGAGCAGTCTGCTCTTCTAAATGTCACCAATCCACATCCAAACACACCCATTTGATAACGCTGCACTTTGTCATCGCAGCTTGCGCTGACACTCATTCAGTATAGTGCACAGAACTACAAAATACTTACGAATAGATATGGGTGATGTGTCAGATTTGCTTTCAGTAGGGGTTACGCTATGTTCTGTGGAGTTGGCCATTACAGACATGTGAAGGAATATTTGGCAGTGAGATTGAGGGGGACAGCTGTGGGAGAGTGTTCTCAGGGATGATGAGATGTCTGTAGAAAGAGAGAGAGGGCAATTGCTTCACTCCAATGTGCTCTCAGGGAAACAGAGCAAGGAAATAGCAGGAGAGTGTCGTTTATGTTCCAAGATAAAGCACATAACAGATGACATCATCCAAATCCCAATGTGAATACTGAATAATATTTGCACTTGGTTTTTTAATGTTATCCATTATTTACATAAGCTGCACTGCATATTTAGATTATCATTAAGACATTATTAAGCAAGTTTATTGAGCAAGTTTTACTTTGGCTGATACTGACAATTGTAATGTAAACAATACCTGACTCCAAACACAATGTTTTTCCTTAATATAAAGAGAATGTGACAAAAAGGCAGCAAGATGCCACATCACTAGCCAGCAATGTTGATCTGTTTTGTGACACAACAGGGGGCTGATAACTTCCTACTGACTTCTGACTAGGTCAGGGGAGCACACTAAAATAATTTGAAAGGACAAATCAGAGGTTAATTTTAAAGTTGCAATTATTATTTTACATGTACATCACTGTAAATCAGTAAAGTTAATCTGTGCTTTTTAAAGTGGATGCAACCGTCTTGCAGATGTCAGTGAGTCAGTGGTGGATACTGGCTCACCACCCCCACACATTGTGCAGTCCACTCTATTGCTTTTTGGTTTTATGCGACTGCACTAGCTCTACACTATGTGACCATTCACATAAATTAATAAATTGGGCTGTGGTTATGGTGTTGGAGTCATAATGCACGTTTTACACCAACATCAAAAAGTTTGGGCCAGTAAGACTGTATTTCTGTTAATAAGCAAGGTCATAAAAAGTGACAGTAAATGCATTTATAATGTTACAAAAGAATGTTACAAAGATAAAGTGTCTACAAAACTATTAAACAGCAAAACTGTTTTTAACATTGATGATAATAAGAAATGTTTCTTGAGCAGCAAATGAGCATATTAGACTGATTTCTGAAGGATCTTGTCACTGAAGACTGGAGGCTTTGCCATCACATAAATAAATAAAATTTTTAATTTACCTTAAATTGAAATAATATTTGACAATATTACTGTTTTACTGTTTTTTTTTTTTTTTGGATCAGATAAATGCAGCCTTGCTGAGCTTCTTTCATAAATCAAAAAAAAAAAAATCTTACCAACGACTTACCAATGTCAGCTCTAAATGATATGTTTAGGTGCTTTACTCAGAGGTTCTGTCAGCTGTAGATATGATATGTTGATTTGTACTCAATATAGTTCTGTGTGACACATTCGATTGAACTCCATTGGCCTTATTTAGCCTTTGCTGACTTTTCTGGCAGTTACTAAACGAAGGAAGAGGCCTTTAATGACCCTAGGCCTTATCACTCACTGTGAAACAAAGGAAACACTCAAAGTATTTCCTTCTCTCATCAGCACACAGTGTCCACACTCGGTGCTTCCTTCCTGAAATCCAGTGATGGATTTCTTTTACTTACATATATCAAAAGTATGATATACTGACATTCTCATGTTTTTAATTTGTAATACTTGCAGGGCTAGAAACTTTTTGGAGTTTGAACGCTGTCATTTTTAAAAGAGGGGTTTGACAAGGCCACTAATTTATAAACTTGCTAGACTTTATTAATTTGTGTCAATGTTTATGCCTGCAGCTGAAGGTGGAGCTCTCATAAATGTTATATGCGATGATGGAAAACAAGTTCTCACTCTCTGTCTCTAATTTAAGATCACTTTTATTTACTTCCCTCATCACCATTCAGTGCTAGAATACAGCAATAGTTTTAATTTGAGCTCTCTATTATTTAAAAACAGTACTGTTAATGTCAGCTGTGCTCAAATATAAGCTTTGTGTACCAGCATGACTGGCTTTTACTCTAATATTTACACTTGAAGCTTTCATACAAGCCTCAGGCAACAGGACATACTAGTCCCTGCATGAGTAGCAAAGCAATTTCAATCTAACTGTTTAAAGGTAATTTACCTATTTTTCAGTATCACACGTCTCTACTGTAATATGTATCGACAGATTCAAACACAAATTCAAAAGAAAATTGTTTCTTATGATCTCAAAAACCTGAGATTAATTTTGCAGATGAATATAAATGGTGTCTACATATGAATGTCTTTACAAAACTAAGATATTGGACTGGATAGTGAGGAAAAAGCATCCAAGAGGTGCCCAATATAACATGTACAGAAGTCAAGACAATTTAAAAGCATCCCAGATGGCACCTCATGTAACAAAATGACCAGAGTGTACAGTATCAAGGGAACAGGTGGCAACTTTGAAGAAGCTAACATATAAAAAAGTTTTAATTTTGGGTAATAAGACAAAATGGTTTATAGAAAAATAAAAGGGTTAAAAGATCAATGACAATTATATAATCTTTTACTCACCCCTATGTTATTCCAAACCTGTAGGACTTTCTTTTTTCTGAGTAACATAAAAGAAAATATTCTGGTTATTTTTTTTTTTTTTTTTTTTTGTCCATACAAAGTCAATGGTGTTTTCCAAAATATATTCTAGTGTTTTTATAAAAGACCATTATACAGGTTTGGAATGACAGGAGGTTTAGTGAATGATGACATAAATATCATTCAAAGAGTTGTCAAAGAGTCTACTATTAAAGGGGTGGTTGATTGCGATTTCACTTTTTTAATGTTAGTTACTGTGTAATGTTGTTGTTGTAATGTTGAATTAGGGAAATAACTTCAATATTGTGAAACATACTTTTCTGTGTGTTTGGAGTATATTTGAGTACGTGTGCAGCTTAATATAGCAGGGCAGATGTCGCTTACAACTGTTTGGGGTTATTTGCTGAGCTGGCATGTTTCATCTCTGTCACTCAACACATTTAAACTACACACACCCGTCTCGAGGACCAGACACTCTTTTAGATATAAATGAAAGCTACAGTTTTAGATAAAAAGTTCAAATTTGTTCTGATGGGAGAAAAGTTGGGCAGATGTAAATAATAAAAAACTCTTGGACAGTTAAAGAATAGTACTTGTCACCATCTAAAAAAATAATTTAACAATAATGTACCATGCTTTATAGCTTACATTTAAATCTGCAAAGCAGTACATTTTATGACAGCAGGTTTTATTTTAAATCCAGAAGTGAAATCTAACTCACCAACTTTTCTTCAACAGTTCTGCAACAAGTTCTCCCACAGCCTGCAAGCTGCTCTCCTGTCCTTTTTCTAGGAACAGAAATACTTCCTCTGCTCAGTTGTTCTTTCACTTTTTAACAGGATGGAAGTATTCTCATGAATTATATCAGAGGTCTGTTTTTAGATCCGTTAAGTTTAAATGTATAGCACGTGAACTTCCCCTTTCAGCCCACTCCACCCTTAACATACTGCTTTACTAATAGTTTCTTGTGTTCGACCAATGGCTGGGCAGACTCCTCCTCCTGAATAAAGCACAACTACACAGACTCCTCCTCTGGAATAACACACAGCTGTTGTCAGACTGAGCTCAGGGAAGGGGGAAGACAGCTTGGCTGTAAGAGTAAAAACAGAGGCAGACAGCAATAGTTATGCAAAGGAAATTGTGCAATTGTGAAATATGCAGTTGTGAAATATTGATTTTTTTTTTCTGCTCATGAATATTTTAATACTATTTAAAATATTAACTATTCTGTTTATTAATATTTTAAACAAACATTTTTATTAATAATAGTTTTATTTTTGTTATTAATATTGTCAGCAGGGCTGTCAATCATTATTATTATTATTTTTTTTTTAAATCTAACAAAATAATAATAATGTAAAATGCAATTAATGAATCAAATAAGCTATATCAAAATATGCTGAAAAAGCCCAAATATTAAAGGGATAGTTCCCAAAAATTAAAATTCTGTCATTAATTACTCACCCTTATGTCGTTCCAAACCCGTAAGACCTTTGTTCATCTTCGGAACACAAATTAAGTTATTTTTGATGAAATCCGTGAGCTTTCTGACCCTGGATAGACAGCAAGGGTACTACCACATTCAAGACCCAGAAATGTAGTAAGGACATTGTTAAAATAGTCCATGTGACGTCAGTGTTTCAACCGTAATTTGATGAAGCTTCAAGAATACTTTTTGTGTGCAAAGAAAACAAAAATAACTTTATTCAACAGTTTCTTCTCTTCCGGGTCAATCTCCACCACCATTCACGAGAGCACCACAACCAATGATCTGGCAAAACGTAAAAAAGAAAAAAAGTTACAACTTGCCATGAGATTTTGTTGACCATTATCCAAAGTCCTTCTGCATGCCCAAATATTGTAATATTAAACACTGATTAAATCAATAAATTTGTCTATATGGAGCAACTGCAGTTTTGGTTGTCCAGCTATTGTATCAGCTCTAGAGAAGGCAGGAAAACAAAAGCAGCGGATGAAGGACTAGACTTCATGAATGCATCCAGTCACACCTGCTCATGTTCACGCCGGCCAACTGCAATCTCACACCTAGAAAAATAAGCTACAATTCATCAGACAGTGACTGTAGCACTTGCCATCTGTCCCTGGATCTACATGCAGGTTTCCCTGTATTTGTGAATTCAGGTGTGTTATCCTGCACAGCCATTTAAAATAGATGACTATGATTCTCTGTATAATTAAATAATAATAAAAAAATAAAAATAAAAAAAAAAAGCTCTTAAGTGCAACAAATAATTTGTAGTAAAATATTTATATGCAAACACTAAACGGTGCAAATCTACAATAATTGAATACAACAACTATCCCCACACTTAATCTCACAGATAAACTGCTGCACATGTTTTTGCTACTGGTCCACACACACACAAAAAGAAACTGCAAATGACTCAGCAGGAAAAGAAAATCATCAGAAACATTGATTGGTTGATGGCACCATAAGAACACGTCCCAAACTCCTCACTACAGCAACTATACTGAGATGTGACATGAAAGACAGTAGGAAAAAGGAACTCATGAGTGCATTTCATGTTTTGAAGAGCTCTCAAAAGATAATCTGTCACTGGTAAAATATTTACTAAAATATAATTATAGTAAGTACTT
This sequence comes from Spinibarbus caldwelli, assembly GCA_039654775.1. Taxonomy (NCBI): domain Eukaryota; kingdom Metazoa; phylum Chordata; class Actinopteri; order Cypriniformes; family Cyprinidae; genus Spinibarbus; species Spinibarbus caldwelli. The sequence continues at coordinate 19,518,593 of CM077232.1, forward strand.
GCAGTTTGTATTCTTCCTATGAAAATAATTTTGTCAGAATACTTGGCAACTTTTGAACAGAATTGTTCAACATCTACCCAGCCAAACCTTGACCCTAAATTACATATGCCTATTGATCACCACCACCTATTTCACAGGAATGAAATAACTTTTCATTTAGTCCTTTCATCTGTGATTCGTTTCGCATTTTCATTTTAGAGGGGTCTTTATTTTTAATGATGGTATGTACATCAGACTCTAACTTTAATGTACTTTGAATGAAGCAATTAATTTTAAATGTGATTATTTCGGCCAGTTAAGCACGGTGTGACAATACATAATAAGGGCTTTAATTATTCATCAAATTGCAACACCTAGGACAATCCAAGCAGTATGTTTAATTTAATATTATTAAATTAAATATATAATATCCTACTGGCCATCCGTTGAGGGTGTCCTCCGCCCCTGGCCTGAGATGCAGGGACAGGCTCTAGCCCCTGGTGACCCTGAAGAGGATAAAGTGGTTTGGAAATAGATGGATATAATATACAGTGTGATTAGTATAAATATTCATAAAGAAATAAATTTGTTTCCAATGCATCCTCTTTATTAAGTGTACTCAAGAGTCTCAGTGCCATTTTGATTGACTTTGAGATTGTGATATGAATTCGACTTGGTTATGTCAGAAGAGACTGGGATTTTAATTGCTGTCATTTTCTTCCCTAAAAAATGAGGGGTGACTTGTGACTGCTGGATAGCACATATGCCGTGCAAACTGTTTTTCATTTCTGCTTTGCATGGACCAGATGCTGTCCCATTCTCTCCCTGAACTCCATCAATGACTTGAGAACATTATTTCTGCATACGGTGCTATCTTGAGGGGTGCCATATCTGTTTAAAGACTTCTTAATTAATGATATCCTTCATTAGCACAGAAAAACTAACACATAATAAATTAGCCTGACTAAAACTTCCTGACACAAGCTATATTCAAGTATAGCTCACAACAAACAAACAGAAGATTATGTCATTGTTGGGAAATTTCAAGGTTGAAATGAAAACTGGGCCCCTTTGATGATATATCACACACACACACACACACACACACACACACACACACACACACACACACACACACACACACACACACAAAAGGAAATCCAATGCCATTATGTACTTACTGTCATGTTGTTCATAAAATCTGTATTATTTTTAAAAATTTTATTTTTTTAGGTGAACCTGAAAGGAGATATTTTACCAACCAAGACTCATTGGAAAAACATGCCTGTGTCAACATTTCCAAAAAATTATAGCACGTTGCTTGCACATTTCTCAACACTTTCAAAGTGAAATGTCACTAGTGCCACTAAAAAGCGCATTGAATTGAACACATGAATGTGAATCTGGCACCCTAAACCTAAACGACAGAGTAAAAAAAGCAAATATGAGAAAAAAATAATGCATTTGCTGATGCATCCATGCCAATTTTGCTTGCTTTTACAAACTTTGAGCTTTTTATCCTGGCTCGTGTTTCAAGGGACTCATAACAGTGCGCTCTGTATCATAAGTGCAATGCTTACCAGGTGAGCTACAAAGCAAGTTTACTTCATCAGAAAGCCACATGTGTAACTAGTAATGTGATACAAGCTGGTTGTATTCATTTAGGAAATAACAGTATTTGTGCTAAGAGGACCAGGTACATCCATGGTCAACATTTGCTTTCATCATAAGGAAAAGAGAAGAAATAATGAATAAATAAAATCAAACCGTTATGGTAGAACATAAGAGTAAATGGCAGAATTTTTATTTGAAATATTACTTTAACTTGTATGACATCTGTATGCCAGTTTACAATTTTACAGAGATAACAAACGTGTTAATAGATTCAGTAAGCTTGGTGTGCTAATTAAAGGTTAAATCAGTCAATTTTCCTGATATATGACACCCAAAATGAATACATACTCAAAACTTCTCTCAGCAAGTGCAGTTGATTGTTTGAATAACCAATCCGGCCTTGTGGGTAGCTTTGCATTTTACCTAAAACACTAGATTACAAACATTTCTTTCAACGATATGTCCTCACAAAACTCCCCACTAATCCTTGGGTGTCTCTTAGCTTTTGCGACAGTCATTCTCTTCCATTAGTGAGATGGGTGTTTACAGTAATTACCGAGAACAAGGTCCCTCATTCTTTAAGGCAAGATTGTTTAGACAGACCTCTGATTGGCTGCCTTTGAGAACACTACAGCCTCCTGACACATAGACAGAGAGAAATTGTGCAAGAAATTACATTAGCACTTCTATTTGCAACGTGTTGATTATTTTAAATGGCAAACATGCTAGCAGTGTGTACTTGTACTGTAGGTAATGACCTGAACTTAAAGTGTTTATTTTAGGAGCAAATGGCCTGATGTCTTCAGCAGAATTTGTAAAATTTCAAAATACTGAAGAGTATCCTTTCTTCCGCCCCTCCTCTTCAGACTCGACGCTCAGGCGGGTTGCCAGATTGAGGACATGCAACAGGAATATGACTCTGGTCATAGAGATTTTTAGGTGGCTGCAGAGGCTTTTTAGGTCAGACAGAATACGCAATCTCTGACCAACTTTGTTTGCTGGCTTCCCTGACTGCAATATGTTGTGCTTCCTGCCAGCTGTCAATTTCGTGGTGTCGAAATGCTATTGGGTAAATTGGAAGTTGGCGGAATCACACAGACCACAACCAAAATAAACATTCTGAAACGGAATGCACATTTCAAAGTAGAATAACTAGCTGTGCCTTTTTTTTTTTTTTTTTGAGAAACAGGTATGTGAACTTAGCACATTTCCTAAATATCTGCAAACATATTATGGTATTTTTATAATATTTTTATTTTTATTCTTAGAACGCTAACTTAAACTTTGATTTTAACTTAATCATCTTAAAATATGCATGGGACTAGGTGCTATATAACAGCAAAGTTCCTCATTGGCCATATCTGCAACACCTCCAGGCAGCTATTTCAGGCATCCAAGACCAACTCCTATCTATCTGAATGGGGAAATCCTGAAATCTTAAAAACTCCACTCTCACATTTCCACACTCACATTTAAATAACATATTTCAAATCAGAAACAAAAGGGGTAAAGGAGTTTTCACAGCAAATATCGATATACAGTTTGTGATGTATTTCTGATTATTAAATTAGTTAATCAGCATATACATTTAGAATACAATTAAAAATAGTATTTCAGCAAATGCAGCATTTTAATGCATGTTAAACTACTTCTAACCTTGGCATTTACCTTGGTACCTTCTCAGCCCACCATTTCACATAATCACTACATCCCCCCACAACAAACAACCTTGAGAGGAAAATCAATTTTAATTGGTTGTGTAGACAAACTTCCTCTCTTGACATTGGTTTGATGGTTTCAATCAAGGACAGTGAAACTCCTTCTGTTTAAACTGCATCAGAGAACGTTTGAGGGTATGTGCTGTGCACCATGATCAAAAGCTGATCATAAAAATAGCAGCCAAGACAAAATACCATATACATGCATTGCTGATAATACAAAGTCTGTGCAGGTAACTCAAGAAGAGACTCAAGAACCCGTTAAATTACTGACAGACATGAGTATTAACAATCAGGAGATGTGCACAGTCAACTAGAGCAAGTCGGTTCATCAGCGATAACAATCCAGGACTATAATGAGGTACTAACTTAAGACTCCAGTACAGGATTTCACCTACACTCAGCTTTTCTGTTTCCCAGAATTGATAGAATCTGGATGATCAATATACATCACGAAAACACCACCAACAGCAACACTTTACTGTGATGATGCTCCCAGTAGGGGGTGCACTGGTTTCTCATCAGAGAACCATGAGATGCTTGCAACTTTTTTACCGACCTACCAGCTTAACTTCTAACTATTTTTGCTAACTCTAAAATGATTGGATTTAAAAAAAAAAAAAAAAAAAAAAAATCACTAAAATGGAAAATGTTGAAAATGAACAAAATTAATGGATTAGGGTTAGTAAAGGGTTATTTGATTCTAAAATTCACTAAAATTCTGTTACCACTTTTACTCTCATATCATTCCAAACTGCAGAATATAGAAGAAGACTGAGAAATGTCTAATTATTGTTGCCCATACAGTGGAAGTCAAAGGTCACTGAAACAGTTTGGTTACAACATACTGTCCCGAAGAACAGGACATTTAATAAGGAAATAAAAAAGTAGGCAGGGACTTGATTTCTATCACTGAATTGACTGAATCATGAAAAGTGGCCATTATGTAACAGAATGAAAACAAACTAAATGCAAGTTTGCTAAAACAATGCCTAAACCACTGGCTATTGGTTACCATTTTAAATGCAAAAGATAAGTAATTTCAAAAAAAGAAATAATTATTAAGAATTATAGGACATAATTATTAGATTAAGGATCATGAAGACTACAAATGCTAGTCTTTGGAATAACATGCCTTGGCAGAAACGTGTTCCCTTTTGTCTTCCGTTTACATATTCCCTGTTCTTTTTTTTTTTTTTAGTTCATTGACTTAAATACCTCACTCTCAATCCATTTAATTTCATAGTCTCCCTCTCACACTCACAAAGATTCCTCAGTCTCTGAATGCTGGAAAGTTGGAACAAAAAAGGAATGTAAATATGCAATGAGGACGAGGAGTCAAAGGGCTAAAGGCAGTTGACTGGAAATCTATGATGTTTGTATTGGCTCAGTAATGGACAACAGAAGCCAACACACGAGTGTCAGCACACACTCCAGACACTGGCTGTTGGAATGAAAATAAAATCTGCCTGTTCCAGGGCCACACTGAGCTGTGTATGACTCTGTGTGTGTGGATTATAAACTAAAATGGAAAATGTTTCTTGAGAAACAGAAACCTGATTAACTGAACGTGTCCCCACTAAATGAAAATATTAAAAAGAGATAGCTCCATAAATAAATACATATAAGGTTGCATGCACTTTTTTCTGTTAGTTTCCTTTTCTGTTGTAACACATGGAGCCATAACAGTTTCAGAATATAAACAGATTTTAATCAAATACTATTATTATGGTACATCCAATAACCACAATAAAATCCTTAAAAAACACATTTGAATCTCAAGGCAGTTTGCAATGATAACAGACCAACAAGTATGATTAAAAATGTCATATAGCTTATAAAGACAAACAAACAGTTGAAGGTAGTGCAGGCAGTTTCTGTGCTTCTGGTGTCACCAAGTGGAACTACAAAAATAAAGCAACCTTTGCAAACGACCCTTTCATGCGTTACACCCCCGCCAACTCCAACATCACAAACACAGCTCTTACAGGTTTATAAAAGTTAAGACACATCTCAGAGGGTAAAAATAGGCTACTTTCTATAAAAGATCCAACATATTAGGAATACTTTTAATTTGAAGATTAGCTTACCTGTCAAGAAGAAACGCTCCGGTTACTGACGTAACCTCGGTTCCCTGAGATAAGGGAACGAGCATTGTGTATGGGGAAAACTCCTGTTTTACTCTGTACTGAAGCCTGATTTGTTCACGTTTGTGTAGCAGCACAAACCATTGGTGCTTTAGCCCACCAGAAAGGGTGGAGCCGATTTGCTATATAAGTCGGCTAACAGCAGCATTCATCAGATCATTCGACTGAAGCGACAGTCATCGATTCGCACATCTTATAGCGCAGCAAGTGATACAACGCTCGTTCCCTTATCTCAGGGAACCGAGGTTACGTCAACGTTCCCTTTCGAATGTTCACTCACGTTGTGTATGGGGAACGCGTCCAATCACGCCACACTATGAGCAGATACAGGACATCCTACACTGCGAGCCCAGTCCCGGAGCACTAATAAGGACCCCTAAAAACTTGAGCACATTGCGCCCCAAGCTAGTAGCTGAGAGCTCTAATATAACCACTTCGCCCAAGGGGAAGAGTGGAACATCAAACAGACAGAACTTGTGCCTGCAAAGCAGGGACGTCTAAGTTATAAAATCTGGCAAATGTGGACGGAGACGACCAACCGGCAGCCGCACAGATCTCACCAATAGATATTCCACTGGACCACGCCCAGGAGGAGGCCATCCCTCTTGTGGAATGGGCTCTCACACCTATAGGGCATTGCAAACCTTTTGATGTGTAAGCCAAGGCTATCGCATCAACAATCCGGTGAGAAAGTCGCTGCTTTGTGGCTGGCAGTCCTTTATGGTGGCCTCCAAAGCAAACGAACAGCTGCTCAGACTGCCTAAACAGAGCATGTTTGGACCCTGCTCACCATCTGTAATGGGGAGCGCCAATAGGGAGATCACCTGAGCTCTGAATGGAGTTGAGAGCACCTTAAGAACATAACCATGTCTTGGTTTAAGAATGACCATTAGGCCCAAACTCAAGACACAAGGCGCTGATCGACAGCGCTTGCAAGTCACCTACTCGCTTAACTGATGCCAAGGCAAGGAGGAGGGCCGTTTTAAGCGATAATGGCCGCAAATCGGCCGAGCTCAGCAGCTCAAATGGGGGCCATCTTGCAGGACTATAGACAAGTACCAAAACAGCACGGTCTGAGGGCGAGGAGGATTCAGCCTCCTTGCGCCCTTCAGGAATTTAACGACCAGGTCGTTCCTGCCGATTGAATGGCCAGCTTCGAGAGAATGGTTCACCACAATAGCTGCCACATACACTTTGAGCGTGGAGGTGGCACGCCCCTTATCCAGCAGCTCTTGCAAAAAGGTTAGTACGTGGGACACGTCACATGATATCGGGTCCAAACTCCGTGCAGAACATCAGTTAAGGAAGACCGACCATTTTTGGCTGTAAAGCCGTCTTGTAGACGGCGCTCTCGTCTCCAAAATGGTACTGCTTACTCTTGCTGGGAGCTAATTAAGCTCCCGTCGAGGCACCATACATGAAGGCTCCACAGCTCCAGCAGGGGATGTCAAATCATGCCTTTCGCCTGCGAGAGAAGGTTCCTCCTCAGGGGAATGGGCCACGGGGCTGCTGCTGAGAACTGCACTAGCTCTGGGAACCAGGCCTGGTTCCTCCAGAGCGGGGCCACTAGGAAGAGGGAAGACTTGGTCTCCTTGACCCACCTGACGACCTGAGGAATCAGGGTAATCGGGGGAAATGCGTATAGGCGAGCACTGGGCCAGTTGTGGGCCAGAGTATCTCGCTGTATCAAGAAGAATGTTGGGCAGTGAGAGTTGTCTTCTGAGGCAAAGAGGTTGACCTCTGCCCTCCCAAAGACTGACCAGATCTCTTGAACCGTTTGAGGGTGTAATGCCCATTCGCCTGGGGCTACCTTGCCTCTGGATAGCATGTCTGCGCCAAGGTTCAGTCTGCCCGGCACATGAACCGCCCTTAGTGAGAGGAGTTATTTTTGTGCCCAAAAGAGGAGGCGACGAGGCATCCTGCAAAGAGTGTGTGACCTGAGACCGCCTTGGTGATTGATATAAGCCACCACCGTCATGCTGTCCGTCCGGACCAAAACGTGGTGCCCTTTCAAGGCTGGAAGGAAAGTTTTCAGGGCTAAGAAAACCACCAACATCTATAGGCAGTTGATATGCAGGCGTTGCTCCGGGGCTGTCTCAGAGGGCAAAGAGCCGCATCTACGCACTTCATGAAAGTGCGCGGGGCCAGAGACAGTCCAAACGGAAGGACTGTATACTGATAGGCCACTCCCTCGAACGCGAATCTCAAGAACGGTCTGTGATGGGGGGCTAGGTGGATGTGAAAGTATGCATCTTTCAGATCCACGGTCAAGGACCAGTCCTTGGGGCAAATGTGCACGAGGATCTGTTTGATAGTCAACATCTTGAACGACCTGCACATAAGCGAGTTGTTCAGATGCCTAAGATCCAGAATGGATAGAGCGCTTTGTTGTCCGGAACAGAAGTTTGAATGATGCCTCTGAAGCGAGGTGGCCTGCGAGCGAACTGGAGCGAGTAGCCTCGTCGAATTGTTTTTAAAACCCAACTTGACACTCCCAGAATGGCTGCCCAGGCCGTGAAACGGGAAGTGAGAGGGTTTATTTTTTCGAATGAGAGCTCGCCGAGAAAAGACGGGGAGCTCACATTCGCGTGAGAGTGTGAGAGAGTATGAAGAGAAAATTTGCTCTTTATTGTATGTGGGTCCACTATCACAGCGGTAAAACATTCGGGTATGTGCTGCACCTGCAGGATGTGACCCGCTGGGAATGAAACTCGGAGGGTTGGAGAATGAAAGCGAGCTGTTTTTCGGGCATTCCGGCCGAGGCGAGAACAGAGCCCCTCCTCTTCCTCTCTAGCGCATCAGGACGGCTTAGGCGGCTTGGGCGGGGACCTTGATGCTTCGGAAAGGGGAAGCGTTTCGCCGTCCGGGAGCACTGTTGCAGCCCAGGCTCGGATTTGCATTGGAGCTGAGGCTGTGCCGGCTTTGCAGGCTGAGTGGCGGGATTCTTCTGGCGGCCCGCAGCCGCGGGGCCAGAGCGCTTGGGGAGGAAGTGACGCAGCACCTGCGACGTCTTCTGAGCCTTCGAAAATCTCTCCGCAAACCCGTCCAGAGCGGGGCCGAACAGACCCTTCGGCGAGACCGGTGAGTCGAGGAAGGCCATTTCTCAGCGTCCCTGATCTCAGTGAGGTTTATCCATAGGTGGCGCTCCAGCACCACCAAACTGGCCGTGGTCTTGCTGATCACCTGCGCCGCTGCTTTAGTAGCGCGCAGCTCCTTGAAAGCCTCCTGGTGTTCTTGGCCAGACTCGTCCATGCTGTGGAGAAACTTGGCTTGAAACACCTGGAGAACCGCCATTGTATGCAGGGCTGACCCGGCCTGGCCGGCCGCTGCATAAGCCCTGTTAGCAAGCGCCGAGGTGGTCCTGCAGGGCTTAGAGGGATGCGCTGCATGGGCCTTCAATCCGAGGGCAGATGGTGGGCACAGATGAGCAGCAACCGCTTCCTCCAGAGGTGGGAGCTTGCTGTATCCCTTGTCGTCAGCGCCGTCAACGGTGGTGAGAGCTGCTGCTGTAGAGGGATTTACTCGGGCCGAGTAGGGGGCGCGCCACGTCTTGGTGAGCTTGTCATGAACTGCAGGCAGGAATGGGGCGGGGCGTTGGCGAGAGGATTGTTGACGGCTTCCCGGCAGGTATTACTCGTGTAACAGGCCGTGGACGGGTTCTTCCGGAGCCGACCACTCGAGGCCCAGATCCTCTACCACCTTAGACAGGACATGGATGAGCTCGGCTTCCGGCTTCAGCCTCAGAGCTTGAGAGGGGGGAGTGACTTCAGGCTCCTCACCAGAATCTCCCCACTCCTCTGCATCAGACGCTGCCAAGGACATGGAGTCGTCGGCGGTAACTTCCTCGATGCTGACGTCCTCTTCAGACGCGCCGAATGAGACCAGACTGCTCGCAGCCGAAGAGGGGAGCTGGTCTTCCTGTGTGAAACACACCGGTGAGGCAAGAGGACGCGGAGAGGGCGGGCGCTGAGCCGGCGTGACACCACTCGAGCCCGCTGAGAAGGACCCGCTGCCCCGCTGTTTCTTTCTCTTTGGAGAGAAAGGAGACGGGAGGCCTGAGCGAGGGGGACCGCCTTCGTGAAAAAATGCGATCCGCTAGCGGAGATGGGAAAGACTCATACTCCCGCAATGGGAGCATGAGCCATCAGTGAGCACAACCTAACCCAGGCTTCAGTCCAGAGTAAAACAGGAGTTTTCCCCATACATAACGTGAGTGAACGTTCGAAAGGGAACTCCACAAGTTCGTGGTATCGATTGAAACCCAAACATTCCATCAAATTCATCCATCTTGTAAAAACACTGCCAGCGTTTACCCTTGATTTACCTCATTGTCTGTCTGTGCATATTTTGGCAAGTCAATGAATTTTGGCTTTTACTTCTGTAACAGAATCAGAATTTCTGTTTCCACACCGGCTAAACACCCTCTAGCTCATCTAGTCAGCCTGCTACAGTAGCCAGCCAAACTCTCGCTATTGGCTTCACAGAGGTATGCAAATACATAGATTGACAGGCAGGTAATACCTATCATTGCATTTGGACCAAATTGGATTGGCCAAACGTTTTATGGTCCTGAGACTTTCACAGAAGATATATTTATTTATTTATTTTTATATTTAGAGCGCTTTAATTATTGGTTGCTATTAGGATGTGAAGAGACTTCCAATCAGCATAACAAAAATGTTTCTGGGAAAAAATGCCTACTCTACTTTTAATATTGAATGGGTTATATTTTAGAAACCACATTCACACTCAGCTATCGCGTCTCTCCGAGCAACCCATTGTATTTTTCGTCCTGAATGAATCTGTGTTTTGGAACGAATAGATTGAGTGAACCAGTGTTTTGAATCGGTTTGAGTTAACGAATCAATGACTCACTGATAAACAGGCAACTTGTCGACACCTGACATACTGTACTTTAATGAATAATTCCACAAAAAAAAGTTACTGTCATCAGTTATAATCAGAATTTGTTGATGCTGCAGTTATTTGCCATACACATCATTTCATTTATCTAGACCCATTAATTAACTTCTACCTGACTAATAATATTTCTATTGGGAATACAGTCATGTTAGTTGCCACAGACTGTTGTCTGTGACTGTTCAGACTCACCACGTGTGTTATCGTGTCCAAATCTTTCTGTTCATTTACTATCAAACACAATTAGTCAGTGAGTGACAAACACACTGGGTTATAAATGTTCAGACCTGTGAACTTCAGTTTAGCCACACGGGAGGCAGTCAAATCAATTACAGCATGTGTTTGTTCTCTCTGACACGGCACGGCTGAATAGCTGTGACCTTGCAAAGATACCCTCTGTTCTTCGCCTCTATCTGTAGGGATCAGTAATCATTTAAATGGAAATTTCCTCCCAACAGTGTGTAAAAACTGGGGCAAACTGCTCTGTTCGGTTGACACCAAAGACCACCCAGTGGCTGGAACTGAGTCTTATAAATGCAAACTGCTTGGGTTATCAGTGCAGAAGAAATGCATAGTTATTCCTTATTGTTCAAGTCATCTTTTTTCCAGAATAAGGTTCTGATTGTTTTGCACACTAGACTGCCCCCAATATGGGTTAAAAAATCCTTTCTGTGCTCACTCAGAGGGACAAATAATATTGAGCAGGTTCTGCGAACTGAAGGGAGGGTGAAACCTTTCATTGGTACTGCATGGGGTCTCTGGAGCTGTTTAACTTCGTGGGTGACATCCTGACCTCAGCTTCCTTTCACTGACAAAGTAATTTCCCTCTTGAGGTACAGTGCAAAATCACTGCGCTAGAACACACTGAATCCACGTGACATCCAGCATGAAATACTGACTATTCAGCTGAACTTTGGTTTGGGAATTAATTGAATAGTATGTAAAAGCACAATTGTGTCTTTATATATGCCGCTGGAGAAACAACCTTTTACATGGTATTGATTACCAATTAGGTCACAATCATATGATGTAGGCTTCAGCACTTTGCAGTTTCTTTGAAATCCATTTACCAATGAATAAACTCACCTAAGAGAGATCTTCTCAGCTGCAAGTGAGTCACATGTGTTCAGCATCTAAAATAGTTGTACCTCATATAAGGTATTATATAACATAACTATAAAGAGCAATTTTACTTATTCTATGTCAGTATATAAAAATGAACACTTAAGATAATTTGTTTGATATATTTTTAAATCTGTGTAACATAACCATTTCATATGAGCTCTTTGCATTGACAATGACAGTATTTGCCTTTGGCAAGAACATTAGCCAAGAGAAACTTAAAACTGTCCAGGAATGTATTTGAATAATTACACCCTAAAAAGTGACCTTTCAATGACTTCACTGAACTGATTTAAGGAGCTGATCCAATCTGATTTCTCACGTCAGATATCAACAGATACTGTACAACTATGTGATTCTCAAAGACACTGAAATCACTCTTGCACTCTCATTGAAACATTGTCTCTGTACCAGCATTGTTAAAAGGAAGGGAGAAGATACTTGACAACACTTTTAGAAATAGAAGGCAAATCAGCTTTGCTTTCAAAGGTTTCAGAATGTCTGTGTTAGAACAAAATGCCAGAACTAACACAACTAAGCCCAAACAACAGCTAATGTGCAGATATATCAGAATACTGTGTGGTTTATTGTGAAGCTTACTAATGCATTTTCCAGAATGGTGCTTAAAATTCCCAGTGCAGAGCAAGTAAAAATTCATTCCTCTTGCTAATGTATATGAAATTGGCTGATATGTACTCCTTCCTTTTTGACTATTTCTGATGCTCTGTGAGATGAGCACTCAGTATTACAACTGCAGCCCAAAAATGTAATGCTTTTTTGGCTAAAATATGTGGCATTACAAAATTGGACAGTGTGTTAGACATACCGTATGTTATTGCGATTGAAAGTTACTGCCAAAAATTGACTTCTGTGCCACTACAATTTGCTGTCTATTTTTAACTAATAAAGTGTTATATCTTTACAGTTCATATTCAGTATCAAATGATACTGAAAATTACTTAATTATATTGCAATAACTGCTTTTAGTTTTTATGATTAAAAAAACACTGTCAATAGAGAACAATATGCCTTACAGTGATGCATTCCACACAACAATTTCCTAATTCTTAATTTCTTAAATCTTAATTTTTGAGCATTAAAAGCAACACTTACTGTTTTGCTTTTGGAGCTTTCAAACCCTTTGTGCTTATTTGGGCTCCAGTGTAGGCAGGCCCTGCTCCAGAATCAAATCACTGAGGGTGCTTCTTAAATTAGTGAGGGTGCTCTAACACACACACACACACACATATATATATATATATATATATATACACACAGGTGCATCTCAATAAATTAGAATGTCGTGGAAAAGTTCATTTATTTAAGTAATTCAACTCAAATTGTGAAACTCGTGTATTAAATAAATTCAATGCACACAGACTGAAGTAGTTTAAGTCTTTGGTTCTTTTAATTGTGATGATTTTTGCTCACATTTAACAAAAATCCACCAATTCACTATCTCAACAAATTAGAATACGGTGACATGCCAAACAGCTAATCAACTCAAAACACCTGCAAAGGTTTCTTGAGCCTTCAAAATGGTCTCTCAGTTTGGTTCACTAGGCTACACAATCATGGGGAAGAATGCTGATCTGACAGTTGTCCAGAAGACAATCATTGACACCCTTCACAAGGAGGGTAAGCCACAAACATTCATTACCAAAGAAGCTGGCTGTTCACAGAGTGCTGTATCCAAGCATGTTAACAGAAAGTTGAGTGGAAGGAAAAAGTGTGGACCAACCTAGAGAACTGCAGCCTTATGAGGATTGTCAAGCAAAATCGATTCAAGAATTTGGGTGAACTTCACAAGGAACGGACTGATGCTGGGGTCAAGGCATCAAGAGCCACCACACACAGACGTGTCAAGGAATTTGGTTACAGTTGTCGTATTCCTCTTGTTAAGCCACTCCTAAACCACAGACAATGTCAGAGGCGTCTTACCTGGGCTAAGGAGAAGAAGAACTGGACTGTTGCCCAGTGGTCCAAAGTCCTCTTTTCAGATGAGAGCAAGTTTTGTATTTCATTTGGAAACCAAGGTCCTAGAGTCTGGAGGAAGGGTGGAGAAGCTCATAGCCCAAGTTGCTTGAAGTCCAGTGTTAAGTTTTCACAGTCTGTGATGATTTGGGTTGCAATGTCATCTGCTGGTGTTGGTCCATTGTGTTTTTTGAAAACCAAAGTCAATGCACCCGTTTACCAAGAAATTTTGGAGCACTTCATGCTTCCTTCTGCTGACCAGCTTTTTAAAGATGCTGATTTCCTTTTCCAGCAGGATTTGGCACCTGCCCACACTGCCAAAAGCACCAAAAGTTGGTTAAATGACCATGGTGTTGGTGTGCTTGACTGGCCAGCAAACGCACCAGACCTGAACCCCATAGAGAATCTATGGGGTATTGTCAAGAGGAAAATGAGAAACAAGAGACCAAAAAATGCAGATGAGCTGAAGGCCACTGTCAAAGAAACCTGGGCTTCCATACCACCTCAGCAGTGCCACAAACTGATCACCTCCATGCCACGTCGAATTGAGGCAGTAATTAAAGCAAAAGGAGCCCCTACCAAGTATTGAGTACATATACAGTAGATGAACATACTTTCCAGAAGGCCAACAATTCACTAAATTTTTTTTTATTGGTCTTATGAAGTGTTCTAATTTGTTGAGATAGTGAATTGGTGGGTTTTTGTTAAATGTGAGCCAAAATCATCACAATTAAAAGAACCAAAGACTTAAACTACTTCAGTCTGTGTGCACTGAATTTATTTAATATACGAGTTTCACAATTTGAGTTGAATTACTGAAATAACTGAACTTTTCCACGACATTCTAATTTATTGAGATGCACCTGTATATATATATATAACCCGTGCTGGCAAAATGAGTGTGAATGTGCACGGTCTAATTTTGAGCTACAGACCAAAAAAAAAAAATAAAAATAAAAATAAATAAATAAAAATTAAAAAAATTAAAAGTAAAAAATGTCAGTTTTGGTCGAATTTGAGGTTATCACAAACTTGAGTTAATTAAACCTTCTTCTGGAGATAACAATGCTCCAAATAGTAATTAAAATGAACTTTATTTGTACGTTTTCTGAGAGGAGTAGCCTACCCTTTTTTCTGCTCACTTCTGGATTACTGCTGCTGCTCACCACCAGTAGGTTTATTGTTGCAAAGCACAGCATTCCAGCTTTGTGAATATTTATAACGAATTCTCCATGACATAAGTCCAAACCAGTGAAATGTGATTTTTAAACCCATGCTGATGAAAACAAAGGATTGCACTGCAAAGCGCATATATAAGACGTGCCTTTCCGAGAGCGCGCGATCTCCCTATAAAGTATATTATTGCGAAATATGGCTTGGCAAGATTCACAGAAACATAATGTTGTCTTACATGAACGTTTAGTTAATGGTTGGGGGAAAGTAACATTATATGTGTAACGTGTAACATTATATTGGATCCGTGCATTAGGTCTTAATATAGATCTGTCTCAATTAATCAAACATTAAAAGAAAAGATGGAATCACTCGTTGCTCTTGATTAAACTACTGTTTATTTGCATTTTTGTTCTTGTTTTTAATAATAACGATAAAATAAAATAACTATATTAATAATTATATAGTAATTATTTTAAAGAAAAGAATAGGAGGAAAATATGCAACGGTTGCTTGGTGATTTTGGTTTGGAATCTTCAGAAAACTTAAACTCGATATTTCTCAGAATCAACTCTGCTGACTCTATCACCTTCAAACTCATCATTTGCTCAGTCATTTTTTGTCCGATTCCAACAAATCAAATATCTTTTTGAAGGCATTTTAATGGGGAATATGAAAATAAAAAGAAATAATTTTGGAAAAATTGCTCATTACCTACTCATTTACCAGCACGGGTCACACACACACACACACACACACACACACACACACACGCACGCATATATAGGCTCCCTTTCTAATCACTAGGGCTGTCATTCATCTTAGTTAATCGCTATCTCACAAACTTACGTTATAATTAATGAAGTTCTTGCACAGTGAATCTCTTTTTTACATCGCGTCGACACTTAATGAGATCATTCCTACGGAACATAACACCTGAACAAAAACTCCGGCAATTTAAGTGTCTTAAACGCCTCTGATTTGCTGTTAGGCTCAAGAAATCAACAGATATGTCTGTGAATGGATACAATGCTCAACGCTGCAAAAACACGATGAAATAGAAACCGATCTCCAGAGCGCAAACCATAACGCGCTGGATAGTTTGCCAAATCTGCAATAAAACGCCATTATTACAGCTTTAACTGAGGGTGCTTTTGATTTCGTTTGAGGGTGCTTAGCAATGCTTAGCACCCTCAAGCACCCCCGTAGAGCCGGGCCTGAGTGTAGGCAACTGTCTTTTTTCAGTAAGCTTTCTGTAGTCTCTCTCTCTCTCTTTGTGGGCAATTTTCCCCAATGAATGCTCATATCAGTGCATTATCAACCCTTTTGATGGAACCTGAATGGTCCCTGGCCTGTTATTGGCCACATGGGGACTCTAATAATTTCAATGTAATATTTCTCCACAGGGGATGAAGGTGGGCTGTAATTTGTGAACTGTCAGGTGGTGGACTCCAGTAAAATCTTTGAGGGTTGTAGTGGGACATATTCACTTCTTATGGCATAATTTTTCTCTGCTCACATGGACAGAACTAAAGGTGAGGTCATACTGGCAAAAGCTGGCAGCCAAAGAAGGTCCATTGTCCATTGTCAACAGTATATGAAGCACTGATTACTCAGAGGTTACTTACAGTACAAAGTGGCTGCTTTAAATCTGTAAACATGATGAATTGACATATTCAAAGTTTAATGGAAATCCGAGTGGAGAAATGTTTCACCTCACAAAAAAAATTCTGTTTGTGTGGATTTCTCTTGGAATGACTGCATTTTACCATGGAATTTTGCCATACAAAGGTAAATGTGAACACATCCTTAATGACCCTTGAGGTGCAGTCACATTTATAGCTGCTCTGCATAATTAACAGGCGAAATCCTGTCATTCCAACATGAATTTGCACGATCTGGAGTTTCGCATGAAGGTAAAAAATTTCACCATGCTGATTTCTCATGTTCAAGTTCGTCTTATGATTTTTGCCGTGCTGACCAACAGAAAAGCTGCTTGGTTTGAAAGTGACATCTTTATAAAAATGGTATTGAGAATGAGCAATGGCCCTTTTTCTTGTTGCTGAAATTTTGTTAACATGACTGCATTAGACAGTAAAGTTTTAAACCAGGGCAGTAGCCTATATTTTTTGCATTAATAATGCAAAATGATTCACCTTAAAATACAGTAAATGTCACCATTATTGCAATCGTTCACTTTTAAACATATAAATATTACAAATGTAATTGCAATTATTTTAATCTAATGATGTTTATAACAGAAGTTGTAACACATCTAGGTGTTTTTACATTTTTAAGCAAGTAGCAAGCTTCTAGAAAAACATTTATTTCTGTATCTCCCAACAGACAGTTCAAAATGAGGTGGAGAATGAGTCAGAGGAAAACACTAGAGAGGAAGTGCTGCAGATCTCATGTTGTAAACACAAAGTGATTTTTTAATGACTTTGGGGCTCGTTTAATCCAAGTACAGTTATGTGTTCAGGTACACCTTGCTGTTTAAGGTTGAATTGACTGTAAATGCCTTGAAGATTATTTACTCTCCCTCATTTTCTGGGATTATTAACTATAGATAAAAAGAGAGGCAAGCTTATGTTGAATATTTTTGCATGGTGCCAAGCTTAAAAGATGCCTAGCTAAAAATGATAAATCCACTACAGCGCTGCCATAAGATATTTTCCTGTACTCTTCAGCTCTATATTGGGAGCAGATTTATCCAACCTCAGTTGTTTGCAGTGGAACAACAGATGGAAACTCTATTAGACAGCTGTCATTTTCTTCCAACGATATCAAAGCCTGCTGCTGTGATGTTTACTCTCATGTAACATTGTCCTGAGCTCTGTGATGGAGGAGCTGATGCCCACTAAATGTTTTTATATGAGCTGTTTCAGGGAAGATCCATAAAAAATGTTGTTCTAAGCCCCATGAATTCAAGCGACAACCCTGTCCTTATAGTCCTTTGAAAAAGACTAAATGTAAGCAAACAATTCCCATGCTCATCTATGAAATCTGTAACTGCAGCACATCATAGGGATGAATTCTCTCAGTCCCTCTGGCTGCACAGGCGCACATCAGTGATGCTTATTACATCCCTGTGCGAATGTCCTCCTGTTATTTTATCTCTCAGAACTCACACAACAACAGAACTCTATATTTTTCAGAACATCTCTCACTTTGGTAAGTTTTGGAACCTGTTGTTTTAACTTCTTAACTGTGCACCATATTTACCTTTCACTGATACTGCAGGGACGTTTGCAGATCGCTGTCTCAATCAGACAGTGTTTACATATAAGCTCTTGAGTCTGAAAAAGGACTGGGTGGGTTTTCCCTTCAGTATTACCTCCAAATACTCCATAAATTGTCTCTCAGTATGAGGCCTTGAACACTTTTAGTTTTGAGAGACTTCAGTCACGGTGAGCCTTTTCATTGCATAATTGTGCCTGTCAACCCAGACGAACATGCTGCTGAAATGTTTGGTTCACTTCTGCTGAAAAAATACTATGTAAGTCTGGTAGGGTGATAAATATTGAAGGGCTATGTCAGAACATGAAAGACATTGTTCCTATGCCTTCGTTTCCATTTTTTAGGCATGTAATGAACTCACTATATATATTTTCATTTAGCCTAAAAGCCTAATTAATAATGCTTATTGTGCAGTGCGAATGGGGCAAGAATTTCAATGAAAAATGTATGAAATGTTGCAAATTGTTGAAGCAATGGACAAAAAAGGGTATAATTTATAAAATATTTCTTATCATTATTATTATTAACCTTCATATGTAAATTCACATTATTAACCTCTTTAATATTTTTAATTCTGAAGATAAAATGAATGTTAATATCTGGCTGAAATGTTTTTAAAAATATCTGAAACTGTGAAATCTCATAAAACACTATGTGAGGCTGATGGCCATAGTAAAAGGTACAAGATCCTTCTTTTTATTCTTAATAATAGCCATTAAGATGCTCTTCATCAAAACACTTATGCACGCAAGGGGGCTTTTCATGCATTCTATATGGGCTCCCAGGTAGAAGTTCATGCTGAAAAACAGATGACCTTTTTCTGTTCGCCTGTATTTTCCTTCATTTTTTGCTGACAGAAAGCTCTTTAATGCTGTAAGTGCTGACCATTGGGATGTACTTTGCTTGGAGTGTGTTGTCTGATTATATGGGTCAGCAAATTTCCATATAAGCATACCTCTAGATAATAGGAAAACTGCCATTAGAGATTCCCAGATGGCCTGTCTGAAATGGTTTACAGTGGAAAGCGAATCAGCATGGAGAGAAAAGTATGGTGGTGCAGGTGAAGGACGATTGTTGGAAAACAAAATTAGAAAATGGAGAATTCTTTTTTTTTTTTTTTTTAAATATACATAATGTGTAAAATACATATCCATTATATTCATTTCCACATCCATCATGCTCTCGGTGTTGAAACCGAGCCTCTTCATCTGGATTCTGTGTGTGCAGCGGCTGCCACTCTCTGCTTTAGTGACAAATGAGGACAACTCTCTACATGAGATCTGAGCGGCATTAGGACTACAGCATGAGAGTCACGCTTGATAAACCCCGGTAAGAGGTGGTCATTTAAAGCCTTGACACTCGGAGGACCATCACTGATTAAAGACTGATTGACTGTCACTCACAGGCTCATCACATGCTTGCATGGAGCCCTCATGTGAATTCCTGAGAGCAGAGGTATTAAAATCCCTCTGACTTGATGATGCAGTAGGGTTTTATTTAATAATATCAATGCTTAATTAATGTAGAGTAACAAAGAAAACACTTTTACCAACATTCACTGAGTGAGAATGCGCCTCAAAAATGGGCACAACATTTGCATTTGACATACAGTCGGCAGATAATAGTCCATTGATGATGTTGATGATGATTTCCAATAGCTAAAGTATCATGTGTTATTAATATTTCACATACACTATACTGCTCAAAAGTTTGGATCAATAAGATTTTATTTTCTTGTTAAACAATTGATACATTTATTCAGCAAGGATGCATTAAATTTTATTTATTGTGTGACATTCTTCACAGAAATAAATTACAATATATTTTTTAAATTGTAATATTTCCAAATATTACTGTTTTTACTGTATTTTTAATAAAAAATGCAGCTTTGGTGGGACTTCTTTTAAAAATATACCAACTACAAACTTACTGATCACAAACTTTTGAATGGTAGTGTATATACAAAATGAATTATATAATTAACTAAACAAATAAAAAATTAATAATTATATTGCGTATAATACACTCCATCACTAAACGGCACATATGAGCATTCATACTGCTCTTCCTGTCTAAGTGGGTCAAAGTAAGCTACAGTATCCACCAAGCCTTTTGTTGTTTAGCCAACGTTATGTGAGACCACACAGCTGCAGACAACACTTTTATGAGGCTATGCTCTTATAGTGTAGAAAATCAAAAAAAGAGTTGTTGCTCTTGTCATTTGTCGACTGCAGAAACACTTTGCAGTGAGCCAGCTGGAAATTACACCACATGAGGCAAATGAAACTTTAACGATACATGCTCCTTTTGTAATTATTCTTATAATTCTGCCATCAATTTTCAAATCTAGTCTAGAGTCTTGCAGTTTAAATTGCATATGGAGAATGTATAAAATAATTGGGTATCTGGTTCATACGAAACTGTCGTTTTGCTTCTGCTATTATCTGAAAAATGCCTGCCATTTCTATATTCACCAGCTTTGGCAATAACGATTTTCTAATGTGGGGGAAATCAATTTATCCCCACCATTTTTCTCTCCAGGTAGTGGAACAAATGATAGCATATGCCTCATAGCACTGAGCCATTTTCTGCCAGTCTCTCTCTTAATCCATTTATTGAGTCCTGTGGATGTTCTGATCACTGCACACCTAAATTTATGGGCGGATTCAATCTGAAGCACAATCCCTAATGTGTGGTGCTTGTTTTGGGTCTGTATTTATTTTCAGTGATTTATAACAAGCTGAAAGCTCACATTTATTGAGCTTTCGCCATCTGACACATTAATGGATATCTCAGTGATATGAGAGACACTAAACTAGAATAGCTATTCAGGAGATCGTTTACCTGGGATGCAAATATGCAGTTGAGTGGACGTCATATTTCACAATTGACCAGTTTTTGTGTGGAATCATTTGTTTTATTTTCCATTATATTGGTTGGCAGTGGCTTCACAGTTCTACTGTATGATACCATACAAAAAATGTTTTGTCTCAGTGACTTCTTCATGAATAACCAACATAAAGGCTTTTTCACACACTTCTGTGGTTTCTGACCATCTGGATGAAATGAAAATTCACCCTATCTATTTTCTGAACGCAGATCTTATTGTGAACAAGACGTCCGTGCCTATATTTCAACAAATCCAAACACTGCTGATCTGGCGTGGCTTGAGCCCAATTCATAAAAAGCAGATTACTAACGAACTATCCGCATCTCCCCTTGATCTACATTCAGAGTTAATTACCTGCTGTGGTTGTTCACTCCTTAGTGGCCACTGACTCATGTTAAATTAGATAAAGATATTCTTCAGGAGAGAGAACAGTAATCATTGCGATCACTGACAGTTTTATTGTGGAGTGCTTGGCTGCACTGCATTATTGGTCTCAAAGGACAGATCATGATAAAGCCAAATGTGCTCTTCAGCTGTTTCATATCAGGTATGGAAATCCTTATTTTTTCCTTAAAACAGTATCCATTTCAACACATTCACCTTTCAACAACATTTTATATAATTATACACTACAACATTATATATAATTATACATATTTTATTTTACTTTACTGAGTTGAGGTGGACCAATAACCAATAGTGAAAAGCAGCTAATAATAGCCCTTCATTCTCCTTTAAATCTTCAAGCACTTTACAGCAGACTGCAGTGTTTCCTGTTCACCAAGTTATATTTGGAGTTTAAATGATTTACTGAGTGTTAGCACCCAGAGGGAATAATTACAGAGTTTTATTGGATTGTCATTGGGAAGGGATAAGTCAGATAATGAGATAAAAAGCCAAAATTGTCCTTCAAGCTACAATATTTATTAAATAACCAGAGGTTTATATGATGGAGACATCTTCATCAGCCATCACTGCATAATTAGTTTCAAATATAGAGAGAAATGTTGGTCACCCTGGCACTAATTAAATGAGAAGTTCAAATGTTAGAGAATTTTTAGACAAGGTACATTTTCTGAATTTGCAAAAATGAGACCACTCACTGACACTGTATGTTCCTTTGCAATATAAAACACAAATGGAAGATTTATCAGTATCCTAAAATGCATTTGGATTTTTAATTGCTTTTTTAATGATGAAAGAATGTTAGCAAATGGGAAATGATTCAAAAATCTGAAGCTGTCAACCATAAAAACAGAAAACAATGTGCCCAGTCAAATGCAAAGAATACATTTCAAATAGCTTTACAAGAACATGAAATGTTCAATTTTTCTTCATCCAATGGCATGATCAAATCTGCTCCAGCAGACTAGTCTGTGGCAAAACAGTCACATATTGTGTGTTATGTAATGTCAGTCACAACTGCCTATTACACACAGCATAGACCTAAAATCACATGAATACACTCTCAGCGTGAGTGCACTCTCATGTATAGATGAAGTCAACGAGTCATATGTACAGTACTGGTCTGAAATACATACGACGCTCCACTGTGAAATAATTTGAATATAAATCTTCACACATGACGATTTGTTTGAAAAAGCTTGGAAACAAGAGACTTCCACATTTCGACATGCTACACTATGAATCTTTACACGCACACAGTATTATGGAGCTTTATAATGGTTAATTTAACCCCAAATTGTCTTTAGTTTAAAGAAAGATATATCAGCTGACTGTGTATTTTATCCACTTACTGACATATCACAGGCTGCTCAGCAAAACATGTGCTATACACACCCCTATCACAGCTAATGAGGCAGAAAGCAGGTGTAGTGAATGCAAATTCTCCTCACTTTGAAGGGAAAGACATGGATTTGACTATACATTTCAATCAAATCGAATGGTTAGATTGAATCCAGAAGTTGTCATGTGCAGGATTTGCTACACAGTAAATGTACCATAAAGGAGAATTTTCAGATGCAAATAAAGAGGCGTCTGCCCTTTACTGACAGTCCTGACCAATCAGAGAGAAGCACAGCAGTATTTTTCAAAATAGGACAATGTAAAGATATGCCACGATTGTGGGTTACGCCGCATACATTGTCTGGATTTGTATTCTGTATTTGCTTATAGTTTGGCTTGCTCTTCATTAAATATGTTTCATATTTCATTTTAAAATCAAATAAAGTTACTTGCCACAATAAATTCATCCACAAAATTAAAAACAACTGCATTCGGTAACACTTTAGTATAGGGACCAATTCTCACTTAGTTGATTATTAGCATGCCTATTAATAACATATTGGCTGTTTATTAGTACTTATAAAGCACTTATTCTGCATGACCATATTCTACATCCCTAATCCTACCCAATACCTAAACTTAACAACCTTACTAACTGTTAATAAGCAGCAAATTACGAGTTTATTGAGGCAAGTGTCATAGTTAATGATTTGTTAATATCGAGAATTTGACCTTAAAATAAAGTGTGACCCATTTTTTCTATACTGTTTAAAAAATGATTTTTCACATTTGTAAATATAACAAAGATGATTGGAGTGCTTTACAAGAAAATACTATTTCAATCTTTCTAATTCAAAATTTTATGTTTAATTGGATGGGTTACTTTGTATTTATTTGTGAAGCTTACTAGCAATTTCTGAGTGAAAATTGTTTCTACACCATTTTTTCCCCCTTGTATTGTTACAGTTATTAGGGCTAATAGTTATAGCTGTGGGTTCTTGACATTAATTTACACAGTTTATGAATAAATTGAAGATTTTAAACTACCTTTAATTCAAAGGAGAGGAATATGGGAATATTATATCAAAACTTTATATATATATATATATATATATATATATATATATATATATATACCACAAAAACCACCAAGTTACAGACATTTAAATAAAATCTGTTACAACATTCTCCAGTCTTCCCTTTAAATTATTATTATTATTATTAATTTCCATACATTTCCTATTTCAATTTTACTAACGTGAATATATAGGTTAGAGCCTACATGTTCAAAAAAATATGTAAAAATGTACAATATATGGCAAGAATCCTAAGACGTAGCATTCATCTCATTTGTGTCTCTTTAGTTTGTTAATTACACTTACAATTCCATGTCGAAACACAGACTGTGAGAATCCAAAACACAGTAGATTTCCCAAGCTGGACATTGAGCAGAATGTCATTGTGACGAATCTATCGGGATCAACTACTTCAAAAAGGTCTGTCATGAAGAGGAAAGCAGCAGCTATAGTCCACAGGCTGCTGGGCAGGAACAGGGCTGCCTGTACCATGCCTGTTACTGTGACCCGCATCTGGCTCTTCTGCTGGGGCTGGGAAAAAGATTCACCACTCTGTCCCATCTTTTTCATATGTTCACGCAAATAAACAAAGGTTTTACCCCAAGAGAATAATAATGTGAACAGCGGACAGGTGCAATATAGCAAATATGTCAAATTAGCCACGTGAAATAAATATAGGTCTGTCTCTAAGCTTTCTGCTGGTGATGTTTTGTTCAGTTCAGGTGATGTGAAATTGTTTGGGGCGGGCCCGAGCAAAAAATACATTACTGTTCCCATAGACAAAGAAATTAGAAGCACTATTTGATTCAGAACAAAGCCGATATATAATATGGCATTAATATTCCTCTTAATCCAGATAAAGATGGTATGCTGTTGAGGAACAATTGAAATGTAGTAAAAAATGCTGATCCAGGCATTGCATGAGAAGTTGCCGCAGAAAAACTGATAAATCAAAGCTCTGGTTAGCGTTTGAAGCCAGAAAGGTGCATCAAAAAGCAGCATAACAATGGTCAGCACAGTCACCAGTTGTTGAAATGTCGAATTGAATAACACAACAATTAACAAGAAGAACAGTGGATTGCGAAGCGTCACTCCAGCCACTGGTCTCATTAGGCAAAAAGAGAATATAATGTTGAAAAAGGTTGCTGTGAGGCAAAGGGGACTGGAGAGTAAAGCATATAGCCATGGCTGCATCTTGACTGTCGCCTCTAAACAGTTGTGTCTATGCTGACGGTCGTGCAAATGTCCTGCTCTTCCTGATACACCCAGGCTTTTATTACAACCAATAAATGATATAAGGTCAAAGTAAAATAGGTTGGTAAATTAAATGTGGCTTGACGGCCAACCATAAACAAATGACACACATTCTTATATGGATTAAACCTATCCACATGCTCATCTTAAAGTATTACATAATCAGTGCAACTGCAAACATTAATTGAACAATATTCTCAAACAACACTTTATTTATAAACAGTTTCATTTATAAAGTATACTTACATTATAGTTTGAAGGGTTTTATATTTGTATTCTCTTAAGACTCCATTCTTAAAGGAATAATTCACTCTAAAATGGAAATTTGCTGAAAATGTACTCATCCTCGGGCCATCCAAGATGTAGATGAGTTGTTGTTTTTTTTCATCACAACATATTTGTAAAAATTTGGCATTACATCACTTCCTCACTAGTGAATGCTGAATGGGTGCTGACAGTCCAAACAACTGATAAAAGCATGACAATAATCCACAAGTAATCCACACAACTCCAGTTCATCAACTAACACCTTGTGAAGTGAAAAGCTGCATGTTTGTAATAAATAAATCCATTACTGGACATAGCAATCTGAACTCTTGAAGTATAAATATACAGTAGAAGATTTCTGCCTGGTGGACAACAACAAAAAACAGAGAATTTACTGAAAAAGGGACCCAAGCCACATACTGTATATACTGGAAGCCAAGCCACCCACAATACTGCAGCATAGTGGGGAGTTTTGCACAAGTAAGCACTTCATTTTTTTTTTTTTTTTTT
This sequence comes from Spinibarbus caldwelli, assembly GCA_039654775.1. Taxonomy (NCBI): domain Eukaryota; kingdom Metazoa; phylum Chordata; class Actinopteri; order Cypriniformes; family Cyprinidae; genus Spinibarbus; species Spinibarbus caldwelli. The sequence goes on from CM077232.1 coordinate 19,544,223, forward strand.
CCAGAAAATGTAAAACTTTGGAAATGACCGTGTTCATCACTGTAAAACCTTAAGACAGTGTTCATCATTGTTCAGTTTTGCATATGGATGATGCAGCTGGGCTCCTGTATTAAAATGCATAATTAGCCATTAACCAACATTATGCAAACGTTTATGTGATATTTGCATTGGTTATGATGCTGCATATTGTTTTTGAGTGTCATCCTCATACAGTTTGTAAAAGACAATTGCATTGGGTTAAATAAAAGGTCTCCACACGTATCATTCAAATTACTCATGGAAAAAATGACAAATCATTTTGATAAACTATTTAATTTATTCTTTGAAAAAAAAAGAGAAAAACATTATCACTCCTTATGTGAATGAAGGAAATGAAAAAATCAGTTAAAATAAATATACTGTGACAGCCACTGTAATGTGAAATGGGAGTAAACTACATTACAGACTGGAGGTTTTAAAGACATATTATTGTGCTAACATCAACTGTCCCAATTAAATCTTTTGAACTTACCCTCTTCTTAAATTACCTTCCTTCTTTACTTCTGTAAATGTACAGTACAAAAACCTATTGAGAAAAATCTATAGATTAAAGAAATCTTCAAAAGCCATCTGAATTATTAAATTAAATTTTAGTAAAGAGTACTTACTCAAAAATGAAAAAAGTGTCTTTTTTTATTAAACATGTATTTACAATATAGCTGTACATTTACATTCATACAAAACAGCCCCTAAAATAATTAATATCAATAGAGGTACAAAATAGTTTGAGAGAGAAATATATCAAAGGACACTTCAGTTTCCAAAGAGAAAGAGAAAGGTCTGTCAGTCCAGTCCTACATAATACAACTATCTTTATGTTAGCTGGGGAAAAAAACGAAAGATCATCTGGAAAAAAAAATAATAATAATACAATGCCACTTACTGTACGAAGATTATCTTGTGACTTTCAAGGAAGTGGTTTATTTTCAACAACCACAGGTAAAAATGTATAAGCATGACAAAATCTTTGGTAGCGCTTTATTTTACAGTCCTTTCTGCATGTGCATGCTATGTACTTATAATAGTAATTACAATAACTGGGTAATAACTTGGTACTATCCCTGAACCTACTCCTAAACCTAACCTTAACCAGTGTAGTTACCTTATATTACCCAGTACTTTCTTAAGTAAGTACACTGTAAGTACATGTACTGTAAAATAAAGTGCAACCAAATCTTTTGTTCAGAGTCAATACTGATTTTGTATTACAGGCAAATATAAAAGGACTACCTGCTACAGTTATGACCTACTCAGAATTGTCTGTGAAGATTCTCGGTTATCCAGCTCATTGAAGGATGTCTAGTGTTATTCTTGTCATTTAGATGCTGTGAACTGATGGTGGAGATTCAGTGGCATTTACGATTTTAGACAGGGATGACAAAGACACCTGATATTATCATCTGTCTCGGGTGATCTGATCTCTGATCTCAAAGATGATTGGATTTCAAAGGAATGGTCTCTGATTTCTAGTGGAATGTGCAATGTATTTTAGTCAACTTCACATGCACTTCTGTGTCACTGCATGTTAATTTTGGGCCTCTAGAAACAGATGATAATGGCAGATGTAAACGGGGTCAGATTGTCTCAGGGACGGAAGTACAGCCTATGACACCAGTTTCACCCCAATTCACATCTGTGATCATGATTCACACCGTTAGTTTAACACAGCAAGGTTGAACACTGGGACATTTCCATCATCAGTTCACAACTCATGTCAAAATTGACACATATCCAGGTAACTTAGAACAACTCAGTCAGTCTACACTCACACTACTGTTCAAAAGTTTGGGGTCGGTAAGATTTTTAAAAAATGTTTTTGAAAGAAGCCTTTTATGCTCACCAAGGCTGCATTTATTTGATCAAAAATACAGCAAAAACAGTAATATTGTGAAATATGATTACATTTTGGATTAACTTTTTTATTAGTTTAATATAGTTTAAAATGTAACTTTAGCCATTACTCAGACTTCAGTGTCACGTGATCCTTCAGAAATGATTCTAATATGCTGATTTTCTGCTCAAGAAAGAGTTCTTATTATTATCAATGTTTAAAACAGTTGTACTGCTTAATATGTTTGTGGAGACTGATACTTTTTTAGGATTCTTTGATAAATAAAAGATTAAAATAACTATCTTTACTGCCACTTTTGATCAATTTAATGCATCCTTGTGGAATAAAAGCATTAATTAAAAAACATTCTTACTGACCTCTTAGAATTTGTTCATTATCAAAATGGCAGATATTTCACATCATAACACAGACAGGAAATGTTACATTAGGAAGCATCATGTTCAACTCTACAATATTTTTGGAAATATTTTCAATCAAGTTACTTTGCTGAATGAGTTTGGTCTCTGTTAGCAGCTTCTTCGTGAAACTAAAATCATTTCCTAAGGGCAATTTAAAATTGTCTTGCATGTTTACACATGAACACATTTCATTCTTAGCTATGAGGCAGAGTAACGTAAAATTATAAACCAAGTTTGGACAGGCTACTGTCCTCGACCTGAAGCATTATATATTATTTAAATATTGTACCAGGATTTCCTCTCACAATGTTGCCACTTTGAAGATGTTTCTGGCAACCTACAAAATTTCACAGGCTTAAAATATGTGTGTTTAGTTTGTTTTGTTAACAGTATGATTAACACTTCAGAATCTGCATCTGCATTCATGCACTAAAGATGACACTCTCCATTTCAGTTTCTATCCAGAGGGCATATTATTGAATTAATACAAACACCTCCTAACACACCACTCACATCCCATAAATAACCTAATGTTGATTAATCCAACACTTGGGACAAGCACTGTGAAAACTACAAGCTACTACTTACACAGATCAGAAGATTCCACTGTTCCCAAAGCGAGGAAATCTCCAACTAACTGTCCTTACTGGATAGAAAGGGCCTTCACGACACGTTTGCTGAAGGAGACACGGGAGGAACTGATAGCTGAACCAAAAGCTACAGGATTGTCCATCAGATGTAGTACTCTTGCATGCTGTCTCTCATGGAGTTGTGAAGGTGAAACTCTGCCCTGTAAGCAGCTTCAAGGCTACGTTGGTGTTCCTTTTCTTGGAGTCTTGCAATTCTTTGAGCTTGTCGATGTTGGTAAAGGAAACGAGTCATCACTGCCAGCACACAGAGGGTACTGAAGACTGCAGCTGTCACCAAACCTGCGAATCAGAAAGGAACACTCAACTTATAAGGTGGGGCCATTCACACAGAACGCATTCTTGCATTTATAAAAAGCACTATGGAACAAACCAAAATTAGTCAAGGCATGTTTTTAAAAGTTGAACTCTTATTGAGATGAAGGAAAAAAAAAAACTGATTCAGGTTTGAATGGACAACAATTTAGAAAATGATTAAAATGGTTGCATCTTGTGTTAAAGTCCTATGTTTAATACAAGTTCAGCTTGACAGGATTTGACTAAACTAAACTAAACTAAACTAAACTAAACTAAAAATAAAATAAAATAAAATAAAATAAAATAAAATAAAATAAAATAAAATGCCAGTGTATGCAACACTCCCACAGTCTCACATATTCTACAAACTCTATTTCTCATTTAATGGAAAATTTATGCTGCCAACAAATAACTAACAGTGAACAATCCCTTGTGACAGTTTCAATGGAGATTTTATTACCATAAGTTACTGCACACAGCAAATTACCAATACAAAGTCATTACCCATTTCTGAAATAAAGAGAGCAAAAGAAAAGATGAACATAAACAATATGTGTGATAGTGAAAGCTCATTTCATACTTCACTGGCTGTTACAAATGAAACAATGAAGCAGACTGAGGTGGTAAAACAAACCTCCGATTACAGCTGAATCAGGCTGGCTGTCGTCTTCGTGATGCTCGTTATCTTTTCCCACCTCCTCTCCATGATCTACAGAAAAGTGACACATGCATCACACAGAAATACAACACGGTTTAAACTGTAAAGAGAGATATGAGCAAGATGCAGTTGTTTTACATTTTAAGGGTGCAACCCTTTTGTTTTTCATTATATTGATTACACTTCCTTTTCACTGTATTATTTCTTCTTTTAAAAATATATGTAACATTCAATAGTGACAAGTTATTTTTGTGTCTAGATCTATTAATTTCAGGTACAAGATAGATTAGTGCTATGGTTGCTTGGCAACTCTATGTAAAATGTTTTTAAAATTCTGCATAGATCTCAGAAACAAATGTTATTCTTAAATCAATGATGCATTTTATGTTTTTTTTAAACCAATAATATTATAGCAAATATTATAAACCAATTTATTGCATAAATGCTCAGTACATTTTTAAAGAAATCATAAATAAAATAGAAAATATAAATAATGGCAGATAAAATAAATACAAACTATTTTGTTTCCCATATAACATCACAGTGTTTATATGAAATGAAACTTGGATCATGCTCACTGCAACTATTTCTTAAGTGCTCGCTTTATAAATTGCATCTATTTTTCTCATAACTAACCCAGCCACAGGACGTCTTTATTATGCCTACAATAACTATAAAGCCACATGAGCCATTCAAAACACAAAAAAGCACACCAGGTGAGTGCAATACATGTGCCATTTCATTAAAGCAGACCAGTGACCCACTGTTATCACAATTACTGTGGTGAATTATAAGGCAACTGGGATATGTTTGCCTATTCCTATATGTATGCCTATTCTTTTCAGATTGATATTTAAATTATGGATATGATATGTCTGATAACATTCAATACTAAAAATATCCCTTAAATTGTACAGCAGTGAAATGCTATGCATATAACGCACTCAAAGGCAAAAGCGTTATATTCTCAAACAGCTTAATTATTTTTGTATTCATTTCCAAGAACTTACCCAGACGAGATACAGAGGTTGAAAGGTCAGCTAATGCTCCGCAATTTGATTCCAGTAAATGACCTCGTATGCTGACTAGAGAGCTCCCTCGGTTCAATAACGCCACTTTTAGTGGAGCAACATGGTTGTACTGGACAGATGAGAAGCAGCCAATGAAGCCCCTGGACCCAGCGTGAGCTACCTCATCATCCAAGACATCACTTCCTGTTTGGAAAAAAGAAAAGCATGTATGTCAGAGATTATTTCTGTCATACATATTAACAATAACTACTCATCAGTACAGCTACTGTGAACATTTATATCAAAAGTTACAATTACAGACAGACAGGAAGTTTCACTCTTTTCAAATCCCTGAATATTTCAGGCAAAGGCACAATCCTGCTCATTCACTGTTAAAACATGTGCTTCATGACTGCTAGACACTTTGAGAGACTGAAAAAAGATAAAAGGTTTCAAACAGTCAGCCTTCATTGTTGAATCACCCTTGTCTAATGTCAGGAAAGGGGAAATTTCAGACCCATCAAGCATCATGACAGGCTCTGAAAAGTTCAGAACTTCAGGTGAAGAATGAGCAAAACAACAAAGATGAGTTTGAATGTAGATATTTATATGTAGATATCCCCCAAATGATTTAATTAGATTTAGAATTAGATTCATTACCTGTGACTTTTCCCAAGGTCAGTGACTTCATAGAGTTAAATGCTGCATCATATGAAAGGGTATACTTCTTATTTTCATGGTCAACCTAAGAAAAATCAAGAGCAATTGAATGAATACATGAGAAATTGAGGTATTATAATAATTGTCTAAGGGTTACACTGTAGCTGATTCAATAATCAATGTACTAAACAGGCTGTTTTTCAGAACTATCTGTACTATATTGATCTCATGTTTCAAACAAATTGAGTATAAAAAAGCGACTCAATCGACTACGTTCCAGTAATGTAACGTATTTTGTGTTCTTTCATGTACGCATGTTTCATGTATGTATTGAAATGTATCACCTGAACAAACACGTCCTTTCCCTCCCGCTGGATGTGAACTCTATGCAGCCGTCCGTCTGCCAGGCTGTTTAAGATGGGACTGAACACATCCGGTCTCTTCTCCTTATGCAGTTGGTACCAGATCTGTAAACTCCCTTAGAGGAAGAGATCAATGCATTAACATATTTGGCAAAAGTTACTTATAGATCTAGTCAAGGATGAATGATTTTGTTGGGAGCATGTTGTAAGTCATTGTAAAAATCCATTTTATTATCCATGTGGTACTTGGATTAGACAAGCAAAAATTAAAAGCATGTAACTCCAGTCATGGTGAATTATGTATGTTCCAATATAATTGTGAGTCATCCTGTAGCGTTCTTACAGAGCTCAGCAGATGGACTTCACAGCTCCAGCTCCCAAGAAGAGTCTTGCATAAGTCTATGAGACAACGTGTTTATATATAGACTATGTATGTAGAACCTTAGCAGCTGCTCTAAAAAATGTATAAATATTAATTCCCTGGCAGCCTCTAGCCTTTACTCTGTATTGACTTTGTCAATACACTTTTATTTGTCCTTCCCACACACATATAGTGCAGATAAAAGGTCAAGGTGTAGGTCCTGCTGATATTCCCTCACAAAGTTGTTACAGTTATATTTGAGACATCTCTTGACTTTCTTTGTGTGCCAAGGATTACTGCACTTAACACTTTTTGTCAATATTTCTAAAAAGGATTGTGTGATTGCATTTAGCTCAACAAGAATGTGAGTGCTACTATTATGTAGGAATGAGTGTTGCACAATAAAAATCCATATTTTGGTAAGCTGGGTGAAGGCATGACTGATCTTAAAAGCACAACTCTTTACTCAGCCTTGTGTTTCAAACATGCAAGATTTTCTTTCTTCCATGGAACAAAAACCTTAGTATAGTGCAAAGCTCATGCTGTTTTGGTGCAATAAAAATAAATGGTGACCGAAAAGTATCAACAGTCCATGTGTTTTCTGTACTATATTCTGATGCAAATATATATATGTTACATGCTTTTTGTGCATATTCATATATGAAGCATAAAGGTGTCATTAACACCAATGATGCCATATGTCAGTGATTCTCATAAACAATCATGTTGTGTCACATTAGAATATTAGAACTTTCAAATCTCAAAAATGAGACTTATGATTTAGAGCTTAATTTTTGCGTCTGTGCTTGACGCAAAGCTATCTGACTTGAAAAGACTTGGCATATGATATAAGAACTATTAGGATTATTTTTTTTATTTTTTTTTATTTTTCAGTTTTGATTTTAATTTTAGTTTGCCAATATATATATATATATATATATATATATATACATACATACACGGTGGGTACGGAAAGTATTCAGACCCCCTTAAATTTTTCACTCTTTGTTTTATTGCAGTTCAGTTCATTGTTTAAGTTCATTTTTTTTCCTCATTAATGTACACACAGCACCCCATATTGACAGAAAAACACAGAATTGTTGACATTTTTGCAGATTTATTAAAAAAGAAAAACTGAAATATCACATGGTCCTAAGTATTCAGACCCTTTGCTGTGATGCTCATATATTTAACTCAGGTGCTGTCCATTTCTTCTGATCATCCTTGAGATGGTTCTACACCTTCATTTGAGTCCAGCTGTGTTTGATTATACTGATTGGACTCGATTAGGAAAGCCACACACCTGTCTATATAAGACCTTACAGCTCACAGTGCATGTCAGAGCAAATGAGAATCATGAGGTCAAAGGAACTGCCTGAAGAGCTCAGAGACAGAATTGTGGCAAGGCACAGATCTGGCCAAGGTTACAAAAAAATTTCTGCAGCACTTAAGGTTCCTAAGAGCACAGTGGCCTCCATAATCCTTAAATGGAAGACGTTTGGGACGACCAGAACCCTTCCTAGAGCTGGCCGTCTGGTCAAACTGAGCTATCGGGGGAGAAGAGCCTTGGTGAGAGAGGTGAAGAAGAACCCAAAGATCACTGTGGCTGAGCTCCAGAGATGCAGTCGGGAGATGGGAGAAAGTTGTAGAAAGTCAACAATCACTGCAGCCCTCCACCAATCGGGGTTTATGGCAGAGTGGCCCGACGGAAGCCTCTCCTCAGTGCAAGACACATGAAAGCCCGCATGAAGGACTCCAAGATGGTGAGAAATAAGATTCTCTGGTCTGATGAGACCAAGATAGAACTTTTTGGCCTTAATTCTAAGCGGTATGTGTGGAGAAAACCAGGCACTGCTCATCACCTGTCCAATACAGTCCCAACAGTGAAGCATGGTGGTGGCATCATCATGCTGTGGGGGTGTTTTTCAGCTGCAGGGACAGGACGACTGGTTGCAATCGAGGGAAAGATGAATGCGGCCAAGTACAGGGATATCCTAGACGATAACCTTCTCCTGAGTGCTCAGGACCTCAGACTGGGCCGAAGGTTTACCTTGCAACAAGACAATGACTCTAAACACACAGCTAAAATAAGGAGTTGTTGTGAAGGAGTGGCTTCACAACAACTCCGTGACTGTTCTTGAATGGCCCAGCCAGAGCCCTGACTTAAACCCAATTGAGCATCTCTGGAGAGACCTAAAAATGGCTGTCCACCAACGTTTACCATCCAACTTGATAGAACTGGAGAGGATCTGCAAGGAGGAATGGCAGAGGATCCCCAAATCCAGGTGTGAAAAACTTGTTGCATCTTTCCCAAAAAGACTCATGGCTGTATTAGATCAAAAGGGTGCTTCTACTAAATACTGAGCAAAGGGTCTGAATACTTAGGACCATGTGATATTTCAGTTTTTCTTTTTTAATAAATCTGCAAAAATGTCAACAATTCTGTGTTTTTCTGTCAATATGAGGTGCTGTGTGTACATTAATGAGGAAAAAAAATGAACTTAAATGATTTTAGCAAATGGCTGCAATATAACAAAGAGTGAAAAATTTAAGGGGGTCTGAATACTTTCCGTACCCACTGTATATGAGTTTGACAGATTTTGGTCACCATTCACTTTCATAGTATAGAAAAGATAATCATACTGCCCTAAAAACTCCACAATGTCAAATAGGTTTGAAATTACATGAGAATGAATAAATGATGACAGAATTTTCATTTTTGAATGAACTATTCTTTTAAGAGCTTCAATGCAAGCCTGCAAAACAGCATGAAATTAACAGCTATGGTTATGTAACAATGTCTGATCTAGTTTGGCTGTTAATGTTTTGCTAGTTAATTGTGATTTACTACGATTCTAGCACCTTCTAGTGATCTACAAGGCTGTAAAACTGACAGTTTAAGAACCAAATGAGCAGGATTAATCAATGGCCTTGTGGCCTAAATCTAATTATAGTAGAACACAATCAGAGAACTATAACTTTTTATGTTTCTTTAAATTTAATCTCACAGTACAGTATTCCGGATAATAGGGGACGTAAGTAATTCATTTAGTACTGCAATATCCCTATTATAGACATATAAACCTTTCATAAACTCAGTGTCATCCAGCACTGACAATGATATATGTTTGCACAGCCGTCTCACCGTTCCGTGCTAAGATGATGGCCACATACTGCTGGCTGAGGGTGTTGACTGTGAGCAGCATGGCAGGACTCTGTGTGGTCTGGAAACTCAGTGCCATGTTGTCTCTGGTCTTGCTGTACTGAGAAGCGACGGACAGCACTGAGGCTGACCTGTTCTGTATGACAGAGAATGGCTCCTGAAAAATGTAGGTGACCGACGCTCCTCTTTCAAAGGACATGGACACCTCTGTGGACATAAACAGACCAGATGGATATTGTCACTGGCTATAAATCTAATCGGAATACACCTGATTTCCTGACAGTTTTGTTTAAAGACTTTGAATGGGGGGTATGTGACTGTTGATAATGCATACATTTACATCAATTGATTCTACAAGCAACGGCCATGCATAATTTAGTAAGCAATAAAAACAATACCTTTTTTTTTCTTTTACAATCTCTACAACCAATTTCTTAACACTTAGGTAACTTTTTCAAAACTCTTCACACAGTGAGCACAACTATGTGGGCTTTCTCATCTAAACTGTGGATCATTTTCCATTGCTTTGGCAAAAAAAAAAAAAAAAAAAAATTATATATATAATGACTAATTCTTTCAAAGTACATAAATTTCTTTTCTCACTCAGCCACAACCACCACTAAAACTATGTCTACAGGCTAATTTGCACATTTAAATGCTCTTCACAAAAGTGTTAAACTTAAAGTTCAAAACTTAAAACAATACAGAACTGACTAAGACAGCAATTTGCTACATTTCTACAGTAATACCATCTTGAAATATATTCTAAATCTAAAAAATGATACAACTGAACACCTACACAAGTGTTAATCTATCAATTTCATTCCAATACAAAGGGGACAAACTTTAGAACAATTTGTACTGTAAACATGAACCATGTAAAATAAAGTGAATTCTAAATAGTAAAGAGCTGCCATTTTTGTTTTGTAAAAATATTTTATAAGAGAAAACACTGTATAATGCTACCTGTTGTTAGTGTTTTTGGGCATTGTTTTATGAGTGACAAAGAGTGTTTGTTAGGTGACAAATGTCACAGATGGACTGTGACTTATGACTTTAATTTTGGAAGGACTGCAGGAGCACATGTACACACACAAACAGTTTACACCATTATTCACTCTCTCTCTCTCTCTCTCACACACACACACACACACACACGCACACACACACATACACACACACACACACACACACACACACACTCTAGATGCTGGCAAATTAACATCGATTGTAGTAGAAGATGTGTTGATAATGCATACAAGGTTACTTTCCTGTGTGTGCTGTAATTTAATTGTTTGTTTATATAATTTTCTTTACTTTTATTGTTTGTTTGTTTTGTCTTAATGCTTAATGTTTTGTTACATGATGTAACATGTTAAGAAAGCACACCAAACTCTTTTACAAATGTTAGTTTATTTTCCATGTGAAATAACTAACGTTTACTTGTAAAACACTGCAGTACTTACACTTTGAACATCTTTCACCCACCAAACCTGTATGCAGCAGCCATATTTAAAGCTTTCATTTGCCCAGTAGGAAGGGCACTTCCATTGTCAGTAACATCATTGATGGGTGAGATCAAGGAAACTGGAATTTCTCATGAATTTTGTCTGTAATGGTTATGAATAGTTCAGTAATCAATAGTGTGATACATCTGTTGTATGCTAGCATAATTTGTCGTATGTATTGGTCTAGTTTTGCCTTGTTTTTAAATTGTTGTGCACCTCCACATGGTATGTTCTAAAGTGGGAGAAGCCTAACTCTATAAAAGGCCTCCTGGCAATATATATACATATATACATATATATACATATATATACATACAGTGGTGTGAAAAATTGTTTGCCCCCTTCCTGATTTTTTATTTTTTTGCATGTTTGTCACACTTTAATGTTTCAGATCATCAAACAAATTTAAATATTAATCAAATATAACACAAGTAAACACAACATGCAGTTTTTAAATGAAGGTTTTTTTATGAAGGGAAAACAAAATCCAAACCCGCATGGCCCTGTGTGAAAAAGTGTTTGCCCACCCCCCACCCCCTGTTAAAACATAACTGTGGTTTATCACACCTGAGTTCAGTTTCTCTAGCCACACCCAGGCCTGATTACTGCCACACCTGTTCGCAATCAAGAAATCACTTAAATAGGACCTGCCTGACAAAGTGAAGTAGACCAAAAGATCCTCAAAAGCTACACATCATGTTGAGATCCAAAGAAATTCAGGAACAAATGAGAAAGAAAGTAATTGAGATCTATCAGTCTGGAAAAGGTTATAAAGCCATTTCTAAAGCTTTGGGACTCCAGCGAACCACAGTGAGAGCCATTATCCACAAATGGCTAAAACATAGAACAGTGGTGAACCTTACCAGGAGTGGCCGGCCGACCAAAATTACCCCAAGAGTGCAGTGACGACTCATCCAAGAGGTCACAATAGACCCCAGAACAACATCCAAAGAACCGCAGGCCTCACTTGCCTCAGTTAAGGTCAGTGTTCATGACTCCACCATAAGAAAGAGATTGGGCAAAAATGGCCTGCATGGCAGAGTTCCAAGACGAAAACCGCTGCTGAGCAAAAAGAACATAAAGGCTCGTCACAGTTTTGCCAGAAAACGTCTTGATGATCCCCAAGACTTTTGGGAAAATTCTCTGTGGACTGACGAGACAAAAGTTGAACTTTTTGGAAGGTGTGTGTCCCATTACATCTGGCGTAAAAGTAACACAGCATTTAAGAAAAAGAACATCATACCAACAGTAAAATATGGTGGCAGTAGTGTGATGGTCTGGGGCTGTTTTCCTGCTTCAGGACCTGGAAGACTTGCTGTGAAAAATGGAACCATGAATTCTGCTGTCTACCAAAAAATCCTGAAGGACAATGTCCGGCCATCTGTTCGTGACCTCAAGCTGAAGCGAACTTGGGTTCTGCAGCAAGACAATGATCCAAAACACACCAGCAAGTCCACCTCTGAATGGCTGAAGAAAAGACTTTGGAGTGGCCTAGTCAAAGTCCTGACCTCAATCCTATTGAGATGCTGTGGCATGACCTTAAAAAGGTGGTTCATGCTCGAAAACCCTCCAATGTGGCTGAATTACAACAATTCTGCAAAGATGAGTGGGCCAAAATTCCTCCACAGTGCTGTAACAGACTCATTGCAAGTTATCGCAAACGCTTGATTTCAGTTGTTGCTGCTAAGGGTGGGCCAACCAGTTATTAGGTTTAGGGGGCACTTTTTCACACAGGGCCATGTGGGTTTGGATTTTGTTTTCCTTCATAATAAAAAACTTTATTTAAAAACTGCATGTTGTGTTTACTTGTGTTATCTTTGACTAATATTTAAATTTGTTTGATGATCTGAAACATTAAAATGTGACAAACATGCAAAAAAATAAAAAATCAGGAAGGGGGCAAACAATTTTTCACACCACTGTGTGTATATATATATATAATTTTTTATTTTATTTATTTTTTTTCCTCTTTTTGTATTTTTTTGGGAACCACCAATGTTGCACTGAAATAAACACCCTGGACTGAATTCTTCCTTCTCTCGTCACTGATTTTACACCTCCTCCGCCGGTACACCCTAACAAAAACCTTTGCTAGTGTTATGGAAGAATGACTTTATTGGAGACATGAAGTGATTTGTGCATTTTGAATGTGAAATGAACTGCTGTGCCAAGCTGAAAATTGATTAGGGAGAACTGTTTGAAGAGTTTTGAAAAACTGACCCAAGTATTGAGAAATGTGTCCTAGTGAGTGTGAAAAAATGGAAATGATTAGAAAAAGAAAATCTATGAAGACAAACTCTGAATGTTGGATTGATAAATCCTTGTGTGAACATTAAATGTTTTAGTTTTGTTAGAAATTAGACATTTTATCCTTTATGTTTGCACGCTGGATAGCACTGAAGTCATCAGGAATCGCCATTTGCAAGACATTTTTTCTGCAATGTGCCACATTTTCACGTGAAACAGGAGAAAGACAGACAAAGAACACACAGAGAAGATTAAAAATTGAGATATTAAACATTCCCAAGTACTTTGGCATTTATAATTACGTTTTCTTCTCTGTCTGTATTTGAATAATGTGCATCATCACAATGGCAGGCTCTATTAGATACAGACTATCAGACAGACAGACTGAGGCAAGAGAACAGAACAGTCAGACTTTCTCATCTCATCCTCAGTGCCTTTGATCAGCACAGCTCATCAGATCAAACTAAAGAAAGGCAGCTTAACGCACATCTGACTTTCTGATGTCTTCATGAATACAAATGTGTAGATTTTTCCTTCTTGTTTAAGGATGGATTATGTAACACTATATTTCTGGGAAAAAAACAAAAACAAACTGAGATATGTTTGTAAGTATGTCTGCCAGTATGGCATAACTTTCATTAACAAGATGCTAGAACAATCCACCCACACAAGGAAAGTGGCAAAATCAAACATAGCAAGGTTAAGACAAGTCATTAATACTTTGTTGTTCCCCTTTCAGTCGGTCACTCCGAGTCACGTCGGATGACCGACGAAATTGGGATCTCGCCAGAGAGACCAATCCACTTCGAGTGTAACTAAACGAGCCAATGGACATTGGCATGCGATTATTGCATCCAGCTGCCGCTGATCACAGCGTGAGCATAAGAGCCAGCTGATGCACCGCATCAATTATCCTTTCGCTTCGGAGCCGAGCGGTAGTGGTTAAAGCTACTGCTCTCCCTTCCAAGAGAGTGTTCTGCGAGCGAGTGCGGGCGTTACGGCGCGGCAGCGGTGGTCACGGTGTTCGGGAGAGAAAGATCGTCTTCCTGCTGACAGCCACACTAGGAGTGTGCGGTGGCCAGCTCCCCTGCGTGCTTCAGCACTAAAAGAGCATTTCTCTGAAAGAGCAATTTCTCTAAAAGAGCAACACGGGTGATCGCGTCTTTTTAAAGATGTCTTTTCACCCGTGCGTTTCTGGGTGTGGTCGTTTCCTGGCGCCTCAGGACGGTCACGATCGCTTCCTCACGTGTCTGGGCATTCAGCACGCTGAGGTGGCTTTCGTGGATGGTTCATGTTCTTCTTGCGGGGACATGACCATCTCGGAGTGCGACTCTGCTATGTCAAACATGGCAGAGTCCCTCTGCCTGCCGTGATCCGGCGTGCACACTGGATCCGGTGGAGTCAGAGGTGATTTGAGGATTACGGTGAGGGCTTCCCCAAGTGGAGCTCCTCACCCCTCAAGCACTCCGCAGCCGGTGGAGCTGCCGAAGGAGCGCGCTGGCCACGCGTTTCCTTCGGTGCCCCCTCTGACGACCAGATGTCGATCACTGCATCGGAGGGCGGGCCCTCTCTCTCCGGGGATGACGACCCGGCTGCGTTGCCCCCTTCGGGTGTGGTAGCGTTGTCCGTGCCAGACCCAGAGATGACGGCTATGCTTTCCCGGGCCGCCGAGAATGTCGGGCTCGTGTGGAATCCTAAAAAGCCACCGTGTCCCGATCCTTCGAGGCTGGGCGAGTGGTTCCTCGGTGGGGGTGGCGCTGGTTCTCAGCGCCCCCCTCCGGTGCCATTCTTTCCGGAAGTGCATGAGGAGCTGACAAGATCGTGGGGGGCACCTTTCACTGCCCGAAACACATCTTGTAGTTCTTCCGCTCTCACCACCCTCGATGGTGGAGCCGCTTTGGGGTATGCGGGCATCCCCTCGGTGGAACGGTCTGTGGCCATGCAACTGTGTCCAACAGCCGCTTCCACCCTGCGGGGTGATCCGTGTCTCCCCTCACGGGCCTCTAAGTATTCGTCAGGTCTAACTGGCAGTGCTTATAGAGCCTGTGGGGAGGCGGCTTCCACCCTCCACGCTATGGCGTTGCTGCAGGTCCACCAGGCCAAAGCACTGAAAGACCTGCACGAGGGTGGTCACGACCTGGCGGTTCTACATGAGCTGCGTGCTGCGACGGACCTCGCGCTACGAGTGACGAAGGTGACCGCACAGTCTCTGGGTCGTGCGATGTCCAGGAGCGCCATCTCTGGCTGTGTCTCGCTGACATGAAGGAGCAGGAGAAGGTACAGTTCCTGAATGCTCCCGTGTCACAGACCGGCCCTTTCGGCGACGCTGTCGAGAGCTTTGCCCAGCAGTTCTCGGCAGCCCAGAAGCAGACTGAGGCAAACACATCATGCGCCGGAGGAAACCTGCTGCTTCCACTCCGGCTGCAGCCACTCAGCCTGCTCGTCGCCGTGGGCGCCCCCCTGCGGCCGCCCCCCTGCGGCCGCCCCCGCTCCCGCGCAGCCGCAGCAGCCTTTCACCAGGCAGCGTCATGGAGCCGGTCGCAGGCAGGACGCCCAGCCCGTCCAGGCCCCCGCCAAACCTGGTGGCAAGTGCAAGAGGCCCTGGGACGGTCGACCCAGAGATGGAGGAGACTGCTCATCGGGAGATGGTGACTGCACCACTCCCTCCCCCGGAGGAGGGCCGGGTGGAGTATCTTTTGTTCATTTTGTTCTGCCGCTGGCCCAGCAGCCAGCGGTACCCAAAACATCAGTAAAGAGCGGTCTCCTCAATCTCCGGGTCTCAAGAAGAGGAGAGTGGTGATCCGTGCATCACAGGATCGCTTCCCTCCTCCTCTCTCGCCAGCAGGCAGCGGGTGGTTGCCCAAGAGCACCCCTCCTGCCCATTCGTGGAACCAGGTAAGGGCAGTAGCACTCCAGTCCCCGCTTCAAGTCGTCAAACGCCGGGCTGTCACAAGCCTCAAGCCGGGTTCCTGTGTCTCCTCCCACGCGAGGAGAAATCAGGTGAGTGCTACACTACACACCCAGACCCCGCCCCCTGCCGTCACAGGCCCTGGGGCCGGTCCCTGTGTTCCACCTCGCTGCCCCACCGCGGGCATGTCGGTGGGCCCGTTGGCCCCGCTGGTGTGGTCTCTCGGAGCCTGGTTAGCGCTCCCCAGCCCGTCCCGGTGGCTCCTGCGGACCATCAGACTCGGCTATGCGATTCAGTTCGCCCGGCGTCCCCCCCAAGTTCAGGGGCATCCGGTTCACTTCAGTCAAAGCCGTCGATGCCCCTGTCTTGCTCGCGGAGATTGCAGTCCTACTGGCGAAGGATGCAATAGAGCCGGTCCCTCCAGCCGATATGAGGTCGGGGTTTTACAGCCCTTACTTCATTGTGCCCAAGAAAAGCGGTGGGTTACGACCGATCTTGGATCTGCGAGTTTTGAACTGTGCACTTCACAAGATGCCGTTCAAGATGTTGACGCAGAAACGCATTTTTGGATGCGTCCGTCCCCTAGATTGGTTAGCAGCAATCGACCTGAAGGACGCGTACTTTCATGTTTCGATTCTCCCGCGACACAGGCCATTCCTGCGATTCGCGTTCGACGGTCGGGCATATCAGTACAAGGTCCTGCCCTTCGGGCTGTCCCCTTTCGCCTCGTGTCTTCACCAAAGTCGCAGAGGCGGCCCCTTGTTCCCCTGAGAGAACGGGGTGTGCGCATTCTCAACTACCTCTACGACTGGCTCATACTTGCACAGTCTCGAGAGCTGTTGTGCGCACACAGGGACCTGGTGCTCAGGCACCTCAGCCAGTTGGGCCTTCGGGTCAATTGGGAAAAGAGCAACTCGTGCCAGTGCAGAGGATCTCTTTTCTCGGCATGGAGTTGGATTCGGTCAACCAGACAGCACGCCTCACCCAGGAACGTGCTCAGTCGGTGCTGAACTGCCTCAAGACTTTATCAGGCAGGACAGCGGTCCCACTGAAACTCTTTCAGAGGCTCCTGGGGCATATGGCTGCAGCTGCGGCCATAGTTCCGCTCGGTCTGCTCCATATGAGACCGCTTCAGCACTGGCTCCATGGTCGAATCCTGAGGTGGGCGTGGAAACGCGGTACTCACCGGGTTCAGATTACACCGGCCTGCCGCAAGACCTTCAGCCCGTGGTCAGATCCTTCGTTCCTTCGGGCAGGAGTGCCCCTGGAGCAGGTATCCAGGCATGCTGTGGTATTCACGGATGCCTCGGCCACCGGCTGGGGTGCCACGTACAACGGGCACGCAGTATCAGGGGTTTGGACGGGCCCCCTTCTGCGTTGGCATATCAATTGCCTCGAGTTGCTGGCAGTACGCCTTGCCCTGTGCTGCCTCAGAGGGCGCCTTCGGGGCAGGGACGTTTTGGTCCGTACGGACAACACTGCGACCGTTGCCTATATCAACCGGCAAGGCGGTTTGCGCTCCCGTCGCATGTCGCAACTCGCCCGCCACCTCCTCCTCTGGAGTCAGAAGCATCTGAGGTCCCTTCGTGCCATCCACATCCCAGGAGTGTTCAATCAGGCGGCCGTCGAGCTGTCTCGAGCGGCACTTCCTGGGGAGTGGAGACTCCATCCCCAGGCGGCCCAGCTGATTTGGAGTCGGTTCGGAGTTGCTCAGGTAGACCTGTTTGCATCTCCAGAAACCACCCACTGCCAGTGGTTCTACTCCCTGTCCGAGGCAACGCTCGGCACGGATGCACTGGCACACAGCTGGCCCCAGGGCTTGCGCAAGTATGCGTTTCCCCCAGTGAGCCTGCTAGCACAGACATTGTGCAAGATCAGGGAGGACGAGGAGCAGGTCCTGTTAGTGGCTCCATATTGGCCCAACAGGACCTGGTTCCCGGAACTCATGCTCCTCGCGACAGCCCCTCCCTGGCCGATTCCTCTGAGGAAGGATCTGCTTTCTCAGAGACGGGGCACCCTCTGGCACCCGCGTCCAGACTTGTGGAAACTTCATGTGTGGTCCCTGGACGGGACGCGGAGGTTCTAGGTGACCTGCCCCAGGAGGTAGCGCTCACTATCGCTTCAGCACGAGCACCGTCCACAAGACGGGCCTATGCGCTGAAGTGGAACCTGTTCGTCGAATGGTGTTCCTCTTACCAGGAGGACCCCCGGAGATGTTCGATCAGAGCCGTGCTTTCCTTTTTGCAACAAGGGTTGGAGCGTAGGCTGTCCCCCTCCACCCTTAAGGTATATGTTGCTGCTATTTCTGCCCACCACGACCCCATAGAGGGGAGGTCGGTGGGGAAGCACGATCTGGTCGTCAGGTTTCTTAGGGGGGCCAGGAGGTTAAATCCTCCGAGGCCTCCCTCCCTTCCCTCTTGGGATTTGGCTTTGGTGCTAAGAGCCCTACAAACTGCCCCCTTTGAGCCATTGCAGTCAGTCGAGTTGAAGTTTCTTTCTATGAAAACCCTACTCCTGACTGCATTGGCCTCAATCAAGAGGGTGGGGGACCTGCAGGCATTTTCGGTCGACGAGTCGTGCCTTGAGTTTGGACCGGCTGACTCCAGTGCAACACTGAGGCCCCGGCCCGGCTATGTGCCCAAGGTTCCTACCACGCCCTTCAGGGACCAGGTAGTGAGCCTGCAAGCGCTGCCCCTGGAGGAGGCAGACCCAGCCCTAGCTTTGCTCTGTCCTGTACGCGCACTGCGTCAGTACGTGGATAGAACTCAGAGCTTCAGGACCTCAGAACAGCTCTTTGTCTGTTACGGAGGACAGCAGAAGGGGAAGGCTGTCTCCAAGCAGAGGATGGCCCACTGGATAGTGGATGCCATCACCTTGGCCTACGAAGCACAAGGTGTGCCCTGCCCGCTCAGGTTGCGTGCTCACTCCACTAGGGGTGTCGCATCGTCCTGGGCGCTGGCTCGTGGTGCCTCGCTAGCAGACATCTGTAGAGCTGCAGGTTGGGCGACTCCCAACACGTTCGCTAGGTTTTATAGCCTACGTGTCGAACCGGTTTCCTCCTGTGTTCTCACCTCAAACGGGTAGTGGCACTGAGAGGGCCGGCTCAGAGTCGGCTTGCGGCGTCCTTACGCCTAATTCTCCAGAGAGTTCCTTAACCAGGCAAACCCTGTTGAGTCCTCCAGCACTCCGGCGTCCGGACGCGGCGGGGCGTCCGGCGCCAGGCCTTCAGCCAATGAATTCTTGAAATCTGGTGCGAGGCTAGTGCCCATATGAGAGACCCTGTCGGGATCCCATATGTGTATTCCACGGTATTCTTATTAGAGCCATGTTTCCCCTGGCGGACCACGTTCTGCCATCTCTAAAGATGCAGCCTGAGCCATCTCAGAGACTTCCATGTGCAATAGGGCCCTTCGGGGTTACTTCACATGTTTGAATGTCACTTAACCCCCTCTGGGAGGAGGTGACTCCGCAGTGTGCCTCTTCCAAGTGGAAGGGCACGCTTCCCAGTGTTATCCTAGTCCTACTGTTTGGGTTGCTCAAGGAACACCAGTAGTTGACCTTCTCTGTGTAGAGCCCGGTCCTATTGTCTGCCTTATAGGAAGGGTCAGGAGCCCTACACAGGGCACTGGAAGGGGCAGCTCCTGTGGCGCTTTGGTAGGGATCCCAATTTCGTCGGTCATCCGACGTGACTCGGAGTGACCGACTGAAAGGGGAACGTCTCGGTTACGTATGTAACCCTCGTTCCCTGAAGGAGGGAACGGAGACGTCACGTCCCGTCGCCACAGTCGCTGTACCACCGCTGAGCTGCCGGGTCGCCGGCTCGGCTCCTCGGCGAAAACATAATTGATGCGGTGCATCAGCTGCCTCTTATGCTCACGCTGTGATCAGCGGCAGCTGGATGCAATAATCGCATGCCAATGTCCATTGGCTCGTTTAGTTACACTCGAAGTGGATTGGTCTCTCTGGCGAGATCCCAATTTCGTCGGTCATCCGACGTGACGTCTCCGTTCCCTCCTTCAGGGAACGAGGGTTACATACGTAACCGAGACGTTCTGTCATAATGGAAGGGCAGCTTTTGTAAACTGAAGATACTTATGTAAAAAGAAGCTTTGTTTCAGATTCTGTACATCAAGATGTTCAAAAATCCCACTCAACACATACGCCTACGAGACTTCTGTGCCTTCAGTGCTCGTACATGCAACATCAAAGCTGTCCAATCCAGCATCAGAGAGCCTTTGATAGAGCAGAGTTATTCAAAGACTGGCAGCGCTTGCCCACTGACATATGGCTAAATTATTTTTTACAGTACATTATGCAAATATATAGACATCACTAAGTCTTCCATGAATTCATGTCACATATTACATGGCAGTTTCATCAGGTTCGAGACAAAGGTGATGCTGTTGGAAGCATTCATTATTGCTTAATAACTGTCTGCAAAATAAGTCTATTTTAGATTCAGGATTTTAATAGTTAAATTGCATCTGTTTATTAAAAAAGAAATGTATTTTACATTGTAATTAATTATTTATTATATTCTGTTTATTTGGTATTCATCTAGTCAAAGTAAAACATGCCCACTCTCAAATTAAATATTCTATTAGTTATTATGAATAGTCTTTTTAAGTGCTTTCTTTTATTCCTATTATTCATTTTCTGTGTATTACTTGATTTAACAGTTATAAAATTAATTTATAATTTATTAACATCACTATGTAAATTTGGAATATTACCTTCTGTGCAAGAGGGTCCCCCATAAGCGGAGTTAGTGCAGTCACACATGTAGCCGCTGCTTTTCTCAATGCATTTCCCCCGATTGTGGCAGAGCCCGGCTGAGCTGCTACAGTGACCCGCACACCCTGAACTCACTCCTGGTGTCACTTTGGCCCTTTCCTCCAAGTCAAAATTCACTCCATTCATGTTAAATGCTCGAATGCATCCAAGAAAGCCTCTTTGTCTTGTGACTGTGCCCCCTGAGAGATGAGAGAGGAAATTACGGGAAAAAATATTAAATAAATTTAAAAAAAAAAAAAATTAAGAGTAATCCGAAATTCTTTTCAGAGGTAGATGCATACTACTGGACTGAATAAAGAGTAACAAACAAATACAACTTCTCTCTCTCTGTCTCTGCAGTACACTTTCAAAAGGTTTATTTTACCAACAAACATCTGGTTTCCGAGCTGAAGGCGAAGGTGTCCATCAGGTGGGGTTTCTATGATCCGCAGGGGCAGCTGGTCGACCTGCAGGCATGCTTCTTTCACATTGCGCTCGGCTCGAACCCAATGCCACTGCCTGTCGTTCAGTGGCACAGGAGATTTGATGGTCAGGACTACTGGCCCGTCGCCCACATTAAAGGAGAAGGTCACAGCTGAGGGAGCTGGGTGAACAGGAAAAGGAAAGCAGTCTGAACAAGTGAAAACTAACACTTCTAAAAGTGCTGGATAGATTAAAAAAAAATGCCAAATATACTTGAGCCTATATTCAAGTTACAGTTACACTTTATAATTAGGTTCTATATGTTAACGTTAGTTGCAATAGCTAACAAGAATTAACAATGAACATTAGTTTTATAACATTTATTATCTTGGTAAATGTAGTTTATACATACTTTTTTTTTTTAAAGGAAAATAATAATTTTATTTAGCAAGGGTGCATTAAATTGACAGTAAAGACATTTATAATATATAGTATGACACTATTTCAAATAAATGTACTTTTGAACTTTTTATCCATCAGATAAAATTCAGATTTGCCATCACAGGAATAAATTACATATTAAAATATATTGAGATAGAAAACAGTTATTTCCAAATGTTTTTTGATCAAATAAATGCAGCCTTGGTGGGCATAAGAGACTTCTTTCAAAAACATTTAAAAAATCTTACCAACCTCACACCTTTGAACAGTAGTGAATATATCAGTAAATGTTTAATGTTGTATAAAAGAACAATTATTTTATGTATTATGAACAAACTAAAACGAACAATGGCCAATAGTATATTGCTAAATTAAAATTATAAATTAACCAATGCATGCTGAATTTTTTTTTTCATTGTTAATTCATTATACCCTTAATTAATTGTTAAGAAGTTGATAGTTATTTTAAAGTATTACTCAAGTTATAGGCCTACACCAAACAATAATGGATGGAATTTAAATTTAATCTTGATTTCTTCTGTTTTAACTTTATATGTTATACTGCTCAATTAGAAATCTGACACTGTCACATTCTTATAGATGTGCTGGGACTCACAGCTCAGCTCAACCCTGATAAAGTCTTGAATGCCCATGTTTTCCACAAAGACCCCGGAGGGGGAAGCAGTCTTGAAGTAGAAGGAGACATCGAGGGATAGCTCCACCTGGAGAGCCAGGAACTGCAGATATGAAGCCGCTTGGTAAAAAGATACAGCGTTCCACAGGAACTCTAACAGA
This sequence comes from Spinibarbus caldwelli, assembly GCA_039654775.1. NCBI lineage: Eukaryota > Metazoa > Chordata > Actinopteri > Cypriniformes > Cyprinidae > Spinibarbus > Spinibarbus caldwelli. The sequence goes on from CM077232.1 coordinate 19,566,765, forward strand.
GACGAAGAAAGATAAATGTCATATATTTGACAGTTTACATATTCCTTTTATACACTGAATTATCTGCTATCTGTCTGCCTTTTTTCTTCTCTCTCAGTCTCTTTCGAAAATCTATCCCTGTCATGTATGACAACAGCAGAAGAGATCAGTTCACGTACTGTCACCAGAGCACTGCAGGGGTCCCACAACATACATGGCTTCAGAGCCCAGTCTGTAAGTATCGCCAACCACAATCTCCCGCACTGGCAAGTGCTCCTTATATGAAAGGATGCCAGTGTCATTCTCCCTGTAAACAACAGATGTATAAGGCAACAAGACACAGCATTTGAACAAAAATTTATATATTAGATATACGCTACCATTCAAAAATTTGGGGACTGTAATATTTTATTTTGTATTTATTGAAAGAAATTAGTACTTTTATTTATCAAGGATGCATTAAATTGATCAAACGTGTCAGTAAAGGCTCACATTTTTCAAAAAAATCTATTTCAAATAATTAATTTGTTCATTTGAAACTTCTATTCGACATTGATAATAATAAGAAATCAGCATACAGTATGATTTAAAAAAGGATCGTGTGACACTGAAGACTGGAGTAATAACTGCAGATTCAGGAATAAATTATACTTTAAAAGATATTAAACCAAAAATAGTTATTTCAAATTGTAATAATATCTACTGTCATTTTAATAAAATATTTTTTAAAAATAAAAACATTTTAGAAATTAAAAAAAAAAAAAAAAAAAAAAAAATCCTGAAGCCAAACATTTATTTATACAATATAGACACAATTTAAATACATATCATATATTGTATTTTATAAATGTACCAATAAAACTTTGATGACCCTACAATAAAAAAAATTGTGCTTTATCAGCTTTTATGGATCAGGTATAAATTATGCATAAATGTAGTCTGGGCTTATATAAAAGGTATTTACTGCATTTCATTTGGTTTTGAGCCTTGTCTGCGCACATAATTGCGCAGCTTGTGTGAAATTATCAGTGAATAAGACCCAGTGTTAGTAAAAGTAAGGACCATCTCAGTAATCTAACAGACATCATGAGGTACATTTGCCTTGTTACCATGACACTCTGTCTGCATCACAGTTGCAGAAGTAGTTCATGTCAGCACAGTTCTCTTCCAGACCGCAGGAGCACTGCTGCACCTCTGGCTGGAATCCGCCCCAATAGGTTCTCTTCTCTCCTCTGCGGTCCACCCACCAGGACAAAGGGGTGCCGTCTGCAACAACAACAGACTTATTCAATCTAAAGCACATCTTAAGCTTATCTTCATGTACATGTAGCAAAAACAAATAATGGAGAAACTGTATAAATGTAACATCAATACTGATTTAATGCACAAAGCACTCATTGTTGCCATTTAAGACCTGTACAAGTCAATCCTTTACAGTACATACCAAAATACAAAATAATCGTTAATAGACAAATAATTAAAAACAAATACAAAACAATTTTTAGTGTTAAATAATATGGGGTAGAGAGTCATAATTTCATATGCAATTGACTAATAATAGTATGTGTACGTAAAATCCACACATTAACATAGGGCTTTTTTATTCACTGTTACAGTGAAAAAAGAGAAACAATTATCACTAAGAAACTGCTACCAAATTTCACAAATAAATGATAAAGAAACAATAGAAAGTAACACACTGAATTAAACATTTTGAAGTAGAAAAACTGAAATAGTATTTTCTTGAAAAACATCAATCATTTTTTTGTCTTTTTACATCAACAAGATTTAATTATGTTATAAATTTATTGACATCGGAAATGTGTAAAAAATTCAGTAAGGAGAGACACACACTGACTGATATATATATATATAACAGAAATATCCCTTTCGCTTCTCCATGACTGTAATTACTTGATCAGAAATGACAGTGACTGCCTGGGAAATATGATACTTTTGATTTGTGTGAAAGAGAAGAATAGACCTTGACGAACTGACAGATCTTTAAATTGACAGCTTAATTTAGCACACTAAATCAAAACACTTGTGATAAGGTGTGTTAATAATGACTTCCAATAAATCTGCAATGCATATTAATGCCAAGTGGAATTTAATCTGGGCAGTAATTATGGTTTTAGACTGGGAAGACTGCCAGACTGAAAAAACAAAACAAAAAAAAAAACATTGTTATTTTTTTATTCTCCGCTAGCTGATGAACTTCAAGAAGTCTGAAACTTAAATGCAAACTACATTTGGCATTTCTCTTGTAAATTTCAGCATTTGATCAAATCATTTTTATTGTTTATAAAGACCTGCCTTCTGACTGTGAGTGAGTGAGAGACATTACACTTTATGTGATGCCATGATTACTCACTCTCACCTCTAAATTGAAAGGAAAGCACTTTAACAAACTAGACAACAGCACTCAAAATAATTTAACATCTAATATTTAGAGTCGTTAACATCTAATATTTATTTTTTACTATATTAAGAACAAGAAGAAGAAAACTGCAAACATAACCTCTTACAAAAAATCTTTAAAATCAATATTGTTTGGATTTGGTGAGAAATACATTTACATGGTATGTTAAACTCATACAATTGCTTGATTTGGTTTAATTCAATTGTAAATAAGTGACCAAGACATTTGCCTACTTACCTGACTTATAACTAAGATACCATACTTTTAATAGCAAGAGGGACAGAGAGAAAACCAGTGTTTCAAAAAGCAATGCAAATAATTATGCTATTCTTTCAAGCCAGCTGGACCAGAAGAGAGAGACACAAAAAAAACAAACAAACAAACAAAAAACACATTTTTATGATACAATAGGTAGGGAATAATAATCTTGTTTATAGTCTGCAGTGACATAATATCTGCCTCAGGAGAACGGAGCTACATTAATTTTTCATAAACTGAGGAAAACTGCACATGACTCCCTCAAAGAGCTGCCAAAACTGAAATAACAGCTTTTCAAAATCTCTCTCTCTTCCTTCCTGCAGACACTGGATGACCATTATAACCTTTCTCACATATGTTTAGTGAAATGCTAACGTAGGGAATCTTTTTGCATGGCAAAATTATCTAGCAGCGGACTTCATAAAAAGTCTCTGTCTTCATTTATTGTCATGATGCTTTGACAGACCAAAATGTCTGTATGTCTGATTTACGCTGATTTCACATTTCACAATTCATCATAATTTAGAAGAAATAAAAAGAGGAAAGAAACATTTTTGCTATAGTTCCTGACAAAATCAATCTAGTAAATTTAGCATCGATTGTTCTTTCTGCATTGATACATACCTAAACACTGAGAGACTAAGGTCAGTGCTTACCCCAGGGGTTAAACAGCCGTGACCTTCTGCAGTGGTAGGCGATTCTCTGCTCACAGTGTTCTGACAGAGACACCAGGGCCTTCAGCTGTTCAGACGAGGCACTATAATTAAACCATCCCACATATGGCTTCTGCAGTGTAGAGCCTCGCACTCTGACTGCATTCGAGCTGTTGTGACGAACCACCGTCCACACTTTGCTCCCTGAAACATTTGATGCTCTGCATTATTCCAAAATTCCAGGACATGTGAAAGGCACAAAACAAATGAGTAACTTTTTACCATTTAATGAATGACTTTTTACCATTTAAAAAATGGGAGATATAATATCTTTACAAAAAATGCAGTGAGGTAACATTTCCAAGTATCATAAATTAAGGAATAGGATTGTATGTAAATAAAATGAAATAAAATAAAATAAAAATTGAAGTAAAATTTGGATTTTAACAGGTGATGAGACATACGGACAGACAAATGAAGTAAAATAAAACACAGGGAGTTGCAAACCAAGACATTAATTTTCAGTGATCAAGACAAAGAGATGACAGTGCTGTGCCTTGGGCTGCCCCAGAGAATGCTGCCATCCAAGGTGACTGTCTATATTGTCTATGCAAGCATGCACCACAGCTCAAATCATATAGTTTCACAATTAAATTTCAAATGTATTTATTTTATAATCAGGTTTTGAAATAAACATTTTTATTCCCCAACAAATTAAGTTACTGGCCATTCAGAATTTCTGCTACCCAAAACAAAACTATCAGAAATGAACTAGATTCACTGCTTGTTCAGAATCATTCTTCAGATTTAAATATATTATTAAATGTGATTCTGAATTATTAAATGGCTTTCTGTTTTACAACAGTCAATCATTCTTTGTGGAAACCATGAAAATAAAATAAAATAAAAATAAAAACACAATAATTGGTGACTTGTCTTATAAAACCACATTAGTTGTAATTCCCAAACATAGCTCACTCTAAAATTAATGTTTAATTACAAACACATTGAAGATTAGCAGACAAGCTGTCAATTCAAAAAGGGTTCAGCTGTTTCCACACAAAAGCCAGCGTACTGATTTCAGCAAATTCAAGTTATTCCTCCTAAAATGCATTCAAGTTGGACACAGGACACATCAGTCTGTACTTGCGTTCTCAAGTTCAAGGAGGCAGTCAAAACCAGTGAATCTAATCACTAGTATACAGGCAAAAGTTCACTTCAAGAATGAACAAAGTGAGTTTGACTGAGTTTGTTGGAGGCTCCTGATTGGAGGACATAATCTATGAATCATTACCTGCAAATTTGGCTAGTGAATTGATATGTGTTACCCATTTGGCGGGTGCTAATTTCAGACCCTGTTAATAATGACTTTTAAACTGAGTAAAACACATGGTAAAGGTATAACAGTTTGATCAAATCTAACATTTGACCTGGGGGCGGAAAGAAATAACCAACCTGTAATATTACAGTAGACCTGAATAGGATCAAGAGGGCCACTTCCATCAGGATCTATAGAGAAATATCCAGAAGTGCTTCCAGCAAGCCTGTAGTGTTCACATGACGCTTCATAAACGGCTAAGAATTCAAACAGAGAATACAGGATTTCATCAAAGCACCTGAAACATTTCACAAACAAGATCAAGGCCATTGTTTGGATGTTCTGCACAAAACAGTGCAGAACTTTTAGCAGACATTATGTAAAGATGATTCCTGTTAAAAACAGACTTTGAGCAAAAAACACAGATCTGCAAATACACTGAAAAAAATGACTCATTGAATTTACTAAATTTTTTTAAGGTAAGTGGTTGCAATCAATTTATTTTAGCTACATTTAAATAAACAAATTTAGCTGAAAGTTAGTCAACTAAATTTGTTCATTTGATAATGCATACACATCATATTAGTTTTTGTATTGTGTGCATGTCTTCAAAGCGTAAGCTGAAATTCAAATAACCCAAAGGGAAGTTTGACAATGAACTACACATATGACATAATAAATGAACAGTAAGTGTGTTTTAAATGTAGGAATCCATTGCGCAGACCTACAGTTATGGCACGTAGCTCCACTGTATCCTGTACCAGTGCAATCACAGGAGAAAGACGACCACGTCTGGGAACACCGGCTGCCATGCTCACAGAAATTATACAGACACCTGTCACATATAAAGAGATACGTAAACATTTAGTTCAGATACACAGTAAAAAATGAGAACAAACCAAGTGTGACCAAGGATTACAATGCAGTTTGAAACTGAATATAAGCAGTCAGCATTTATTTTTAACAGGCTCATTTTGAATGAAAGTCCTCAGACGACAGAAAACCGACTACATGTCCATCTCAAGTCAAAATCAATTTTCTGAGACTGAATGACTATGTCAGCATACAATTAAGTTGTCTGTTGCCGGCATTGAAATAGACCTTAATGTGGCCTCACAGCTCAGACAGCATCAAACAGTCTGTTAAATCATGAGAATCGTTGGGCTTTTGACAGAATATTTTATATCAAGTGCAGCTGGATCTAATTTAGAAAGGGTAAAATTAATATGTCAATTTGTATGAGGGGAGTATCAGAGACAGGGCTGATGTGACTGTCACATGCCTGCAGAAAATTAATTTAATTTTCAAGAATTTATTTGCTTTTCTATGAAAAGCACAAAGTCATGATGGTTCATAATCTGTAACAAAGGGAACCTTTTACAAATGAAAAAACAAAATAAATTAAAGCTAAAGGCTTATGCAAAAGAGGCATTCAGCGTAGTACTGGATAACATGAAATGTCATCTTAACCCTGTATAGAATACATGAATGTACATGAACAACGTTTAGAATTTAGGACTTGATTCAGCAAATTTCGGCTCATTTCATCCATCTGTTTTGTTCAGTAACAGTGCTAGATGAGCCTTTGATTTCTTCAGTGTAGGAAAGTCTTGGCTGTCGATAAACTAACACGCAGACATACAAAAAATTGATACGCTTGCTAGAGACGTGTTGATTAATAGCGCATTAATTTGTCTGCTTAACTTTCACAATTACCAGCCTTTTAGGCCTGCATATATTATTTCACAGAGCTCAGTTTGCACACCTGGTCCCTGAAGAGCCCACTTTATGAGGCCTCCACGTACAATACAACCATTCAAACAGCCATTAACCACTACAGGGAGAGTCAACTGCAGGCTGGATACTGTTTCAGGTGATGATTTCATTACCTCTGTGCTATTTCTAGTCATGCTTGGAAAAAGGTTTTGCTGGACCATAAAATTATGCCAACCAATGTGCAGAACTGCTCTGCAGCAATAAACCGCCTTGTGAAATTTTACTGATAGAGGTTTCTGGTAAGGGGACATTGTCTAAAGTACAAGTCAATGACCTGAAAATTTGTTGTAAGTTTTGTGACGTGGAAAAAACAGGACACATTGTGTGTTTTCAATGAGTGATGGATAGCCGATCTCCATTCATGATTTTAACTGGTCATGCAGTCCCATTAAATCACATAACAGTCACTTTAATACTTCAGTAACATTAAAAGTTTAGAACAGCATTAATATTATTAGCAATATAAAGCCACAACTGTAACATAGAGACATAAATCAAAGGAGTACTAACACATACATCAGAATTTGAGGGAATTTTAACATAACTGTAATGTGAAAATTAATAACCTTATCATTAAGGAGACGCGCAGCAATATTGAGGAAGTTACTTTGGGGTTTTGAAAGTGAAAAAGTGAAAGTCGTGACGTATTGTCAAATATGGTGACCCATACTCGAAATTGGTGCTCTGCATTTAACCCATTCAAGTGCACACACACAGCAGTGAGCAGTGAACAAACACACGCACACCGTGAACACACACCCGGAGCAGTGGGCAGCCATTGCTCCAGCGCCCGGGGAGCAATTAGGGAACCTCAGTCATGGTATCGAAGGTGGAGAGAGTCATTCACAATCCCCAACTTCAATTCCTGCCAGTGCAAGAATCAAACTGACGACCTTCAGGTTACAAGCTCAACTCTCTAACCATTAGGCCTCGACTGCCCACAACTGATTTTCAAACTGATGATTAAACATGATGATACCCTTGAAAGTATTTTTCAAATATAAAGGCATTCAATACCACTTATCATTCAAAAGTTATACGTTTATTTATTTATTTATTTTTTGTCTGTTCTTTTAAATGTATACTCATCATAATACTGATTTAAAAAAACAAAAAAACAATTAGGGTTTTCACAAACAAATTAAGCAGTTTTCAACTGTGATAACAATAAGAAATGTTTCTTGAGCAGCAAATTAGCATATTAGAATGATTTCTGAAGGATCATGTCGCACTGAAAAGTTGAGTAATGGGTGCTGAAAATGTAGCTTTTCCATCACAGGAATACATTACATTTTAAAATATATTCATATAGAAAACTGTTACTTTAAATTGTAATCATATTTCACAGTATCACTGTTTTTATTGCATTTTGATCAAATAAATGCAAACTTTGTGAACATAAGAGACAAAAAAAGAAAAAAAATTCTTATCAACCCCAAATTTTGAGCAGTAGTGTACTTTCATACATAAAATTATCACTTACTACTAAAATCAGTGTTTTTAACTTTTTTTGCAGATTTTGTTTTTTTTTTTCATTTTTTGTCTCTTACGTTCATGTTCACAAAATCTGCATTTTTAGTTGGGCGCCCTTAATGAGTATATACACTCATTAAGAGCTCCCAACTCATTAAACTAATTAAATTGACAGCATATCTTAGATTAAAAATTGCTGTCAGTAGAATAAAATAATTAAAATTATTCCCATGATTTCAGTATGAAAACCCCTGAAATAAACTACGTTGCTAAGACAATACACTGAGGTATTAGGTGGGGGAGGAAGGAAACTTCTTATTTAAATATATACATCTATACTTTGATATTATTTACAGTTGAAACAGAATTATAATTTATAATGTTGCTACTTTTAGTTAGTCATTCCTTAGCACTGTTTTTATATGATAGCCAAACTAGTTCTGATAAGCTCATGTAGCTCATTTGCAGATACCTCACCTGAAACTGTTTCCGATGTGTCAACACCTTCAGACAAAATAAGGACTACATCATTAAAATAAAGAAATAGATGTCTTCCACTGAGGCTTCATTAAGTTTAAAAATGTAAGTGCTAGACGAAAAAACAAATTTGTCTCCATGGAGAAGCTCTCTTTGACAATATCCAAAACCCAAAAGAGGGCAAAGCATTGCAGGGGTCAGCTATTTTGGCACTTGATTATCAGAGAAGCAGTCTGAGGCTGCATACAGAGGGGACAGAGATGGAGGAAAGGTTCAGTCTAGCAGCCGGGAGCATTCGCCCTCTGGCAGGCTCACAAAAACTGTCACATAGCTCACAGCGGAGGCCCTCAGACTATGACAGCTGCTCATGAATGATTTAGGCTTGCCACTGATGGAGGGGTCTTGTCATGTTCATACAAGTTCACTATTAATAAAATCCCGCTGTACAGACAAGCCAGTGGGACATGTCCCTGCCGCCAAATAAAAACACATTGAGAGACTGAATAAAAGCCAGTACGGTGAGCCGGTTAAAGGGGAGCAATTTGGGTGCTTCTGAATAAGGCAAAAATATACTAAAGGTGAGAATATTGTTCCCAGGTTAAAACTGAATAATGTCTGAAATAAAGGATAGTTTCAGGCTTCTTTCTGAATTTGACTTGAGGTAGCAAGTATGCAGAACTGCAATTTGAATGTGAGGAAGTAGAATTAAAATGAACTGAAAGACATAAAGACATGCATTTATGAATTTTAAATACCACCTACAGAAATTTGTATTCAATTTATTTATCTCATCATATTTAATAAATACATTTTTGTGTCCAATGTGGAGGAACTCTTCATTTCCTAGAAAGCATTACCTGTGTGGAAATTCTGTAGACTGCAATTCAGTAAATTCCTTATCCTTTCAGGCCAATTCAATTTCTGTTGTGTGTTGTGAGCATTTTCATTTTTGGGTGAACTATTCCTTTAATCAGCAATCTGATTTAAATAATAACTTAGGTTTAAGTTATTAAATAAGGTTTTCTATAGAATCTTTTAGGATAATTATTATGAATAGATGATAATAGATGATGTAGGTAATAATACTATTTGACACTACAGTTCAGAAGTTTCGGGTCAATAAGATTTTTTAACATATGTTACAAAAGACCTATACTTCAAATAAATGATGTTCTTTGAACTTTCTATTCTTTAAAGAATTCCAAAATAACTGATAATTAACACTGATGATTTATTATCGATACATTTTAAAAAATACTGTATGTTAATAGAAATTTATTTTAAAAGTTCTTTTAAATTGTAAGAATAATTCACAGTATTAGTGTTTTACTGTATTTTTGATCAAGTGAATGTAGCCTTGGTGGGTTTAAGAGATTTTCAAAACCTCAAACTTTTGAACAATAGTGTACATCCTCTTAGTCTCCAACAGATCTATAACTGAAGATATCATTACCCATTATTGGCATTTATCTTGTTTACTCAAAAGAAAGTAAATAAGGAGACAAGAGTAGAAATCTCTCTTCCTTAAAGTAGGACCACTGTAGATCTGGGGGACAGCAGGGGTCATGCAGTCCTGGGTCGATGAGGCCTCTGATTCCAGTATGTGGTAATGAGAAGAAGTGCAAAACGCAGCACTGAGCTTGTTAGTTGGCCGCAAACCTAAATGAATGTACAAATGAACTTCCCCCAGTTCTAATTAGGGTGCTGCCGATAGTCCAGCTCAGCCAGCACGACCTGGGGCCTTAATGACAAAGAACAGCTCTGACATGTTCAAGCTTACAAGGTGCCATGAATAAAATAAAATCCAGTGGATATTTTTGTGGTAGACAAATGTAAAACAGCAACAGAAATATTTATCAGGCATATGTTCAACTTAGTGAAGGAAAAACCGCACCTGTCACGAATGCCACATAAGTCAAACTGCAGCTGATTGTAGCTTCCTAGATGACCTTGCTGGACTGACAGAAGATCAACAGGTTGGTTGTTGACAAGGATGAGCCGGACGCAGCCTTGAAAGGCCATTGTGGGATTCAAGCAGCTAGAGTCATTTTGGGATTCAGGACATCCTGAAAGAATTGATGAAAATACATGACTGTAGGTATGGATGTTATATAGAAATATAGATTTAGAAACGATAAATCTAAAAAAAGTGCTTCAGAAATGAAACTCTCACACACACACACCCACACAAGCACAAAAAGTAATTTATATTTTTCCAATTTTACTTTGAAGGCCTCCACACATCACTATGTTCTATGGCTTCACTGACATTGACCTGTCAATCAACATCAACAAAATACTATATTTAAAAAACATCAAAATATGGCCATTATGGGCATTGCTATTATAGATTTTTATATATTGCATTTAATATTTTATAAATTACATACATTTAATACATAATTCATCATGTGCATCTACCTTGAGTTCATTATTAGATCTTACCAATGTTATTGTTAACTTAAATTATTCAAAAATTTCAAAGTTTTAATTGAAATAAAGATGAAATAAAGTCAAATTAAATAAATTGGCAACTAATATTGGCAACTAACTGAAATAACATAAGTTTAAGTAAAAAAAAAAAAAAAAAGATTAAAACTGAAACTGAAATAAAATGAAATTAAAAATGTAATTTAATAAATTTAATATAATAGAAATATAAAAACTAAAACTAATATAAGGGACAAAAGCTCATAATAAAATTACTAAAACTGGAAATCAAAATTAAAATGAAAACTGAAAATATAAAAACAAAAGCTAATTCAAAATACGAATAAATACTATAATAGTAAGTACTAAAATGACACTGGCTCTTACATGCTGCTTTATATTTTTTATTAAATATTACCTTTGTGATCTTTCATATTTTATATTTTGTTAATTAGTGGCAACTGAACAACAGAGTGGCATACTCAAAGTTTTAAATGCAAATAGCTAATCTGACCCCAAATGTAACTGAAATTATCTTTTCGTCCTTTCTGAAAATATTTTTTCACTATTTTACCTCCAAAATAGTGTTTGTCTTTTGGTTCCAGGTAGCTCTTCAGCTGGATGGTGGATGCGGGCTCACTGTCCAGAGTCATGATGATTTCCAGACCTCTAGCGCTGAGACTGACTGAATGCCACAAACCATCATTCACCCTCTGACCTGTCAATCAAAAATACCTTTTTAATACTGTTTTAATAAACACAGTGACCATATACGAACATTAAACAGCTTTTAGTGCAACATACAGCATTATATGGTCATATAAACCATATTACAATGTCAAACAAACCACAAACATACTGTAAAGTCATCAAAGACAATAATCAATGGGGATGTGCCCCAATAGCAAATCCGTATTCGGAAAGGCACGGAAAACGAATAATGCATTCTACGGAGCCACAAAAGGGACATGGTTAGTCGCTTGCTAGCAGTAGCCTGTTACATTACAGTACATAAAATGTCACTTATCACATAAACAGAGAGAGGTAAGGAGAGATGACCGATAGGACGATGTCGAATGATTTGCAGATCCTGAGCACCACTGACAAACATCTAATCTTGTGAAATGTGTGGTAAGTAGTGCCGCTACGTGAAAAAAGTGAAAAAAGTGAAAAAACACGCGTTCATAAGTGATTTCAATGTCCAGCATATTAATAACGACTCCCTGATGCCCGCAATTTATATACAGGATAATTACCCAATGATATAATTGTGAGAGAAAGCACTGAAATATATTTTTCTCATATATCTCGTATGTATCGTATTTATTCCCTTTACAGTTGCCGTAGTACACACCTTTACCTTTCCGAATACCATATTCGGGTTCGGGCACATCCCTAATAATCAATATCTGAACCATCAACTCTCACTCAAAACAAAGCCATGATAAAACAGAAAATTCCCAAAAACAAATCTCCTGGCAAAAAACTGCCCCCTCCACCCCTGTCCCCAAAGGAAAAATTCTCTTTGAGGTTTGATTTAATTAATTCTGGCCATTACATGTGAAGGGCACCCAAGCTGTGTGCGGCCGCTGTGTGTCTACAGTCTCCCCTGTGCCAGCCATCTGTTTGTCGTTTGAGCTCAAGCGCTTCACTTCTTCTATTCCGGTAATTACAACACTCTCTATTTCAGCCAACACTTCTATGACGTGAGTTAGACCAAAAAAAATTGGTTTCAGGTAGGATAAAACAGCCGCTCTAACACAGACTGGCCCTGCATAACAGATGGAGAGCGCCCTCCTCCCCCCTACTGCGTGTCGATTGTTGTCAAACATCAGGTTTCCTCACTAGACTGAAACACACAACTGTCTGTCTCAGACACTAATCCTGTTTAGACCAGCATGTATGTTTGCTTTCATCTTTTGTCCAGAATGCTGAACAAAAAATAAAAATGACGTTATTGACTTTGTGGGTGATGAGATAAGCTGTAAGTACTGACTTTTATACAAATGCTTTTGTTTTGCTCACGCATCTCACTGGTGAGAAGAGGACCGGAGAAAAAGCATGCAATTCTGTGCTGTGTAAGTAAAAGGAAGTCTTTGCATTGCCAGGCTGGCTGAATTGAAAAAGAGAGACATTTATACTCTTGATTACTATACGCACGTAATTGCTGAAACTGAGCAGCATTTCCAATTAGACTCCTTCAAAGCAGTAATTTCAGTGGCTAGAGTGTCATGCCTGGATAAAAGTGACAGCTCTACCATTTGATCACAGCGGCATTTCCGTGTCACTTGCTGAAGCTTTATACCTTTTACAATTTGCCTGGTGCATGTTAAATCGTTGAGCTAAAGAATGAATGTTAAAAAGACTATGCTATATCAATTACATGATTTAGAAACAAAAATGAGTGGGTTTGTTGACTACTACTACTGTTTTTACTCAGTTTGTACATGCAAGCATTTAAAGAACAATGTCTAGTTGTGAAATTATACCCACCTTACTTAGAAAAAAAAAGAAAAGAAAAAAACTGCTTTTCTGATCTTAGCTTAACTGAACTGGTCTCCCAGCCTGACCAAGGTGCTTTTTTTTGGCTTGCTTATTCAGAAGCCAAAACCACTCTAAAAGAAACCAACAGACCAGCCTGAGGGTGCGTTTCCTGTACAACGATGTAACTCTTTGCTTAGCTACCGTAGTACAAAACAACATTGGTGAAATTATATATAGAATGTATATATATATATATATATATATATATATATAGAGAGAGAGAGAGAGAGAGAGAGAGAGAGAGAGAGAGAGAGAGAGAGAGAGAGAGAGACTGGATTAACAAATATAGATATTGTACTGTATGTTAGCTTGCTTATCTATTTAAGTCTACATTATACAAACAAGAAACTATACTTCTAACCACTGGTTGAGAGATGTAGTTCAACCACACAACTTTGTTGGAACTATGGGAAACATTGAATCATTGAACTATGTTGCTTATGAAGGACTTGTGAACATACAGTACGTAACTATGCTTTTGGGAAATGCACCCCAGTCTGGGACACTGACTAAGACCAGCAAACTAACTTAGGCTGGTTTAAAATGCTTTTCCCCCAGTGCTGATACCTGATCTGTATATTTGAGAAAACTGGCAATTAAAGTCAAGCTACAGAAGAGAAGAAAGGGTCTCCTCACCAGCTGACACTTCTGACATCTTTAGAGCTGATGTCTGGTGTGTGAGATGGAGGCGTCCACTGCTGATCTGCAAAATCAGGTAACAGGGCTCCTGACCAGAGATCAGTGGACTGGACAGCAGCAGGCCATCAGGGTTCCAGGTGCGAAACTGCAGGCGCACCGAAAGGCCCTCCAGGATCGGTGCAGGTGCTGGCAGCGACAGAAAGCTGCTGCTGGAACTCTGAAATGTGGCGGCCACCAGCTGCGGTTCCGAGCAGGAAAAGGTCACGTTGCCCTGTGAGAGATGGGAGAACGCCAAAGCATTGGTTTACATGCAAGCAGGGAATGACCAAATGGCAATGCAGCATGGGTACAAATGACCCAGTTGCATATCTACTGTAGCTGATCACACACAAGGTAATCAGCAAATTTATGCCAAGGTCAGATGTCACATCTGAGGCCAAAACCACGCAGTTAAAAGATAGTAAAAGATATGTAAGATTGTTCACAATAAAGAAATTGAAATCTCATTTAAAAATCTAGTTTAAAACATACGCTACATTTTTAGAAATTGACGACATCTAATTAGAATTAGTATTTATGATGATTTTAAAAATGTACACCATTTTTAAGAAGTTTCATTTTAATGGCTCTAAAAATGTGTTTTTGTGTAATTATCGGGTAAAAAGTAATCACATTTTTCTTTTCATCTTAGTGTACACATCTTCATTAGCATTTTTTTCATGAAATGTCATGAATTGTTAATTCATAAATATCACTGTATATCATTATATATAATTCCCTATTTTTCACTGTTTATTTTATCTCTATTCATGTATTCACAAGCAGCAAAGCTTTTGTTAAAATATTTTAATTTTGTATTCATGCACTTATTACAAAGAATTTGAATACATATATTAGAACATGCTCATCATAGAAAAGGTGCACTCAAGTCATTGTACGTATATATGAACTGTAGTTGAAAAACTTACTAAAAATAAATGTCATGTCATTGCTGAAATATGAAAAATGAGATGGAACTGAGAAAGCTGGTAGCACAATAGATTATGTCAAAGAAAAAAAAAGGAAAAGAGGAAACAAGCCGAAGGGTTACAAGAGAATTGGAGAGGCTGAGAGCCAGACAGGCTAAACCCACAAAGGCAGCAGGTGGTCTGGATAAATGTCACCAGCGCAGCTCCACAGAGAGCAACAGAAGCACAGAGAGCACATCCGCAGGACAGAAGCTCACGTAGGCGTGAAAAGGTTACTGCAGTGTGAGGCGAACACCTCATTGATCCCTGTGCCACAGGGCTGTACAGACACCAGACTGCTGAACTGAGGCCTCAGCAGACCTCCAACCTGACAGCCTTAAGCTGTGTAACGTGAACACGTGCTTGTATTTTACAGAGCTAAACGAATACCAGTCATCCCTCCTCTGAAGTGATGGAGTCGTGGTTGCCTTGTCATTTTGATTTAGGGAAATAGAAAGCAATATGATGTGATCATTTCTAACAAGCAGCTTTTTAGCGGGAAGAGAGAACTCAAATGTGACGGAAAAACATGATTTGTGAAATTGCTGAGAAAAGAAGCTGAAAAAAAAACTGATGTGTGAAACGCAGCACAGTTTGTGCACACCTTTAAAGATTCCTGCTAATACTGAAGTGGCAGAAGTAATATGTCTGGACATGTTATAATGCATGCAGCACAACTGAATCATTACTTTTTATTGAGAGGATCACAGCATCACTAGTTCAGAACCCATGCCTCATAATAAACCAAATACTTACCACACTGTATATCTGAGGCTTTCTCCGTTTCGCCAAGTCAATGACATTCACGCCATTGTAGTAGAGGTTCTCCATGCAACCATGAAAGTTACGCCGAATGAAGGTTCCTGGTTTACCAGGCAGAGGGATCCCACCAAAGCTTAGCTGTTTTAGAAAATGAATAAAACATATCTAATTTCAAAACATACAGTATATAATCATGAATAAAACATCAAGGGCCAGATTTACTAACAGCTTACAAACCGTCTTTTGTGCTAAAATAGTACTGTCAGGAATTACTAAAGACGCGCAGTGAAGATTTAGGGCTAAAAAGTGATTTTTTTCGCCTGATCTTATTGAAGATTCATTTGTAGGAGTTTTGCTTTCAGACGCAAAATTTATGAGAGAAGAGTATTAAAATGAATCACGCAACGTGATTTACTAACGTTTGCACTCGTCAAATTACTGGTATTTGCACCATTAATATTCTTTAACGTGCCCGCTGTCAGTAAATCACACGCAGAATTTTCTCCTCCCATCGGCGCTTTTATGGAAATGCGCTCTAACGCTAATTTGCCCTGTTTAGTAAATCTGGCCCCAAATATGCTTGCTTTCCATATTCTAAAATGGACAGATGGATTAATGCCACTACCTATATGTATATAAAAAATTTGATATATAAATAGAAATTTGATATATTCCTTACAGGCTCCCATAACATTGTCTTGAGACTAGCTTAGCACACTGTTGTGGTAAACAAAATGCCTGAAGTCTTTGGTATTTTAGGCTGTCTTAAATGATTTGCTTCAGCTCATGCCACAACATTTCACTGGGTTTAAGGTCAGAACCTGACTTGACTTTTCCAAATATGAAATTTCTTCTAACTCAGCCATTTAGCTGTAGATTCTGTGAAGGATCATTGTTATGCTGTTTGAGCCTCTTTCGGTTAAGCTCCATCTCACGTATGGAGAATCTGACATTGTTGTAAAAAATGTGTGGATACAGTCCAGAATTTATTTTTCCATCAGTTACTCTGCTGTGCTGCTGGGCCGCAGGGCAGTTTCAAACTATTTTGAATGTTTAAGATGAGATTTTTCATTGTTGGAACATTTATTTTGTATTTTTTGGCAAAAGTCTTCCAGTTCTTTCTGCACAGCACATCAGTCCACAATACTTTCTTTAAAAAGACACTAGGAACATCCAGTTCAGTGATGTTCCTTTACAGAAGGCACTAGTACATTTCCATCCAAAACCAGTAGGATCATAGGGGCTTACATTTAAAAATAAATATATAAAAGAACAAGACGGTCAAGTAATTAGGAAGCATGACAAGGCAACTGCAGTGTCCTTGCTACTGTGGGAAATAAAGGTCAGTCTGTGGCCAGGCGGTCATCGTCTCAGTGGCAGCCAAGTTATGTCATGCCATTCCCAGATCTGGAGGACAACTTGTATTACTCATACATAGAACAGTGGTGTCTCTCATAGGTGCTGCCTTCATAGTGCTATTAACTTCAGGTGCACCTCATCAGCTATGCTCCAGTTAGCCTTTGACTTCTATTGTAAGTCTGGCTTTGGGACAGCCACCGGAGAGCTGGGGAAACTGTGATACAAGGGGAGGCAGATGCTCCATCACTATGGATTCATGAACTCGCAATGTTCCCCTCGATGATCAATAATGTATTTTCTTGTGGTTTTGAAACCTAGCGCCTCATGGGTATTTAAAAATTCCTTTCCTAGGCCCCCTGAAAACCAAAACTGCTTGATGAAGAGAATACTGTAATACATAAAATCTTTTTGCCTGTGCTAGTTATATTATTACCTCAGACACCTGATTTTCATCTGTTGATTGGAGCATCTTATCTTTTTGCCCTCTACAAAAGGCTTATCCAGTTAGTTCAATTACTTATTCAATTACTTGTTCAAATAATTAATTATAATTGGACAGTGGGAATTAATTCAATTCAATTCCAAATTAGATCAGTGTGTTTGATACACAAAAAACATTAAAATATTTCGGGTAAGTAAGATTTTTAAAAAGAAAGGAGCATGTGACAAGCCTATTTAATTTAATTTTATTTTATTTTATTTTATTTTATTTTATTTTATTTTATTTTATTTTATTTTATTTTATTTTATTTTAGGACTACAGACAATTTAAAAGAGACAACTTTCATGCATAAAAGGCTTGTCATTTCAAAAAAGAGGAAATTAGAGGGTCCCAGAGACCAACCTCATAGTCGACCTCTAGCGAGTCTCCATCACCCTTGGTCCTGAAGTGCTGAGTGTGTCTGTCCAAAGTGAAGTTGACCTGCTTGTTAAAGCGTTCGATAAGAACAGAGTGCCAGTGCAGATCATCCAGGAGACTTCCTAGAGTGACCACCATACGAGCACTGCTGGATCTCACCCTACTGTCATCTGCCAATTAGAAAAGGTTTTTTTCATAAGTTATATGCCACTAGCATGGCATATATCCATTAGCATACGTATAAATCTATTCTTTAATAATGCATTCTTATGAATTCCATCAATAGTCTGTAGTCAGTCAATAGCCTCCACTCCAAAGTAACTATGGTTACTGAAATATTGAATACTTGAATACGTCAAATATTGAATACTTGAATACGTCAATCCTTTGAAGTTGCTAGCTTCCCCCAGTACTGTAACTCACCCAGGTTTAGATGCAAGGCCAGCCTGCCACGATGAAGCTCCAGAGTGATATAATCTCCTCGCTGGCCTTCTCCATGCAGTAAAACACCTTCTGCCTGTCGACTCTTAAATCGCAGCGATATAACATCTTTCACTGTGCTCATAGACTTCTGGTTGAATCGGTAGAGCAAAGAGCTTCTGCCATCAAAATCAGCCACATACGATCCTATGGACACATGAGATTTTGCATGAAACGCCCACTGGAGATATTCTCATTTCACCCAAAATTTAAATAACAAATAACAATATACTAACTGAAGAGACATTTCACATTAAATGTTATTATAAAAATAAAAGTCATGATGAAAATGAGATTGACTAAACTGTTAAAGCTGTGATTTGCAGGTACCTTGAATATGTTGAAAGGAATATTTTAGGAAACATCGTATTTGCAAACTTACAATCCAAATTCACAATTTATGTGACCCAAGGCTATAATACACTACACACTTTTCAACTATGAAAAACCTTTAAAACATCAGTAATCATACATCAGCTGATTTTGTAAAGTTAAAAAGAAAAACTGGACATCATACACAAAATCAAGGATCACACATTACTAGACTTTCACACAGTGCACACAGTACAACCAACTTGAATACAACAAACTCATGCAGAAACATGTGCCTCGTTGCTAGGAGATGCATGACAAATAAGAACAATATATGTTCTAAAATTGGCTCAAAATATCATACATGTCTGATGTACTAGATAGAATCATAGTCTAAAGTAAAAAATCTGTGCCCGTCATACACTACGCAGTTTCCTGTGAAATCTTTCAACTCCGATTTCCCAAAATCTGCAGGCTTTCATGGACTAGTCTCAACTTGTCCAGACAGGAAATTGGTGCAAAAATCCATGCAGAATTGCGTAGCATTTTTTCAGCTTTAAACTGGAGTTCTAATTGAGTTACTTAGATAATGGGAGGCTATAATAAAATGACGAGCATCTCTGAAAATATTGCTACAGTTCTTACAGGAGAACCTTTCTCTATTGAGGTTTTAATTGAGCAAGTTAATGGGGCTCAACAGCTCACAGCACAGACGATGAACTCAGTGAATCAAGCGTTTCACTAATGTTTAAATCTAGTGTCTGAATGACATGACGCCATGAAATCAACTGCTGTCCATAACTCAGTTCTGTATTGCACACTGGTAAACAGAAGTGCTGGTTCTCAATTTTCACATGACTTATTTAGTGAAATCAAAATAATAAAGGGCCTCACGTTATTTTAAGGTCCAATTCTCACTATTAACAAACCATTGACTTTTGCCTCAATAAACTCCTAATTAATAGTCAGTAAGATAGTTTTTATGTTTAGGTATTGGGTAGGACTAGGAATGTAGAATATGTTCATGCAGAATATATGCTTTATAAGCACTAATAAACAGCCAATATGTTAATAACAGGCATGCTAATAAGCAACTAATTCATAGTGAGAACTGGTCCCATACTAAAGTGCTACCATATAAAGTATAAAGATCACTAGCTCTTTTCTGGAGGTTCAGATTCACATTTCTGCTGATACAAGAAGAAAATGTTAGAGACTCAGAAAGTTAATGAAGTTTGTCTTTAGATGGTCAAAAAGGCATTCAACTTGAAGGAAAACGTCTGCTGTCTCAATTCCCTATTACCCATTTGAGCAAAGCAACCAGTGTGAGCCAGTGTTCCAAGACAAAAGTTTAACCATTTTTCCTTGTCCATCAAAACAGTCTAAGTATTCTTAGGATCAAAACACAAAATGTCATGCATGTTTGCACAGTTGTTTTGCAGAAATCTCTTTATCGGTGTTCCAGTGCATTACTGTATAATGGCACTTATAATGATGTAAACCCAATAGCCTACAGAAAAATGAATAAGTTTAAAAAATAGATAGAAAACGAATGCCTCCTTTTTCGGATTAGTGAAGCAAAGCAGAAAAGCCCGCATATATTCCAGCACTGAATATAATGACCTATTTTTGATGATAATAAGCAACTGATTCGTTTGGTCAAATAAGGATACTGTGAGCTATGAGGGACGTGGTCTGGGCATAGCAATCCTGCAGTCGTGATAATGACACTTATCTAGTATTGCACCATTCTCAAGTTCAGCTTGAGTTCACAACTGTAACAGCAGTTCGCTGATTAGCATTAGTATTTTGCCTATTATGTGATATGTAGCTCAAGTTAATCTGAGCTGTTAGGTGCAATCACCGCACTACCAGTGAGCACTAGCCGTCAAATCATGTATAATTAAAAGAACATTTATGCTCTTCTTTCAAGGTTATATTCGGCACTCAAGATCCAGTGTATATTAGTCAGACCAGTGCTTATAGATTCATCATATCAGAACCCTATGGTTCAGATTTGTCACAGGATTTGCATGTGAATTATTTAAGTGTCTGTGGTTGATCAGCACAGACAGCTGAACTGAGATTCTTCATGCAGCATTTTTCTGCAAAGCACGCATTAATTAGAGTTTAATACACGGATCATGCCACAGAAAAATGAAGGCGTTAACTGAGGGACCTTTTTATAAATGCCTGTGTAATTTAACAATTGATCCATTTTAAGGATCTCAGCATCATTAAAGGGACATTTTTTTAATTATCTAGCTAACACAGACTGATAAGTGTCTGATATTTGGATGTCTTTGTTCAGTTTTGGAAAAGTGTCATCAAAGAAAGTCATCAAACGACCTTCATTTAAAGGAAAACGGAGTGAAACTGCTGCTGTCATGCAATGAATTATCTGTGTCACCTTAATTCAGCACCTGGAAAATATACTGTGTGACTAGAAAAGGACAAAGGACAGAGGGCATGTGAAGATCTGCAGCAAGAATTATAGGTAATGTTATCACCTTATATACTGTCACAACTATTTTATTGTCCCGTTACCAAGACTGTGGAAAAGTGCTCTGTGAACTGCTATCGGATCTAGGATGTTTCTGTAATCCTTCTTATGCAATTCTTTTCTTTTCTTTTCTTTTCTTTTCTTTTCTTTTCTTTTCTTTTCTTTTCTTTTCTTTTCTTTTCTTTTCTTTTCTTTTCTTTTCAGCTCCCTCATGCAATTATAGAAAATATTAACTGCATAATATGGAAATCTGCACTGTAAAAATGATTTTTCAAAGGTATAAATAAAACAATGAGGTTTAAGGTTCTATTCTCACTATTAACTAACTATTAACTACGACTTTTGCCTCAATAAACTCTCAATTACTTATTAATAGTTAGTAAGATAGTTGTTGAATTTATGTATTGGGTAATATGAATATGGTCATGCAGAATAAGGGATTAATATGTGCTTTATATGTGCTAATAGAAAGCCAATATGCTAGTAATATGCATGCTAATAAGCAACTAGTTAATAGCGAGAATTGGTCCTTAAACTAAAGTGCTACCACAAAGATTATTGGAGTATGTTTTACATGAAAATACTATTTCTGCTTTTCTACTTCAAAATTTCATGTATAATTCAGTGCATTATTTGCTGTTTCTTAGTAATAAATTAAAAAATTTACTAGCAATTTCTGAGTGAAAATCCACACCTTTTCTTTTTAGTGTACATCTGAACTCCAACTGTAAAGCTAATCACAGAAATACTGCTTATCACTAAAAATAAATGCAAGACATGTAACTCTTATGTCTCAGAAAGTATAATGCCTGGTGGTTATTTTTATTATTATGTTTTAAACATTAAACACTCTCACTCACGGTAAGCACAGCCATACACAGCCACCCTGAGGCCCACCCGACCACTGGGACTCCACTCCAGAGGAACAAAGCGGAGGAACTGGGTTCTGATAGACTGGCTGAGTTTATGGTGGACCACGCTGTCTGGATTCATGTTACCCACGATCCTCTGTAAACAGGAAAAAAAAAGAAAAGAAAATGGTTTTCACTTTTAATGAATATATTGTTGTCCCAGTAGTTTTCTGAAGCATTAGAGACACAAATCAATGCTTTTGCTGTGAGAAGTATTAGATATACGAGGTAAAATGTGATTATTAAAGGTAATAATGCTAATTAGTTTAAAAAAAATAATGCTTTTTCAAAATAATTTTATAAAGTTATCAGTATTAATTATCCGTCCATTTGTTTTTCATTTGGATTGTTACTACGAAAAAAAAAATCACACAAACCAGGGGTTTAAAACAAACAAACAACAAAAACAACAAAGTAAAATCACATTTTCAAGTCCTATTTTATACCATATTATTGGAAAGTGACTTATAATGTTTTATAACATGCTGGTTGATCAGAAAATTTCCACAGATGAAGTGCTATTTATAAATATGCCAACCCAGTTGAATGCAAAGAGCAGTATTTGTTTTGAAGGTCGCAACAGTTTATGTAAATGTCAACTCTTTTTCATCTGCTAACACTCATAATTTGACAGTAATTTGCGTCTGAGTCACTTCACAGTTGAGACTTGCATGGAACATGAGAAGCGATGACCAAAACACCACATGGTTACAGATGAATCACAAAAAGAAAACGTCAACTTTTTTCAAAGATAGACTTTTCCATGTCCCTTTGAGATAAATAACATCAACATTATCATCACCTCCCCTGGTGAGCCACTCGCAGCCCACAAATGCGGTTATAATGCCAGCAAAAACAACAATCTGACGTTTGTGACTTTAAAGGCCGTTTTGTTTTGCTTGCAGACACACTTGGAAGAAGAAATACTGCGCTAGCCAAAAGTATTAAGGATAGCACATTTGTAGATAAGCAAGCTCAGTGCACTGGAGTTTGTGGAAGATCTACTTTAAAGATTCCATTCTTAAAGGAACAGTCTATCCAAAAATGAAAATTCTGTCTTTCTTCTGTGCACACAAATATATTTTGAAGAATATTTCAACTATTTTGAATTTTTTTTCATTGTAAGGTTAAATATCATCAAGACATTTTTGTAAAATGCAAGGTTGTTTTTCAAAATGAGTGAACGGGCACTGATATTCAAAAAAGTTGTTTCTTTTTTCAGTCGTTTTAATCTCATTTATGCATTTTGCACTGGTTTTCATATCAATCATTTTTATACTTTGTCATGATACTTTTCCCTCCTTTTCTAAAGAGGTTTAGGTATTTTTTTCCATTGTTAAATGCATCAATATCAACATGAACACATCTGTCATTACATCACCAGCTTTTCATCGACACTCTCATTTGAGCACTCAGTGACGACAACATCCTGTCCCTGACTGCTTCTTCCTCTCTCTTTTTCCACCTCTGAGAGAGAAAAAAGAAAACAACAATACATCCATCCAATTACCTATCAGCTCACCTCAGCCCAAGGGCACAGCGGAGCTCCCATCGGATCCGGGGAGATGCCCCGGTTACAGGCTGCCCACGTAAACAGCTCCTCTCTACACTTCATTAACTCTATTCCTGTATCGACTCTTGCTAGACCTCCTCCTCCTTCATTAAGCCCCCATGCACTGCTGGCGTTATCACGGACTCTCCATGGACCGTTTCATCAGCCCTGTTACGTCTGCAACTGTTACATCCTCCTGTGATTCACCAGTCCTCACTTCCCTGAAACCAGTGTGAATTCACATCACAAAGAAGAGCCAACACAAGACGAGCTCAATTGGGGTGGGGTTTTGTATTTATCTGACAGGAAGTGCTTGCTATGACTGGAGATAGTTCTTTCAAATAGCAAACAAGGGTTATTATTGTTAACGGAATCTGAAAAAGATGAAAATCTTAAACTAAATGAAAATTTGAAATGTTACTTTGCTATTTTAGGATTTTATATATATTATCATTATAAAATAATACTGTAGCAAACATGTCTGATGAACGTTTTACAGCTTTTTATCAACAGAATGCAGTTTCTGAGCTGCCCAAGTGTCGAATCAAGCTTCCACTGACCTACTCTAAGCATGAATTACACTCTGTCCCCGGAGAGGCGAGGGCCCGTGAGTGTCAGAAATAGACAGCACCTCAGTGCCTCTGTGACCATGTTTAAACGAGAGCTAAGACAGCAAAACTGTCCCCAGACGATAGACAAGGAGTCTCTTCCTTCCCTCTCTCTCTGTCTGTCTCCAGTGTGCATTGCCTACAAACATCATAAATGTTTTATTTACAGTCATTCAGTGAAGCAGAAAACAGATAAAATATATAAACGCATCCGAAGGCATGGCAAGTGATGATTTTATCATTGCCTGAGAGCTGTAGGGGTGTTGCTAGCATGTGTACTGTGAGCCAAGTGAGAAACTCACGCACAAGGTGATTTTTAGCACACTTCTTCTGCGATTCTGATTTTGGCCTGCTGTGGCTGAATGAGTTGTAGACTTTTACATCAATTATACTTTATGGAACCCAAATGGGCTGCCAGGTTCATGCTTTAAGCAAGCTAATCTAACGAAACCATGGGCCCTCCAATCGATTGCCTATAGGGCTGTTTAAGCCTCTGTGTATTGTGAGACCTGAGAGGTATGGATGAGAGATGGAGGCAGAGAAATAGGGACATAGAAAGAAATGAGTTGATTTAGCTAGCCATTATCAAAGTAAATTAGTATACGATTAGTGCTTGAGAACCAAATGAAGATGAACTGACAGGTAAAAATTATTGTTATATAGGGCTGTCAATCAACTAATAATAAAATCAAAATAATTAAATAATATGCTGATTAATTAAACAAACAAACACTGTTATTACCATATCTTTGCTGAGAAAGGTCTGAATTTAAGATTATAAGACATTATTTTATTGCTGCATATAGAAAAGCATTGAATAAATATTAAAAGTGACTTTACAAGTCAATATATTGTTTGTTTTATTTCCCTTACAGAATTCACACATGGATAAGGGGAGATTTATTTAATGCATTTTTTGACATTTTTATAACAAAAAAGCAATATTTTAAACTGAAAGAACTTAGATTTTCAAAAAAAAAAAAAACTATATAGCAAATATTTACTCGCATATAAGGAATTAAAAGAGAGAATAGTTTGTTTTATGTAGCTTTTGATAGTTTAGTGCAATGGAACTAACTAGTTCAAAAACAGAATTGTGTCAATGATAAAAGCTCAATGAGTTCAAAGACTTCATAGTCTGCCACTTTTGAACCTTCTGGTTATTCAAGCACAACAACAGTTTTGCTGTCGTAAGGTGAAACCTTTGTGGTATTGATCCTATGATTTGCTTGAAAGTACTGCCAGGATTTCACAAAATCTGCCCTCTTGAGAAGAGTACATCCACTTATAAAGTGTTACCAGTTTAAAAAAAAGTTTTGTGTCCCTCCTGATTAGGACCACTAGGCATGTTTTACTACATATTCAGTTCAAAAATTCACATAAATTAAAATAGTAATAATAATAATAACTAGAAGTTGCAAATTAAGATTATAACTCATTTGATTGTCATGAAATTTCATTTGAGGGAATGAGGAAAGCCATATTTTCACAATAGTTTAGAGAGCTTTATGTGTGATAAAAATAGGCTCAGTGAACTAACACCTACTTCAGCTAGGCTCCATATTAACACGTTACAGTATTCACATTGCTCCACTCATGCTCACAGTGTGAATACTGTAACCTGTTAATATGACCACCAAAATAAAAACATTGTGTGGTGAGAATGCAAGCTTGAAACTTGAAATGAAAAAGAGAACAAAAAAAAAAGGAGAAAGAAAAAAAAGTGAAAAAATTGAAAGAAAAAGGGAAAAAAAAGACAGTGCTGCTTGAAAGCAAAATGATCAGTCATAGAGAGGTAACCTGGATGTCATGAATACATAACTGTCATTTTTAACATCTGTCATGTTGTTAACATTTTCCACTTTGATTCCTGTCATTCTAGAGAGCAGATAATCCCTGTTAGACTCAGCCTGAAAAATTCTCCGACTACCCTTCTCGCATCCCAGAGACACTAGCACACTTCTCTCACACACAGACTGTACGTGAAAAAAAAAATGACAAAGGACGGCATGAACACAGCTCAATAGCTTGAAACCCCACTGGCTATAAGACGAAAGAAATGACTGTGGTGAGGCCCCCACAAAGCTCTTGCAGTCAGCAATTTTCCGTCAACATAGCCGAATCCTGTTTCCCCACCAGGAGATGACGGCAATACAAGATGGAAGACAAAGAATGAAATGTGTCAGGGAAACTCCAGCAAGATACATGTCAACAGCTATTTCAGCTTTTGAAGTGCTAGCCTGTCTTCAGTTCACTAGGGCCACAATATTAAAGGGATAGTTCACCCAAAGGCGTGTTCAATACATTTCCTATATCATTATTGTTTACCTTTTTTGGATGTGCCTCTAGTCTGCTTTCAGGAAGCGGACAGGAGGTCTCCATATACGTTAAAGAAGAGGCACCATCGTATAGTTTTTGTCTAATGTCACAACAGGATGTGCAGTTTCAGCACAAAATGTATGTCTGCACATCCTCTTCTCATGTTGGCCTCTACACACAGGCAGAAACATGTTTATAATAGTAGAATAACTTGATACATAAATGGCTATATTCACATTGATTATACTTGATTAATTTATATTTTGATTAATAAAACTCTTCTACATTCCTCACTTTGAGACTTACTAAGTCTCACCTTTACTTGTTTTTACCCAGAGTGCAGTTTCATAATTCAGTCTCATCAGTTATCACTACTTAGTGACTAAATTAAGTCACACAGTTTTATCACCAATGACTAGATTATGCAACAGCACTCTGATGGAGCAGCAGGACCAAACCTCTCCCCCACGCTTGACTAGGAAGGGGTAAAAGATCCTGTCTCCCTAATCCTGTATCTAAGATAAAACATTGTTATAAGCATGAGCGTGCAATTGGTTCAGCACTTGCCTGTGGTTGTCACAGTTATGTATACAACAGAAATAAAAATTCAAAACATACACCAATGTAAGATCACACAAAAATTGCATAGTTGATCTTCAGCCCAGACACTTTGCACATCGTAGAGGGCCACCCTTGGGCAGAGGTTAGGCTAGCACTTACACCCAAGGGTATGGTTCATCTTTATGCTTCTTCTTCGTCCTCAGTTGAGTTACTAGAATCTCCATCATTTGTCAATGTTTGTGACTTCCAGTTGGGTGCATAAGGCCAGTCCTGGTAATGTACATTTTGGTTACTCTTCAAATTCAATTTCTCATCATCTTGACATTTTAGCATTTCCATTTGCCTAGCTGTGGCTTTGACAACTAGTGACCTCAGTATAGGAAGCACACAGCAAAACAGTAATCCTCCTATTAATACTGCAACTCCTGAAAACATTCCTAACTTAGCTAACCATGCTCCCCATGCTCCTAACTTTATATCAAACCAGTCCCACATTTGATTATCTTTTTCCAGCATTTGCTTTAAGTTTAATTCTTAGGTTTATTAATTTGATCATTACTTCACTAAATGCTCCTTCTGGAGCAGTATAATTTGGTATATAAGTACTACATTGTTCCCCAAACATAACACATACTTTTCCTTTTTCAGATAACAAATAATTTACAGCTATTCTATTTTGCCATGTCATTCTGATTGTTGCATCTAATTGCTCTCCTAGAAGTGATAAGGGCTCATCAGTGTAATTAATAAATCTTTGTTGATTGTACTTTATGTAATTAATCCATTCTGTATTTTTTTTTTTTTTCAAATTAATATTGATTCAAACCCTGATTTTACTTCATCTCTTGCATTAAATTCGTTAGGTATGCCTTTAAGTTGACCACTTGAATCTATATAAATTGCAGGGTCTTTTTCATAGGCTCTTTTGGATCTGACTTTCTGTTCATTTTTTGCTTCCTCTTCTAGAGAGATGTGACTCATTGTATGTGTCACCATAACCCTAGTACCTAATCCTGACCATTTTTCTGGTGATGTTGGCACGAGGCCTTATTCTAATCCACACATCTACCATATGTCTGCCAATGCAATATCAATTTCATCAAATAGGTGGTGGGCCTTCTTTTATCCCTAAATAATCATTGTGATATTTTCCATATTTTGATGCATTTCCCTTCTTCTCATTACATTGAAATTCTTTATATGCCATCAAGTGTATTTTTCCTTGTGGCTTTTGTATTCTGTATTTTTATTTTTTCCATACTATTGGCCATTTACAGGTACATATGCAGTGTAATTCAGTTGCTTCTCTGTAGTTTGTTGTAGATTAGAGAACTGGCACCAATATGGGCAAAATGCCATTTTTTTGGGTATAGTTTCTAAAGACATTTATCTCTTTGCCTCATTCTATAAAGCATTTACCTCCCAATCTCACTACCTCTAACCACATTGCATTAGATAGTCCTGGACATTTCTTAAACCATTCATCATGAAATATTCTACAACTAGAACTGTGTATAGGTATTGGTACAATATATAAAATTGGTCTTGCTTCAAAGCAAACTATGCAGTTTTCCAATTTGTCTTTTTCTGCTGTGTAATTTACCCATTTATACCAACTATTTTCGTCTACATTTTCTCATAAAATTTCTTGTAACTGATATTATGATTATTATCTACAATGTGCCTATTTTGTCTAGATGTTTTTCCTTCTCATCTAGTTTTTTAGGTTTTTTTTGGATTAAGTCACAACCACTGCTAGATTCATTCGAGGGTTGAAAAGTCAATTCTAGGGAAGTCTGGGTGCTGTTGTCTTCGGCTTGAGCTTGTAGAATTAGATGCATCAGGTATGTGATGATCATCAGATATCTTTTCACTTTTCTGCTTCTCTCACAAAAGAATGTGAGCTCCTAACTTATCTCTTTTTGAGTTGTCATCAGTTTGCACTTCATCTTGTGTCACTGGTCTCTTCTTGTCACTTTCTCCTGAGTTGTCTGCTTGTCTGTTTCCTTCTCTTTCCACTTCCTCTTTTCCATTTATTGGCCCACATCTGCTCCCAAGTATTTTGATCATCTATTAGCTGTCCCATCAATCATTCCATCTTCACCAGGGAGACTCTTTGCGAGTCGTTGCAATGGTCTTTCCCTCGTTGGCAAGGGGGCGTCATTACTAGCACGCCCTTCTTCCCTTCACTTCATGCTGGTTGGTGTATTTTAAGGTGAGAGATGTGGACCCAGGTGTCACTCTGCAACCATTCTGCAGGTCAATGCAAGACTCTTCCTTGAGATCATAACTGCACACTCACTGGTTCTTAATGGTGGAGCAGACCATTCCCTGGCCTTGATAGAACTGCTGTCACTTGGAAATGGAAACCTTTAAAGTTTTTGTTAGTGATATCAAGCATGTTCATTTGCTCACCTGGCCAGTCGTCCTTCTTGGTGTGACCTGTGGAAATTTCATGTGGGTTGAGGGCTGTCTGGCCCCTTTTTTGAGCTCTCACAAATCCAGTTCTGTCAATACAATGAGTATAGGACTAACACCCATTTGCTATAATGTAATAAAGAATTTGGTTTTACTCAGTTATCTGCATCCTTATAATTTTTCAATTAATTTCAAATTTATTCTCAACAATTTGCTAATTCAGTTATCTCTTTGTTTTATAAACTGAGTTCCACTATTTCACTAGATAATTTCCTAGGTCTATCTTGCTCAGTAGCATAGGTCTTTTGACCTGGAAAACACTCAACCCACTTTATGTTAACAGTCAGAAAGACTATTTTATCCTTTTGACACAGAATCAGCTCCATCATGATATGCTGAAAAGAAAGTTAGATGTGGGGTGGACAGAGCAAGCTTCCTTGCTTTGCCTTCCCATGTAATGCGCTGCACAAGTGTGGCACTGTTTTTCTTTCTGCCACAACATTGACCTAGGTGCTGACCAGGAAACTTAACCAAATTCATTCATGGTCTTTATTTTACTGGGCATATTTTGCCCTGTGGGCCCACATATTAACATTTGCATACAGCTGTTTTGGCAAAATAATTGATTTGCCTCAGTGTCTCGTCAGACACCTTCTTTCACTCCATACAACAACATCATTCATACTTTTTCACACTCTTTCACACACCCCTTTTGGCCAAAACCTATTTTTCTCTGTGAGACCTCAGTCGATTGTGAACTGGATGATTTTAGCTGTGGAACGCCACAGATTCTGAATAGGAAAACATGAACTTTTTCGTTACACTCTACTGAGCGTAGACCTGGAAGCATTCCACATAGTTTCTAGATGTCATATGCATCTGGACAACATCAATCACTATAAGGTTTAATTTAACACTGCAGTTTAAACCTCCTTTTTTTCTTCTTCTTCGTTTTCTTTTTCTCAAACAATATCTAATAGATTAATTGGTTTAGAATAATTGTCTTAGGCAGTGTGCAGTTGAGATAGCCAATTGTAATTTCTCGAATGTCACTTGTTTGTCTAATTTAAAGTTTAGTCAAATACTTTTTGTTATTGCTCATGAGCTGCTTTGAGAAGAGGATTGGAGATCTCTGCATAATCTAGGATCCATGGCCATCAACATTTCTATCTTGTTATCCCCAGTGATGACAGCATATGTGATTTCATGATTTTGGATCTTTGGAGTACATTTTTTATTATGATTTTATGCAATCTAGCCCTAGAAAATTACCATTAAACAAAATGGAGTGACCAATATTTTTATTTTATCAGCCATATATATATTTTTCTATCAGACATCTTGTCTACCCTTTGTTCGTTTTTTTCCCAAAGAGTTCAGCATTGTTGTCAGTAATTCAGTTGTACATTTCTCCCCTAGTTGGTTAATAAAATAGCCCTCACTATGCCAAATCCAGCTCCATTTTTATCTGACTGGCGAGTCAAGCACCCGCTTCTGCCTGTCAAAATTTCTTTAAGACATAAGTCTGGACTGGTACCTATTGATAAGCAGATTGAGAATGTTAGTTAAAACACAGAATTCAAAGAACTGAACTAATCAAGATTAATAAAGTTAATAAAATAATTAACAAAATTTGAAACAGTCTCTAAAGTGATCAAATAAATGTGCATCACCTGTGCACACAAAGGGAAGGGATGGAAGTCCTTCTGGTTAGATCATCAGCCTGTTGAAGCTGTCTGGTTGTTGCACTGGGTCGTAATTCTGTAATGACACTCAAAGGCCTGATGTTGTGGTGTATGATCTCCGTTGTTTCTCTGCATCTCCTCAGTCTGGCTTTTGATTGTTCCTGCCAGAGTTTTGCATTTCAGGATGTTCTCTTCACTCTTAGGAAAAGTTTCAAGTGAAAGATTCACCTTTTCCTGCTTTAAGTCAGCCTTTCTCCATGCAGAAGTGTGCACTCCTCTTTCTGGAGGGTAGTTAAAAGTCCATCAGCCCCTCTCTCTTCTTCTCTCTGCAGCTGTCTTTGCTTCTTCGCCACTTTGTTAAACAGACTCCAGTTCATTGCTTCCCCTTGTCAAGGCACTGATCCAGAAGCCATCTGAAATCTTAACACTCAGGGACTGCATTATTCAATTTGCACCTTTGTAAACTGTGACCAAATTGTGTCTGAGCAATCAGCTCTTTATCTAATTTTCACTTTTCAACCATCTCTTTCAATGTTCCCTTAATAAAAAAAGGTCTCATCTGGTTAAAAACAGCAGTTCCCTTATTCTACTTTAGTAACGCAAGTTCTTCATTGCAGAAATACAACAAGCAGTTATTTCTTTGCAAAATGCTGAAAGCAGCCGTAATCTATCTTTATTATATAAGTATACTACAATAAAACAAAAGAATCCTTCATTCTACAATAGCATGACATGCGTATGGTAAACTAAAGACATCAATCATAATTTTTCTTCTATATTTGCATACATGGTTCAGAATAATCTAGTAATGGTGAATGCATTTTCCCCAACCAACATAAAAGAATTCCTTTTATTTAAGTATTTAATCAACAAGTTCCATTATTCTTGTAAAATGTCTTATAGTTTTTGAATCAATTTTCTATGAACTTGGTCACCCAGTCTTGCTCTCATTCAACATTGCACAACACAAGTTATTTCTTGTTAAATCAAACCCAAATTTCTGAAACTCTGTAATGGATTAACTTTCTCACCATCTCCCAGGGACAACAAGATACAAATTTTAGACGTCTTCAAATATAAGATATAAAGTTTTAAGCACGTGCAATATTTTCATTCATCTATTAAGACATGTCATTATAATAATAAATGTATATCTTATTTTAATTAATCTATTATTATTTCAATATTCTGCAAAGTCCATATCTTGGAACTCTTTTTTTTTTTTTTAAATTTCATTCATACAATTCCCTTTATTATTTAGGGCTCATACACTCATCCTTTGTCCCTTTTTTTTAAAATAGGGCTCATACATTCATTCACTCTTCTCCAGCGTAACACCAGCTGTGTCCGTCCCCGCTGCCTGACCACACTCATGTGTCGTCCATGAGGGGGACGCACCTCTGGTCCACCAGATTCAGAGCTTATTTTCTCATACAGCCACAATCACTCACACAGACACAGACATTGACACATACATTTACACAGACTACACTACACTACACTCTTCCTGAGTGATCTGTCAGTTCCACTCACTCTTTCCCTGATACACTTCCTCAACACAGTAAAAAAGCAGAACTCAGCAGGATTTTTGCCTACCCGTGCAGACCTCTGAGACCAGAGCGGTATCCGTAGGACTTTGCGTGCTTCCTTGTACTTAATCTGCTTCACGTTTATTGCTGTCCTTCAAGGCCCACTCAACAATAAACACAGACCATTGCATGCAATGTATATCTGCTTAACGTTTACATCATCTATCAAAGCCCACTTGACAGTAAACAGATTTTTGCATGCACAATCTGCCCTCATTTACTGCTATCCATCAAAGGCCCTCTTAACAGTAAAACAGATCTGTGCATGCAGTTATTTCTTCTGGAATCAAAACCCCTTATTTCTTTTTGTCCTATATAGTTCTTTCAAATTTGGAGGAGCATTCTCAAGTGTTCTTACCACCATGGGCACACTTTGGCCAACAACACAAACCATTTATATAAGCAAAAACTGCCTACCTTTTTAGTGGCCACTTAATTTGTGTTGCTCGTCAAAGTTCACCCAACGTGGTCTTTCACCCTCTGCTCCTTTCCAGTCCTGTTCGTGACACCAATTTGTGGTGACTTCTGCCACTGCTGTGAGGAATCACTCTCAAAGTCTTGGAGTTTTGATGCCAGAAGATAAGACTTTATTATATGTGATAATGAAACCTGAGAGACCCTGCAGAGAATCTCCCGAATCTGGGTTTGCACTCTCTTATATACAGTTTTTTTCTCCTAAGGTGCGTTCAATACATTTCCTATATCATTATTGTTTACCTTTTTTGGATGTGCCTCTAGTCTGCTTTTATTGTTTACCTTTTTTGGATGTGCCTCTAGTCTGCTTTCAGGAAGTGGACAGGAGGTCTCCATATATATTAAAGAAGAGGCACCATCGTATAGTTTTTGTCTAATGTCACAACAGGATGTGCAGTTTCAGCACAAAATGTATGTCTGCACATCCTCTTCTCATGCTGGCCTCTACACACAGGCAGAAACATGTTTATAATACTAGAATAGCTTGATACATAAATGGCTATATTCACATTGATTATACTTGATTAATTTATATTTTGATTAATAAAACTCTTCTACATAACCAGGCTGTTTTGGGGTACCATTGACTTCCATAGTAGGAAAAAAAAATACTATGGAAGTCAGTGGTGCCCCAGAACTGCTCTGTTTCCCACATTCTTCAAAATATCTTCCTTTGTGTTCAGCAGAACAAAGACATTCATACAGGTTTGGAACTACTTGAGGGTGAGAAAATGATAACAGAATTTTCATTTTTGGGCGAACTATCCCTTTAAGACTTTATGTGACATGATCTGGTCAGATCTCAAACGTTTAACCAAAAATCAACAGCATAAAATCAACGTTATTGACCAGTTATTGATTAAAGATGCAATAAATGTATGCTTTTACAAAACATGCTTGTTCTTTCCTCTCTATCCTCCTCTGTCTCACAGCAAACACTATTACACATCAACACACTCAGCAGCAGCAGCAGTGCAGACTGGAGAGAGCAATTATCTGCCACTTTGGGGAGCCCATTCACACCTTCCTACAGGAAGACCTTCTCTGACATACAGCAGAGGCAAACAAGCTCTGCCAATGGGCCGTCCTCTTTGGCCAAAACATTTGGCAGCTTTCCTCAGCAGATACAGATACAACACTCATTAAAACAAAGCACCGTCTTGACAACAAATTAAGAGTGTTTTTCTTCTTAATCTTTTTATTGACAGGTCATTCTTTTCATTTAGCAGACACCTTCTTTTCCAAACCTTTTTACCTTAACACTGTGAACGTGACACTCTTGTGAAGGAGGCTGTCTAATACTCTTTTATTCTTTACTGTAGCTTGTCACAGCTTGAAGAGAAGTTGGTCAGCAGAGAAGGAAAGGAAAAGCAGAGGATTCAGACATGCAGTTTTACGTTTACATTATATTTATACATTTTATCCATTATGTTACACTGCTTTTCAAATATGCATTCAGGAATGCTAATATAAGACTGCAGAGGATCTGATGACAAGAAAAATTTGTTTGCTCTGCCTTTAAATTTTGCTGCTGGGAAAAATATCAGCCTAATGTACCATCTTTGCATAATGCGTTTTCACAATAATGCCAAAACCTATGGGAATATTATGTTACCATACTTGAGAAAAAATTAAGCTGAGGCAGCTGGAGCATCAAACATATATTACTGTTCAAAAGTTTTTTTTTTTTTATGTGTAGGATATCAGAGCGAATCAGACAAATTAAGATTTGATCGGATTGGTGTTGAACCCAAAGAGTGAAATTCCAGAGAGGCCCAAGAAAACAGGACAACATCATAAATCTTTCCACGGTACCCTGGCGCCTTGAGTCTGGAGCAAACCAACAAGCCTCTTTCACAGAACAGCTTGCAACATTCAAACAAAAGAACACTTATTGGCAATTCTAATGAAGGAAGGAAACTGTCAAATTTGAGGCAAGTAATCAGGACTGATGGTCAAAGAGATGGCCGTCACATGTAAATCTGTGATCGAAATCAGAGCTACAGACTTTCTTGGGCGGGTCTCCACATAGAAGAAAGATCAGACTGAAATTCCCTTGTCCACAGAGTCACTTCCATATGAACCTAAAATCATCTTAAAAGGACTTATGAGCAACTAATGAACTCCATATTATGTATGTAACCCACACAATTGATGATCATGTTTTAATCACATATTATGTATGTCTTTTAATAACTAGGGAATAGTTTAAGAGTTAATATTCATGTTTGGTATGTATGAGTTTGAAAAATCATGCTTTAAAGGTTTCTTCCAATTGTTTCTTTGTCAAATGTATCATATTCTTGTTATAGAAATCCTGTCCAAAATTGTACTCTGTAAGAGTGGGAAAATTCGGACCATGTGACTGATAAGATAACATTTTAGATTTATGAATGGGGAGGAGAAACATACAACACCACGAGCCAAGATCCTTGATCCAAGATGGCGGTGCGGTCAGACGCAGTGGGTCCCAAAGACTTTTATGTCTTTTAATGTCGTCTGTTCGTCTCCAAATAGTGTCAACTTACCACTAATTCATAAGGAAATCACTCCAAAATACATCTATGGAAACTGTGACTGCTTACATCAAAAAGTGCATTGATGATGTGACAGTCACCAAGACCATCACCACACGTGCAAACCAGAAGCCATGGATGACAGCAGAGGTTCGTGGGCTGCTAAAGACCAGAGATGAAGCATTCAGATCAGGAGATAAAGCAGCCCTCAAAACAGCAAGAGCCAACCTGTCCTGTGGCAACAAAAAGGCAAAACGGTCATATGCTCAAAAAATCAACAATCATTTCACAGACAGCAGAGACACACGGAGCCTGTGGCAAGCCATTCAGACCATCACTGACTACTAGCCTCCGCCACAGGCCTGTGATGATGACACATCCCTCCCAGATGCACTCAACCACTTTTATTCACGGTTTGAAATGCAGAATGACACACCTGCACAAAAACTGCCCACACCTCCCAACGACCAGGCGCTCTGTCTGTCTCCAGCTGACGTGAGGAAGACCCTATCCAGGATTAACCCACGCAAGGCTGTGGGTCCTGACAACATACCTGGCCATGTACTGAAAGACTGTGCTGAACAGCTGACAGATGTCCTAACAGATATCTTCAACACCTCGCTAAGCCAGGCAGTCGTCCCCACATGTCTCAAATCCACAACAATCATACCGGTACCAAAGAAGTCACCTGTGTCCTGTCTAAATGACTACTGTCCCATAGCACTGACTCCAATCATGATGAAGTGCTTTGAGAGGTTAGTCATGCACAACATCAAAACCAGCCTCCCCAACACACTGATCCGCTCCAGTTTGCATACCACCCAAACCGCTCCACGGATGATGCAATTTCCTCCACCCACCACCTGTCTCTTACCCACCTAGAAAATAAAGACTCCTATGTTAGAATGCTGTTCATTGACTTCAGCTCAGCATTCAACACAATAATCCCACAACAACTCATCAACAAGCTAAACCTGCTGGGCCTTAACACCTCCCTCTGTAATTGGATCCTGGACTTTCTAACCGGAAGACCTCAGTCAGTTCGTGTCGGCCACAACACCTCGCGCACTACCACACTGAGCACAGGTGCCCCACAAGGCTGTGTGCTCAGCCCGCTGCTCTTCACGCTGCTGACCCACGACTGCACTGCCAAGTCCAGCTCCAACCACATCATCAAGTTCGCTGATGACACAACAGTGGTAGGTCTCATCAGCAACAACGATGAAACGCACTACAAAGAGGAAGTGGCACAGCTGGCTGAATGGTGTGGCACAAACAACCTGTCCCTCAATGTGGAGAAGACAAAGGAGGTTGTGATGGACTTCAGGAGAAACTCCGTTGACCACCCCCCACTGACCATCGACAGCTCGACTGTGGAGAGAGTCAGCAGCACTAAATTCCTGGGGGTGCACATCACAGAGGATCTCACCTGGACCACCAACACCATGTCACTCTCCAAGAAGGCACAACAGCGCCTACACTTTCTCTGCCGGCTGAAAAGAGCAAGTCTCCCTCCACCCATCCTCACCACTTTCTACAGGGGCACCATTGAGAGTATGCTGACCAGCTGCATCACTGTCTGGTACGGAAACTGTACTGCAGCAGACCGCAAGACCCTCCAGCGGACAGTGAACACAGCTGCAAAGATCATCGGTGCCCCTCTCCCCTCCATCTTGGACATTTTCCTTACATTCCCCCCCCTCCAAACACCTCCCCAACCTTACCACATTACAATAAAAAAATAAAAAAAACATATGAAAACTTTTTTGTGCAATTCGAAGTGTGCTACACACAGGTGAGTGGGCCTGTACAAACCACCTGTAGTAACACACTCTCCTCCTCTATGCGCACTAGACACTTTTCACACACTATTGTGTGTACACAATCCCACAAAAGACTCAGTAATATATGTATGTCTACATGCTCATGCACTACAAATCATCCTGCACTGCTCCCCAGCCAGCTGCTTGACTCACAATGTTTCTCTTTGCACATGTACAGTGTTCGTATAGTTTGTATTTTTTTTTAGTTTATGTATAGGTAAACGTTTATATATAGTATATTTATAGTCAATTTATAGTCATCTATCAGTAGTTTAGTTGTGTATAGGTTTATACTGTTTTACTTCATTGTTGTAAGTCAAATTTATGTAGCATCGTGGTCCTGTGAGGCACGACATTTCGTTCCACTGTATGTCCTCACATGTAGCGGAATGACAATAAAGCTCAACTTGACTTGACTTGACTTGACTTGAAGATCATTTCTAATTGGTCAAGACCAGCATTAGGAGGTGTCTGAAAGCCGAGTTTAAATACTCAGGACACCATCAAATTGTGCTTCTTTTTGCTTTTTGCTTTTGCTCTTGCCTCTTCCTCTGCTTCTCAGATCCCTTCTTCTCTTTTGCCACCACGTTTTGACGCTGCTCTCTGAGCGTGCTCTGGCCTACGTGCCAGCTGCTACCACAATGAGAAGAAAAACCACCTAGTCTCGTTACATGCTTTCTTTCTTTTACTTTAATTTCTTTTCTTTTCCGTGAGAGTTTTGTTAAGTTAAGTTTGCCGCAAAGTCCAGCTCCGACTGCACCCGCCCAAACTTCAACCAGACCTACTCCCCATCAAGAGCCACGCCCAAGACTTTACTACGAAAGACCACTGCACTCAACCTCGGGAAAACCCCTTTCTGCAAGACGACAACAAAAGGGAATCCCTTAACACAAAGGCAACAAGCAAGTAACCTCCAGATTTTAACTGAATTGGTGTATTTAATACAGATTTTAGCCTCATTGAGAAACTCAATGCGACGGTTAATTAATTGATTGATGGTTGTTCAGGTCTATGCAATTGCACATTGCTGTAAACATGGGATTTCACATTTCATTCTTTAAACTTATCCTTTCCTCACTTTCTTTCTGCAACATGTGAATGTGTGAATGCGTGTGTTCATGTCTTAGATTAAATTAGTTTACATGTCTTAGGTTTATATAAATAAAGTCTTATTTATATTGAAAAGAGAAGTATCTTGTGTTTTGTGCTTACAAGTTAATGTCTTAATCTGCCGATCTTGCTACTGTGCTTCTTAATAGTGTTTTCACTATATTTTGGATTTTAATATCCAGTGCAGAGTTGATGTTATACGGCTCGTTCAGTGACTCACAGGCCGATTCAGCGATCAGCCGTAAAACAGTGATTCTGTTCAAATTCCCTATAAAATCATATATGATTCCCTTTGAGCTAAATTGACTTTGTTTCCCTTATATATTACGTATTTACATTTACATATGTTTTTAAAAGAAGTCACTTTTAAAATGGTCACCAGTGTTGCATTTGTTTGATCAAAAATACAGTAATGCCAGAATATTGTGAAATATTATTACCTGTTTTCTGTGTTTATACATTTTGAAATAATAGCAGAGCTGAATTTTCAGCAGTCATTACTTCAGAAGTAGCAGTCATCCTTCAGAATTCATAATATGCTAATTTGCTGCTCAAGAAACATTTCTTCTTATTTTAAATGTTGAAATCTGTTGTGCTGCTTAATATTTTTGTGGATACTGTGATACTTTCCCCCCAAGATTCTTTGATGAATAGAAAGTTCAAAAGAACGGCATTTATTTCATTTGGTGTGAAAATATGTATATATTACTGAATACATAATCTTTAAACATAATCATTGCGTTGCCATTGATTGAGAGTCATTGGTGTTGCAACTCACTACTACATGGATGTCTAAACTTACATAATCTTAATTACCATTGATGAAAATGGCCATATATTTCCAATACCTCACTTATGGGAATATATATGACATTTATATTAGATTGGGAGAATTTCTTTTCTATGATGAATCGATGTATCCTTATGTAAAAGGGCAAGGATCAATCTTCTAAACTTGGTGAATGACACTTTCTTGTAAACAGAATATAAATAAATCCAATCGACTGGTACCTCAGAAGCATTTATATACAGATAACTAAATCAATCCTTTATGCATGACAGTACATCATGACTCAGAATAACGGTGAATATAAACCATTTCTTATTGTATATCATGTCAAACATTCAGATCTTTATAATGAGCCTATTGTGTATCAAATAAAAGTGCTGGTGGAATATTAATAAAGCTGAGAGAGGCTCCTGACATTATTCACGTTCAAAAAAATCTATGCGAGTCTGTAGTTCAGTTAAACCAAGCAAATCAGACCTGAAAAAGGCAGAGATTATTACTGCATCGCTTCACATTGCTGAGCGTTACCTTTACACTTCTGATCAACTTTATTCTACATTTCCACCACATTAAAAGCTAATTACATCTTACTCAACTGTAATCTTCTCCTTTCATTAAACACACTTTGAAAATGTCATTATATCTTTAATAAAGCGGCGGTCTCATCGTTTGAATATAATTACAAAGCAGCGATATGGGACGATGAAAATTTCGTCATTTACATGCGTTATAAGTGTAGAGGCCAAGCCTGAGGACAAAGACAATAGATGCGCTGGCGGCTCAGCATCAAGCTCTCTTCAAACACCTGCGATGATTGAGAGGCTGTGGCAGGTTCAACATCATTAGAACGATCTATTTCAGGAATCTCAGAAACTGCTAGCAGCAATTCGCATGTTAGTAACTGAATTCAGAGTTCGGTTAATGGGATCAGAACTTTTCAGTGCATGATAATAAGCTGCGCTAAAGATGTTCAAAACAAGACAATCATTTTCCTCTGTAACAGCATAGGTGATGTGTAATCAATTCAATCAGTAAATATTCAGCCACAAAAAAAGACTGTCGAAAGGATAATGACCTTACTTTCATATACTCTTTGGAAATCGAATCCAAACGGGGCGATCAGAACTCCCGACACAAAGCAAAAGGCTCTTCTATCACCCCAAAGGGGTTTATTTTGTGCTAACGACTGGGTGAATGTACATTATCCCACTTATTACTTACCAAATAAATAAATAAATTGACATGAAATACTGATCTGAGCTGAAATGATCCAATTATGTGAGAAGAAAGAGACTGCAGAGTGATACCAAAAGCACTGAACTAGCACATTGTAGGAAATTGGTTGTCAGGAACAATGGTGAAATACACAGTTTAACGAATCATTACACAAAAATATTCAGCTGCAGAATGTCATAATTGACCAATCAGAATTGAGCTTTCCAGTGCATCATGTAATAATTTTGCATAATGACTGCTAAACTGTATAATTTACCATTACCCCAGACAGTCGATTTCCTATAGCTGTGCTAGTTTGTTGTATCTCATATCACTCTACAGTCAATTTCCTCTCACATAATACAATAATTTAGACCAAAATCAATATTTCATTTGCATTTCTTTATTTATAAGATAAACAGCCATGTAATAAGTGGGATAATGCACAGACAGTCAGTTATTTTTGCAAAATGAGCCGGGTGAAATGGTACCAACGCACACTTACCCCAACATTGTCCTCCAACATGTACTGCTTCCAAACGCGTCCGGTGTCACTGTATAGGAGCATGTAGGCGCTGACCCAATCCGTGCTGCCGTGACGGCCTTGCGTGGCCACCGCTGTCACCTCCATTCGTTCCTGGAGGTCAACTTGCAGCCATGGCGACCTGTCCATCGACTCTGGGCTCCACCCACCTCCTCCTAGGGAACCCCACAAGACCTCTGTCAACGTTTATCAAAACATTATTCGATTTTGAGTGTCATATGATGTCCTTGCTGAAAAGCAAGAGGTATGGGAGAAGAAATTGGCTCTGGCTTTCATTCAGGAAACTATATGAAACTATCAAAACTGCATTTTAATTTGGCTTTCAGTTGGTTTTGTATTCATGGGGTGAGCTGCTGTCAATCAGTAGACAACTTCCAGTTCAAAACAAGCCAAGAAGCATTGACCTCTTGACCTCACTTAACATGTACCGCATTCACTTTGGATCAGAGAGGGCTGCCGGCACATGTGCTCCATATAAAGATGTGTTTCTGCCTCCACAATCCTCCAGCTCACTGTATGGAGAAATTGGTCTGACTCAGGCAGAGAGGTTCATTACTCAGGCACTGCAGACACCACGGGAGCAGATCAGTGCAGAATTTTAAACTGGGGACCTCTGACTTGAAAGAAGCAGCATTTACACAGACCCCCTAGAGAGAGGAATCATTTAGTTTGTTACAGATGCACACGGTAGAGGTTGGTCACATCTATAAATAGCTCAGACCACATGCACAGATAGGGCAAAAGTGAAAGCTCAATAATGTATCAAACCTACAATTTTCTAGTGATGGAGTTATGGGTTTCTTTTCATTTTGGGCATGAATTAAATTCACATGAATGCAGTAAATATTTAATGATTTGCATCTTGTAAGTTTTTCTTTGCCCCGTGATTTATTTATATGGTTTTAAACAAAAAGTTTAGATACAGGGTTTATACTGATGATGATGCATTATCATGAAAATAATCTTGATATGTGACCTTGATGAGATTAAATAATATATAAAACATTAAATATAGTTTAATTGTATAAAATATTGTATAATAGTTGTATAAATATAAAAAACTTGTATACATAATACATGA
This sequence comes from Spinibarbus caldwelli, assembly GCA_039654775.1. Classification (NCBI taxonomy): domain Eukaryota; kingdom Metazoa; phylum Chordata; class Actinopteri; order Cypriniformes; family Cyprinidae; genus Spinibarbus; species Spinibarbus caldwelli. The sequence goes on from CM077232.1 coordinate 19,609,212, forward strand.
ACATGTACGCTACAGTTTTTTTTTTAAAGAAGTCTCTTATTCTCACCTGCATTTATTTATTTAGAAAAAAAAAGAATGAGTTTTACAATCTCAAATACATTAATAAATGGACAGTATAGCATGTAGACTATAGACAAGGAAGAGTTGTTGTACTCAGAAGAGGTTCAAAGCGTTCATAAATAAAAGGCTAACACTAAGAAAGCTGTATTGTCTTCTTAATTGACACATATGAGTGAATTAACATGCAAACAAGAACTTAAACTTACCATCTCTTTTGTTTAATTTGGCAAAGTACGCAGCCCGACTGTCTGAGAAATGTGAAGAGCTCTGAAAGGAGGTTGCAGGCAGAAGAGATGCCAGAGATCCATCACAGCTGTCTGGAAAACACAACAAATACAAAACAGACATGTTAGCTCATGTGAAAATAAACCCCTCTACTTACAGATTTTCTTCAGACGAATCCTTTTCTGTTCAGATAATCTTCCATCAGACAGGTGAAATGGATGTCTTCAATAATACTGATACCTTCAAATAATCCTGATAGTGTGGAACTGTGTGGCAAATCCATCTTTATGCACCCCTTTTATTCATATCAATCCTAGATGCAACATTTTGAGAGTTTGAATAACTGAGTGAACTTTTTTCTTAATAAATTCAGAAGTTGCAACATTCTATTACCTGCAGATTTGAAGGACAACCTGAAGAAAAAACCGAAATCAATGTACAGATCTGAGCTGAAATTAAGTTTAACAGTTATTTAAAAAGTAATTAAACAAATGCAGACATAAAGGTTTGGCATTGACATGGTTTTACATGTTTTAGAGGTTGTATAATCTTTGTAATTTTACAAAAAAAAAAAAAAAAATAAATAAAAATGGCCTTCATGGTCAGAAGCTTAAAAATGAGATGGAGAGAAAAACAGGTTTCTGGGTCAAGAAAGCAACTGCTGAAAGTTATCTCTATGGTAACAGCAAAATATACTGCTGTACTTTGGTAAAAGTGTCATAATTAGGTTTAAAACTCAGTAGGGGTCTTGACTTTACTGTTTGATGGAAAAGGTTATGTACTACATTATCATGTAAAGTTCACAGACGAGACAATAAATCACCTATTTATACTATACTGTGAAAAAAATTCTATCTTACAAAATTCATCACAAAAACAAATTAATGTAGCCATTTTCAAAAATATTTGGTAAAAATCTTGCCCCTGAAAATAAACATCTTTTGCAAGATCAATTGAATTTGTCTCTGTACAACTAATGTCCCACATGAAGTGTCCTCAATAAGACCTCCAATGGCTTCAGGACATAATTACTTTAAAACCTACTATTAAACACCACATGTGCCGTTCAACTGTAAGGACAACCGCATGTTTTTAATCAATGAGTTCAAATCTGAATGAATTTAATTAGCATGTCAACAAACTCTTCTTGAACCTTCTCTTGGGTGTCTGCTAGAGATGCTCAGCTTCCTTCACTGCAGTTTTCATTACAGCTCCCCAAATGATGTGAATTACTTTGCATTGCAAGCAAAGGCCTTGAGGCAGAAAGAAAGAGATATGAAAGGGTAAGTGAATATCAATAATTACACATGGGATTTCTCGGTCAGCTCCCTACTGGTGTTGCATTCCACAAAGACATTTCCATTTAAAAACATTCTAGCATACTTTATATTTCCTGTCCAATGTTACAAGTGAGAGTCAAAGGCTTAAAAGGGCACTTAAATAAATTGATAGCTATGAACATCATGAAATTATAGTCATCAGTTGTTGTAAGTTCACAGAGTGTGATCTGTACATTCTGTATATGAATAAGTATTTCAATCACAGAAAGCATCACAGACAAATGCTGCCTGCTCCAGATAACCCCTCCTTTTAAATTTAGATGACATATGTTCCGCTATTAGCCTCCTGCTAAGCACTAACCACTTTTGACCTTCATACATATGTGAAGTCACTGCAGTGTCTGAATCTTTTCTTGTCATTTTCTGATGCTCCAGCTCTCTTGACCTTTGCAGATTACCAGTGATGAGACCAACAAAAGCAGACAACAAACTGCTTTCGTGAAGGAAGCCATGAAACGTTAATAATTAGGAAATGAAAAGCTCTTATTCAAACAGACTCTTCAAATGTGAATTTGCATGAATTCCTCCGATGAAAGTAATGAATGTTTATCCATTTATGGGAATTTGGGTTTTGAGTAATTTTGCCAGATGATGATGGCACGACGCTGACATTTAACAGGAGAAAAATGTATTTGGCATTAATTAGAAATATAGCTATTATAGTCTCTGTACACAGTAAGCAATAAATTTGGTGCTAATTGAAAAAGTTTTACACGTTAAGAAACAAATTGTTCTACTGTGAAGAGTGATCGGAATAGTGTACACCCACATGAGAGACTTTACTCATAATAATTTTCTATAAGAAGGGTTTTAATTTTGTATGGTGCAGGTCACCCCCCTTGATGTGTTTCGACATGTTGAAATGATGTGAGCCGCTGTGTTTTTCACTAAACACCTCACCTTGTGAAAAAGAACTGTGCTTAACTGTATTGAATGTTCAACTGCAGGGTACTTCAAAACTTTACAAAAAAAAAAAGTGCTTGCAGATAATATATTAATGAAATAAACAGCTACTTATGTATACCTGAAGAGAATACTTTTTCATGATTGTTTCTTAACACACTTACGTACACTTTTAAAAAGTGCACTCTGCAATAATGTCAAATGAAACGTTTTACTTAAATTACTTAAAATGCACTTAAATAACTTTAAATGTAATTAGGAATCTTTTGTCATGCTTTGAAAAAAGCACTTATAATCAAGTGCTTGATTATGATTTTAACTGTAGGGTGTTTTTACTTAATTGCACTTAAGTATATTATTTCTATAATACAGGTGCAGCTCAATAAATTAGAATGTCATGGAAAAGTTCATTTATTTCAGTAATTCAACTCAAATTGTGAAACTCGTGTATTAAATAAATTCAATGCACACAGACTGAAGTCTTTGGTTCTTTTAATTGTGATGATTTTGGCTCACATTTAACAAAAACCCACCAATTCACTATCTCAACAAATTAGAATACTTCATAAGACCAAAAAAAAAAAAAAATTCTGGAAAGTATGTTCATTTACTGTATATGTACTCAATACTTGGTAGGGGCTCCTTTTGCTTTAATTACTGCCTCAATTCGGCCAGTTTCCTGGCCAGTCAAGCACACCAACACCATGGTCATTTAACCAACTTTTGGTGCTTTTGGCAGTGTGGGCAGGTGCCAAATCCTGCTGGAAAATGAAATCAGCATCTTTAAAAAGCTGGTCAGCAGAAGGAAGCATGAAGCGCTCCAAAATTTCTTGGTAAACGGGTGCAGTGAATTTGGTTTTCAAAAAACACAATGGACCAACACCAGCAGATGACATTGCACCCCAAATCATCACAGACTGTGGAAACTTAACAGTGGACTTCAAGCAACTTGGGCTATGAGCTTCTCCACCCTTCCTCCAGACTCTAGGACCTTGGTTTCCAAATGAAATACAAAACTTGTTCTCGTCTGAAAAGAGGACTTTGGACCACTGGGCAACAGTCCAGTTCTTCTTCTCCTTAGCCCAGGTAAGACGCCTCTGACGTTGTCTGTGGTTCAGGAGTGGCTTAACAAGAGGAATACGACAACTGTAGCTAAATTCCTTGACACGTCTGTGTGTGGTGGCTCTTGATGCCTTGACCCCAGCCTCAGTCCATTCCTTGTGAAGTTCACCCAAATTCTTGAATCGATTTTGCTTGACAATCCTCATAAGGCTGCGGTTCTCTCGGTTGGTTGTGCATCTTTTTCTTCCACACTTTTTCCTTCCACTCAACTTTCTGTTAACATGCTTGGATACAGCACTCTGTGAACAGCCAGCTTCTTTGGCAATGAATGCTTGTGGCTTACCCTCCTTGTGAAGGGTGTCAATGATTGTCTTCTGGACAACTGTCAGATCAGCAGTCTTCCCCATGATTGTGTAGCCTAGTGAACCAAACTGAGAGACCATTTTGAAGGCTCAGGAAACCTTTGCAGGTGTTTTGAGTTGATTAGCTGATTGGCATGTCATCATATTCTAATTTGTTGAGATAGTGAATTGGTGGGTTTTTGTTAAATGTGAGCCAAAATCATCACAATTAAAAGAACCAAAGACTTAAACTACTTCAGTCTGTGTGCACTGAATTTATTTAATACACGAGTTTCACAATTTGAGATGAATTACTGAAATAAATGAACTTTTCCACGACATTCTAATTTATTGAGATGCACCTGTATGTACTCTTTAAGTATGCTTAAAGGGATAGCTCACCCAAAATGAGAGATATTTGATGAAATCCGAAAGCTTTCTGCTTTCCTTGCGCACAAAGAAGTATTCTCGTAGCCACATAAAATTATGGTTGAACCGTTGATGTCACATGGACTATTTTACCAATGTCCTTACTACGTTGCTGAGCCTGGGAATATTTCAGTTGCGTTGCTGTCTATGCAGGGTCAGATAGTGCTCGGATTTCATCAAAAATATCTTAATTTGTGTTCCAAAGATGAACAAAGGTCTTAGAGGTTTGGAACGACATGAGGGTGAGTAATTCATGACAGAATTTTCATTTTGGGTGAACTATCCCTTTAATTGTAAGCTTTTTCCCAATGAGAGAGAATCAGTACCTATATGATCGACGAGCCAGAAGACAGACAAAGATAAAAAATGGGTGTAAACGTTGATATGGCATATGAAAAATGGAAAGATTTGATGACAGAAAAAATCCTGAGTATTAATGCCCAAGTTGCTTCTTTTTTTACTGGAGATGTAAAGGAATTCATTACTGTGTTAAGAGCGCGCTCTCTAAAACTCACTGGTATTAGTGTCATTTACATAAAACTCAGAGTTGCTCATGCTGATCCATGTCGATCTGGAATTTAGCCCAAATTATTGACCAAATCTGAATCTTTTGATGAAAGGAAAGGAATCAAAACTACACAAACTTACAAGACCTTTTAGAGAAAGTCTGTGGCATCGCCGGCTCTCCCTGTGTGCTCGTTGAGCTGCGTTTAGGATTACTGTGCCTCCAGCGTGGAGTGGCAGATTACGAGTACAGCGATCTGAGCGTGTCAGCACTCACAGGCCGCTCATCCGGGATAAGGCAGGGGAGCAGATCTGCTTGGACCCCGACTCTCTCCCCATTGTTCCACGTCTCCACGCCAGTGCACAGCACGAAACTCTAATCTGCTGTAGAGCAAGCGAGGACACAGTGAAAACCGGCCGCCAAGCGATTACAATAATCACTGCATTCCAGCCATCTGCGAGTCGAGAGCTGTGTTCATTTAGGGAATCCATTCGGTTTCAAACGGTGTCCATGACAGGCTGGAGGGAGCTGAACAATGTTTCCAGCTCAATGAAGAAACAAGGGTTGAGTGCAGATGAGGTAAAATATCATTCCATATTGCTGCAAAACCCTTCTGCGTGACCTGACTTGACTGCACTCATATCATGTATGTGAACAGATGCTTGTAATACTGATTTAACAGCCAAATGAAGAGGATAAAGCTGTTTTCATACATCTGAGTGTCTTATTCTCCCGGCGTGTCTATTACATATCAGCAGTAATACATCAGAGCTCCTCAGGGATTATGCTGATCACACTGTCACACACTCTAACAGCACCATTCAAGCCCTTTATGATTTAACCCATTCATTCTTCCTGACTATGATCACTATTCCTCTCATTTCTCTCTACATCATAATTAAAAAGTCTCATTAACTGTGAGAAATGTAATTCATATTACACCACACTTTGTTTGAGCATGCATTCAAATATAGTAATTTTACACACTTCTAAATAAAACAAAACATCCTAATTTGTGTAACCAAACCTGAATGATAGTACATAGTACAGTGAGTCAAATCAGTGAATCTGTATCTGTTTATTTCCTCAAACTGTACAAACGCACTGATTCAACAGAATGACTCCGACTTTTCTAACTTAACATATGTGAGAGACAGAGAAAAAAGATGACCGTTGAGGTGAGTGCTACATTGTAGCTTGTTATTAGAAAAGATTCTCGTTGGTTTTAACTTCTGAATGCAAACAGACATGCATACATTAAATAAACCACCAGAGTGGCAGTAAAGGTGTTTTACACGCAGAGTACAATATGGGCAAAAATCTGTATGCTAATCATGTTTTACTCTAAGAATTTTCCATATTACACCAGTTTCGCTCAACATGTGAACACCTTTAACAGCATTCTGATGGTTTATTCAGTGTGTGCATGTCTTGAATGCTCATGTGTTTATGTTAAAACCAGAGAAAAACACATTGACTTCCATATTTCATGTGAACATGGTACATCACTCTGTAATTCAAATCAGGCCCTTTCAGTTAGTAGTTTTGCTTAGATTTATATGTTAGCTTGTAAATCAGTTCTCTCTTGAACTTTGCTCTCATTTCTCATCATTTCTCTTCTTATAGAATAACCATTTTCATTTAGCTCAAGTGGCTTTTTTTTGTTCTGCTGTCTGTGTCGTCGTGTTAGCAAAAGATTAATTGTCAGAAACTGGCCCTCTATGATAATATTTATTTGGTATCAATGTAATTGTATTATTCTGCTCTCAATGATAAGCATAAATAGCTTTCTCACTCCTATACTTGCTGGGAAATGAAAGCTCTCAATATCTAATTCTATCAGCATCGGTCTAGAGCGAGCCATCCATCTTTAACATCATTGACTCCCACTGTCACAGACTGCAGCCCAAACAGATGATGGCTGCATTAATTATATTTCACAATTGTCAGCAGATTAACGAGGACACTTGTGGTTGTCAGTATGTCATAAAGTGTCTGACTGCATCTAAATGTCTTTTGACCTTTGTAAGCAGTCAGTGCAGTCAAGAGGTCAATGCACAATGCTAAAGCTAAAAATGCAAATTTGCTGTGGCTTAAAAAATTATGTAAGACAGTATTCGGTCCCTAACAATACTGAATGCTTGTTTAGTACTAGGGTAGCCTACAACTGAGACTTACACTGCTGGCAGGTGAGCTGATTAGAGAAAGCTATACTGACAGACTATCTAAGCTCAGTGTTTTTTTGTTTTGTTTTTTTTTTTCTCTCTACAATCTCAGCAGGTTGAAATGCAGGTTGAACAATACAAAGCTATAAGCTCCAGTACTGTATCTCAGCCATTGCTATCACTGAGATTATACAGTATGAGCCACATCTACCTATACTATCAAACAGCAGATAAAAAAAACACATTAGAATAGTGGACTCTGCTGAAAAATACAGAACAGATTAGCTAAATGTTTGGCAACCATTTTAAATTAACCAGTCTGCTGGTTACTAGTACGCTGCAGTTAAAAGGTTTGGGATCAGTAAGATTTTTTTTTAAGAAATTTATATTTTTCTTTAGCAAGTATGGATTAAATTGATCAAAAGTGATAGTTAAATTATAATGTTACAAGAGATTTCTAATTTACATAAATGCTTTTATTTTAACACTGATAATAATAAGAAATGTCCACCAAATCAGCATATTAGAATGATTTCTGAAGGATCATGTGACACTGAAGACTGGAGTAATGATGTTGAAAATTTAGCTTTCCATCACAGAAATAAATTACATTTTTAAAATATATTCAAATAGAAAACAATTATTTGAAATTATAATAATATTTCACAATATTGCTGTATGTATTTTTGATCAAATAAATGCAGCCTTGGTAAGCATAAGAGTCTTTCTGCAAAAACATTTAACAAATCTTATCAACCCCAAATTTTTGAATAGTAATGTACATTTTACAAGTGTAGTCAAAATGAATTGAGATCCCATGATAGTACACAAGGTATAGTCACAAATAAATAATGAACGTTGCAAAATGAATGTCCTAATAGCTTGGGAATTTACTCAACAAAATGCAGGGAAAGGTAAGTTTGCATTTTGAGAAACATAATTTGTGTGTGTGTGTGTGTGTGTGTGTGTGTGTGTGTGTGAGTGCGCGCATTATGCGAGTAAAAGAGCACCACTGCAGGAAAATCTTTATGAGCATCAATTTTATATGCATACATATATATATATATATATATATATATATATATATTAGCAGACTTTCCAAAGTGACTAGGGAAGGACTCCATGTCAGTAAATAGCTTTAGTGCCACCAACGAGGTGGATTATGCAGCAACAGTGGTTTAGGAAATGTGACCAAAAGCTTATCTTATTGGTTAGTCAGATTTTGTTTTAGATGAAACCAGTCTCTCAGTTCTCTCAATCTAGAAGCGAAAAGACCTTGAGGGCCTTATCTTTTGGCCACTTTCATGATGGTTTTGGCATGGCTACACAGTTTGAGATGGTCTACCTGCAACACTAGCCAGCCTAACCAGCCAGTGCCAGTAATAGACAGTATTATTCCTGTAACAGCTTGTGCAAGCTTGTGCCAGAAAGAGAACAGTGTCGCCCATCTAAAACAGGCCCAAACTGCTCTAAGATGTTTTTTTGTTTTTTTTTCTTTTCAGCAGTAGTGTGGAGACTGTCATTAGTGGTGTGTGTGGTCACTTTTTGAAAATGTGAGTAATGTCCTAAAGCAGTAGCTCTGCATGCACACAGGATTTGCTGGCCCAGCACTTAGCATGAGAATACTGTTCCAAAGATAAACCATATGAGAACTTGACCTTCTCATGCAGATTGGAAAAGAATTCTTTCTGTGACAGATATGCATCATGAAGCCTAATAGGAACATCACTCAATGCCTTGATACGTTATTCTCTCCAATGATTTTAAGTAGAAAGTGTACCCAGGCCTATGAAACATTAACCCTTCTTTCAAAGTCAATGATAACTGCTATTCATTATGCTCTTCAGCTTTTTCCTTTAATCATCCTTTTAATAATACAGCTAACAGAAAAAAAGAATCATATCAGAAGACACTGACACAGCACAACCCATAGAGCTCAATGCACTGCACATTATGTGAAAAACCCTGCTAGCCAGTCATACAGCTATCTTCACTTAAAATAAAAGAGGTTCATGCTAATTCTGTGCATATTTGCCGGAAAACTATAGGGACCCCATTGCCAAGACAACTGCTAAATTGATCAAGAGAAGCTCACCCACCAGGAAACCTAGCCAAGTTAATTTTTAGCATCACCCAAGCTGTTGATGAGACTCAAGCAAAGGATGTAAAGCAGCATGTTACACCCTGAGTGCACCACTGCTCATAATTAAAGGCAGCCAGACCAACTCAGTATTTTACACGAGGATTTATATATATATATATATATATATATATATATATATACATGGATAGGTTGAACGCTCCCCAAACCCCAATGTACAATACAATATATTACAAAAAGATAATTTAAAAGCTTTTTAACATCTTTTGTGCAAATTTTCATCTGTAATTGGATATAAAGTGAACTTAAAAAAGACAATGAATTATTGTTTTCTATACCCAGGGGCATCATGCACCTACTTTTTTGAGGGGGCTTCAGTGACAGATCTGGAACTTCTTCCTGAGACTGTGATTCATGATAGTCTAGAGCTGTAATTTTATAGTGTGCATGAGGGTTGGATTCAAATTCTGATATAATACACATTTTTATAATGAACTGATCTTGACTGCTAGTGATCTTCCTGTGTATTTCATGAGAAAAACCCAACCCCAAATGAATATAACTTTTAACCTTTGGTAAAAGTTTAATTTACTTTGTCCTTGTTACACGTTACACGTACTTACTATTATAATAACAATAAATCATGCATAATTACATACAAGTAACCCTAAACCAAACCCTAATCCTAACCCTAATCATGTACTAAGTACATGTAGTTAATTAATATTACTCAATACTTAAATGTATAATTACACTGTATCAATGACACCTTGAAATAAAGTGTAACTTAACCTTTTACTGTAATACTGCAATGTCTTCAGACCCAATTACATACTTTTGAATTATGAACCAAAATAAGAACATACATTATTACCATCTTTATTGCCACTATTCCAGATATAAAGAATATTATACGTCCTGCATCAGTTCAGTCTTTCACATATTCAGTAGTTTATAGAAACAAATGAATTTAAGCCATGAGCATTGGAAAAAGCAAGGCTAAACTGCACTTTATCTCTGCTTTTAGAAACACATTTTGTAAATCAAAGAGTGTTCTCTGTAGTCTTTAATTTGCCTCACCTGCAACACAGATTCCCAGGCGTGAGTGCACATTTACATTGACATATAATACAAGTTTCATTAAAAGCTAAAAATATTCAGTTATCTTGTCAGATTAAGTTATGTTTTGTAACATTTTGGATAGATTCCCCCAACCACCCACATATAAAATCTCTGCATGAATCACTTAAGCATATTTTGGCTTCAAAACTTCAAAATTTACCAAAAGGCAACATCTTTGGGTCACTATTAATTTAGCACCTACAATAATTGTGGAAGTTAATTATCAAATGTAAAAATACTTAGTTTTTGTCTTTTGGAAGTTGCATTTGAAATCCATTTGGATCAAAAATCTGTGGGGGCGCATCGGTTTGAACAGGCCTGATGCCTCTGAATATGCCTGTCCTTACTGTGATAATCTCAGAATAATTCATTACAAAATGAAACGATTCGATTAGACTTCCTCGGCTTGTCAGATGGCCCATATTTTTTTTTGTTGCAGATGAACATACTGTCTGACATTGCTAAATAAATTAAAACATGGTATTTTTGTAACTTGAATAGATTTTGATGAATGTCTCTTGTCATTTTCCCCACTTTCCTCAGCCACGAGACGTGTTTTGTGTTGGCTACTCTGTCAGCTATCATTTTTCAGCATTATTGGTCAGCATTTCCTCCTAATAGCTTTTGAACAGCTGTTATTTCGTGGCCTCTGCATGCACAGAGCTGTACGGGAGATTGGCATCACTCGGTCCCTAATTAGACAGCCTGCACTTCACCAAAACAAACATTGCTCTACAAAGAGATCTGACTCAATAATGCCAACAAATTGCTTTACGTCTCCCAGCAAAAAGATTTCTGCTTCTCGCCTCTACCTGTGCCAGAACAAAATCAGATGTCTCAGGTAGCTGTGCTGGGTTTGGAATCTAAGACAAAAGATGATTAGAAATTATAACTCTGTTATAATGCAGAGCATGATGAAATGGATGTTGAAAAGATGGATTTTTGAAATGGAGCTGATGGTTTTGGCATATGAGATTAAATGAGTATACTGACATGCTTCTGAGAAATGAATGGAATGAGGAGGCTTGCAACACAGAAAGATCAAGTAGCTCAAGGATACGCGCCAGATTTCAATACGGTCTTCTGTTATGAAGCACAAACCTTTTTTTGATGGCAAGATCAGCCTTTTTCTTCAATAAACACTGAGCATGAAACCTAGGAATGAAAAAAACAGCTAGAAGGCAACTTCAAGCATCATAGCGTAAGGAAGAAAAGAAAAGATACAGAGCAGCATGTAGAAGAGACATGAACCACTGACCAAAGAATCACGATGGTAAAAATCTGTAGTAAAAATGTCACCAATGCCAAACTAACCATTTTTGAAGAAGTGGTTGATGGACCTACATTTCATATTCGGTCAAATGTTATTTAGACAGCGTTGGTTAGTGGCTAAATGACTTAATTCCACAGCTGCCATTGATTCCTACATTTTCTAGTCTGAAATAGTGAATCTTGACATCAGTCCCAGGGCTAGACCATCGTTAACCTGTTATGTTGGACAGAGTGAGGAAATGCCTGAGGTTATTGTCCTGCGAGCTTCTAGTTAATATCACATCAGGGGAAGCATGTCTGCTGTTACAGGACAATGACAGTTGGGCCGCTTTCATCCCATCAGCCCAGATGGTGGGGCACATGCTTTGCCCCCCCAGCTGGCTCATGGAAATGTCACAAGGTTGACCAGCATTTGGTTCATGATGGGAAAAGAAATGCAGGAAAAAAGTGAGTATGTTTTACTTTTGCTGATGCTTTGCATTCAGTCTCTGTGTTTCAGTGTGAGCCTTCAAGGGACATGATAATGTTACCATATTTAAATAATTTGGAATGGGACACGGGATGCTCCAAAGTTTCAAAGGTTGTTTTGGTAATCTTAACACAAAGGAGAACGTTCTTTGATGTGGTGTTAGGATAAAACTCCCTCCCTATTTTTTTATTTTTTTTTTTACACCCTCATCAGGTTCATAGAGTGAAACTGGCAAAAAAAAAAAGTCTTTTGAAAATCATCCCATTGGGCATTTGGTGCAGTGAAAGAGATCAAGAGAGAGCAGCACTGAAATGAAACAACAGCATCTCTCTCTCCAAACGCCCACATGGAGTTACAACACACTTATTTATATCAATACAATCACTTAAAAGTGAATATAATAATATACAAGTAATTACATACACTGCTGTTCATATTATTGTTATTATATTTTTTAAATAATACTTCTATTCAGCAACCAAAGCACCAAATCAGCATATTAGAATATTTCTGAAGGATCATGTGATACTAAAGACTGGAGTCATGACTGCTGAAAATTTAGCTTTGCCATCACAGAAAGAAATTACATGAATGGTAGTATATAAAATATTAATCAAGACATCAAAGACATCAAAACTGTGTACTGTTGGTGTGCTTCCATGTGAATGTTGCTGTGCATACCTTGAATGTGAGCCAATTTGGATAAAAGTGTCTGTCAAACACATAAATATAATTGTATCGCATACATTTCAATGGACTAAATGTAACAGAAAGGAACATGGGATCACCAGTTTAGGTTTCAAGAAAGAACAACATTAAAACTGGTAAGTATGTGGTTGGAAAAAAATATTCAGAGGAAAGCTTCAGGATTAACATTCAGCTGGAGCCGTTGCTATATTACATTTCTGTTCTATTCTTCCTGTGCTGCAGACGCAGTGAGGCACTATAATCAAAAAAATCAAATGAAATACTATCTAACTTCACTCTGACAAGTTATAGTACATACTCATGTCTGCATGTCTTATCTGCATATGAATCATATTTTCATTGGAGAGGAATACTGAATGCACATGAAGGAAGGTTGATTGCATGCATTATCATGGCTGATATAATCCAAGAACATTTACTGCAGTGGAGACTGCATGAAGATTTGAGATACATAATTAATACTGAGAGCTCACTATAGACAAATAATGGATGAAAGTATAGAGAATGCAAGATGTACAGCAATGCAAACCACCATTTAATGTGCATTTCTCATAAATTATTTTCAAATAAATGAAACTAGACCAGCAACAGTGTCATCCTGCCAACAGCTCGAGTAAAGCCTGTGTGCAGAAGCCTCATTCATTGAGGACTGATCATTTTCCAGATTCTATTATCAAAAGATATCAGATGAAAGCAAACAAGTAATGAGAGGCCACAGTCATGTTCTAGTTCCTTGTTTGTGCTCGACTCAAACTGACAATTCTGACAATTCAGACAATTTTCAAAGCATTGCTCTAAAAGCGTTTCTATCATATTAAAGTAGCTATTTCAAACTTTACATTTAAGTAAGATTTTGCCCTACATGGCCTCAATTAACTCAGCTTGATTAAATCGAAGAATAAAAATATAAAATAACATTTGACCTTCTTTTTCTTTCCTGGCATGAATTGAAATTTATTTAAACATATTGTTTGACTTTCCCTGAAGAAATATTACACTTACTAATGCTGTAAACATTTGAGAAAAAACTAAATAAATCATTTTGTCTCTCATGAGCCATATTTTAAAAAGAACAAGAGAGCAGGCTCTGATCTAACTCCCGAGAAACTATCTGTTATATATTTATGAGCGTTTACACTGAGGGAAGAAGAGGTAGAGGAACAGCATGATGGATTATTACACAGAGAACAAAAGTAGAGCCATATGTGTGCTAGTAACTGCAACTGAATTGTAATATCTGCAAGAGCAATTCATTCTTGTACCAAAAAAGCCACATGGATTGAAAAGATTCATGATCCAAAAAATGCTGCTCATCTAATCACAACAAATGAGTGAATGAGACAGCATACGTTTTACATCGACTCTTATATAACTGGCTGAAAGACCAATATATTGACCACAAGCCGCCTAAGAGGTCATAGCTCCACCGGATACAGCTTATCTCAGATCAGTGATAGATAATAGACGCATGATCTACAAGGCGGTCTACAATAATCTACTCTATGGTTTAGGCATAGGATAACCAATAAGGCTGTTGTTATTGTCTAAGATCAGACAATAATTGCAAACAGAGCACACGTGTCAATCTCAGCATTTCAGGACAAACCCAGGTTAATGAAAATGTGTCTTCATAAGATTGTCAACAGAATATCCACAGAATCTGCTGACTATCCACTAAAAAAAATTTGTCAGACCTAGTTTGTCAGCATCAGAAATTGAGCAAAATCTGTTTTATTCTGTTCCGTGTATCTCCCTCTGCAGATGTGAGGCAGGGGATGCAGTGATTTAGGCTGAATAAAGCCTTGATTAATCAATATTTTCATGCTCTGACGCCCACACAGCATAAATCAGCATGGAGATGAAGTCAAGTTAACAATATGGACAACACTGTCAATGCTCTTCACCGCCTCTAGCCTTTCAAGGTGATTTATATTATGCACTGTAGTCTTAATGACATTCTCTCCATTTTCCCTTTTATCACTTCCCAAGGTGTTTCATTGCAAATTATTCATTTTTCATGTACATTAAAACAGAAGCAAGTTGGTTGTGCATGAATATTTCAAAGAAAATATGAATCGGTCATGTCTCATCTACTGTAACTCTGGTGCCAAACTATTATAATGAAAACAGAAGAAAAAAAAAATTGTCTAAAGACTCTCTCCCCCTCGATGCCCACAGGAAATCTGGTCAGCTCCACAGGAGAGCTCCCTTAAAAAGCCTCCCGCGTTTGACCTCATAAGAAAGTTGAAATAAATGACTCTATCATGCTAATGCCCGACAAGGCTCCGCTCTCCCCCACTGAGAGGGGAGTTGTATTTAGAATGTTAAATCAGTCCTCCTGTACCACAACAGCACACTGACATGCGTTCAAACTGAATAAATATCGGTGTCCTGTTTGGGTCAATGCACACGTTTTGCACTTCAAACCTGAAATCAAACTTCAAAGACAAAAATCTGGAAAGAACTTTTAGCTTCAGGCAATTATATATGGATTGATTGAAAACGCAGTATGATTCAGTCTATATTCAGTCTTAGCCTAACAAAAACAACAGCTTACACTCTTAAAGTCGGCATTAAGTGAAAATTCACACGGTTTTCTAAAATCTAATTGTGAACAATTCACCTATGCATATTTTTAATTTTTTTCAATTTGTAATCAAAATGTCGTAACTCCATCTTTTTTGTATGAAGTATGCCAGACTTCTCCAGTCACCCTTAAACTCCACCCCTTCTGCCTCCATCCAATCAACAACCAATGGACAGAATCAAGTCACCAGGTTAATTTTTTTTTCAATCATCCATTTCTCTTGATAATCAAAACCCTGAAAAATAGATCTGTAATATTTCATTGAGACTTCAATGAAATATTACAGATACAATACATTTCAACCCATGATACTCTTTTACAAATTAATTGAGTCTTTGTTAGGGTGTATAGTGTAGCTCCGGGAAGAACTTAAAAATCATAAAAATAATTGATTATCACAACATATGCGTGTGCATTCCTCTGCTTGTAAACAAGGCGCAGCACATCCGGATTCTATGTCAGAATGCAGTCTCCTGTGTCAGTACTGTCATGAACGCGCATCGATGACTGACACGGAAGAGAAGAAATTGTTGAATAAAGTCGCTATTTTTGTTTTCTTTGTGCACAAAGTATTCTCACAGCTTCATAACATTTTGGTTGAACCACTGATGTCACATGGACTATTTTAACGATGTCCTTACTACCTTTCTGAACGTGGTAGTTGCGTTGCTGTCTAAGGAGGGTCAGAAAGCTCTCGGATTTCATCAAAAATATCTTAATTTGCGTTCTGAAGATAAACGAAGGTCTTACGGGTTTGGAACAACATGAGGGTGAGTAATTGGGTGAAGAATCTCTTTAAGAACTGTTTACTGGACTAAGTGGGAATCTTTGGGAAATCTAGAAATGGAACCTTTATTTTTCATAGTGTATGTAAGCTTCCTTTTTTTTAATGGACTCTTTGCGGAAAGGTTCTTTGGGGAACCAAGAAATTATTATTATAAGACATCAATCAAAGATTCTTCCTCAACCCCTTATTTTTAAGAGAGTAAAAGCAAATACATGGCAGCCAGTGCTGCAATGTCAATGTCTGGTGTCACTGTCCTTGAAGGGGTTATTTGACTATTCTTCTCACTAACTGTCCAGGTTCAGCACAGAAAGTTCTAGAGATGCCGAGATATCTAAAACATGCATGCAAGTCTCATATATTCAGAAACATGCTTCACAGACTGTGTAAATCAACAATTCTCTACAACTTGGATCAATCATTCTACATCTCTCTATGTTCATTAACTTTTAGAGTAAAAGTGCTGGACATTTTTAATACAATCATGTCCACAGACGATGTCAGAAAACACTGAGCCCCTGGGTCCTGACTCACTGTTTGCCCTAGCCAGTGGAAACAAGGCTTTCATCTTGTGTCATGTTGGGACCCTCCACTGTCCCAGTGGTCACAGTAAAAAGGATGTAGTTGTTCTTCCAGGGACACCAGATCTGAAAGGACATCCCCTTGTTATCCCTCTTTGAGAGCAGAGCCAGAGGCTCCTGAGAGAGACAGCAGCAACCATTATCTCTGTTACCTGACACAGATGACAAGGGCATGATGGATCTCCAGCTTTATTCTGGTACCCTTGCGGTAAATATGAAAATATCCTTTTGCATGTCCTCAGTGAGGATTCACTTCATCTGATCCCGATCCACAAAGCACATCTCATACAGAGCACAACCATCAATGACTAAGGAAGTTTTTGTTTCGTATCACGTAACAATGCAAACTGACTCGGAACACATAAAAATGACAGATGTCAAGTGAAACCTACAGATACTTCCCGTTGCATAGGGTTTCTCATCTCAATAATACAGTAAATGCAGGGGAAAATGTACTGTGCTCCCCTGATTCACACAATTATAGCTGTAAAGGCACCAACTAAGAATGCTTGAGTCGCACAAGCTTCATACAGAGAAATGACAATCAATGGCATTAATGAAAAGATCATGAAGTGTGTTGTATTGACAAGCTTAAATCAGACTTTTTGGCACATATAGCTATAGATACAACATTAAAATAACATATGTAACATAGAGGAGACCAGAGAGAGGGCAACGCCATCAGTTTAACTGATTAGAAATGAGCTATGGATAATAAGACCACCACTCTCTTCAAAACAATTTTTAGGTAAGAAATAATAATTTCATGCCAGGTATATATTTTAATTCAAGATTATATCATTGCATAATAAATGTTAAATGACAGGAATGGTGTCATTTGAATCAGCAGGTTTTCTTTTTTATTTAATATACAAATCTGACAGATGCATTAAAATAACTAGAAATATGTCTGAGCAGATACAGAAGACTGTAACAATTTTTGATGTACTTCAACTTGAAGCATAAAAATTAAAACAAAACGGGACAGTATATATACATTTGTGATTAACACACACTTGTGTATTTAGAACTATTTTTTCAAAGTTTTATATATTTCTGTTTTTGTTTACAATTTTACTTGCTCTTGTGATTTAAAATGTATAAAATGGTTACAATAAAAGGAGGCTGGTAATGGGGAATGACAATTTTAAACAAGTAAACTTAATTTCCTTCCTTCCGTTACAATCAGTCCAGCATTCCCATGCATACATTTTAACAGCTCTTCCTGTACCTGCTATTAATTTAGACTGTTTAATGGTTAGTAGCCTAGTAGATCTGTAAACTATTTTGTAGCAGACACTTGTGCGTATATTACATTAAAGTTTTGAGACACATAAAAACGAGTTAACAGTCGATAAAACAAAATGTTACAACATCACCCTGTCTCCTCTACATACTTAATCGAGAACGCATATTAGCCTCAATAACTGCTTTCCGTGTAATAGCTCAATTTCCGTGATACAGCGATTGAATATGAAATGTTAAATCTCTCACACCTGCTCCACTATCTTTCGGCAGATGCTTATGAGAAGTCGCATCGTGATACGCGATATGCACCAGTCATTCATTGTACATTGATACGGGTTCATCAGAGCCAGTAAAAGTTCCCATTTGCAGGAATCGTCTTTAAATCTCCTGCACTCTTTCAATAATTCAACTGATTTCAGGGTCTCCGATTGTTTAGTGTCTGTATGAAACCACTGAGTCTAATAAAAAATGCATCCAAACAAAACACGTCAACTTTTAATACAATGTTGAACGGCACTGCAGGTACTTACAGTGACTGGCGCACATTGCCGAGCTGAGAACGGAGAGCAGCGTCAAACTGACAGCAAAAGCCCGTGACTTTGGCAACTGCATGTTGTCCAGGTTTCCCGATGGCAGTATATCCTAAACGCGAATGAAAATGAATGTATTTCCAATACGATTCGCGCGTCTCTCTGTTCTCGTGAGTATTTCAGTGGCTCGTGCCTCTCTATCCTGACACCAGTAAGCAGCAGAAAGAAGCTCTTAAAGACACCCACAGCTCCCCAAACGCCGTCATCGTCATCCCTCTAACGCGCACACACACTATACGCACCGCGCTCCCTCCTTTACCACGCGTCCCTCATTTTCCAAAACAAACACTGGTTGAGCTCCAAATGCATCAGAAGCCAGTCCCATATGACATGTAAATTTGTTTTGGAGGAATAGAGGCGAACGATGTGGAAAACTATATGTGGCATATTCATCAGAGCATAGTGATCTCATCAGTGAATTGTGAGCCGACACGCTTTCAGCACCATGGACAGCTCCACCAGGACATTGCCTGTTGCAGATGTTTAGAAACAAAGTAGCTGGTTTCTAGCTGGTCAAAGCTGGTCATTAGGTGGTGCCATAAGCAATCATGTTCCAGCTTAAGACCACTTAAGGTCTAGCTTAGACTAGCTAGAAACCATGTTCCATGTTCCAATACAAAGCTACCATGCAGCTTAATGAATTCTGATTGATACAGACAACCAAACAGCAATGAGTTAATTAAGCTTAGTTAATGAACCATTACTTTCCAGTTGACATTTTTTCCAGGTGGTTTATAAAGCATGGAGGAAAGACTGCTGAAGGCTATGTGCAAGACATTTTAACGTTTTAAATACATGTTAATAGTTAACAACCTTTCTCAGTTGTCTGTGTAGTTACAGGAATAGTCATCGTAACAATCCTCATAACAATCAGTCAATTATCAAGACATATTTGTGAATAAATGATTTATTGATGCTAATAATATTAATTTTAGTGGCCAAACTCCACGTCATTAGATTATGAATGACAAAGCTGATTTCCGTTATGGATGTGATGAAGTTGACCATCAGTGTCAATGACCAATCATAACTATGAATAAAGATGGATGGTTTGCATATATTTCAAAGTATTTGCCATCCTGTGCTCCTATCTCTTCAGTTACTGTGTGTGCACCATTTATTCATTTATTTATTTATTTTTTCTAAGTCTGGTGGTTGTAAACACTTTTGGGTCTCATCCATCTTACTTTACTAGACAGCTGGTGACACCCATAGGCTTGATATGGGATGACAACACCTGCCCACTGACTCAGTCAGCTGCTGCTCCATTTCCCTTAGTGAGGACTAAATGATTCACATGGAAAGAATGAACCGGAAGTGTTGTAAAAATCAATGAACTATGTTCAAATTCCATGAATCAACACATAAAAATCTTTTGTTTAGTACCGGATACTAAAGTACCAACCTTTATTAAAACCAGCATTGTTAACTCATTTGCAACCTAAAGAAGCCATGACTGTAGCACAAAGAGTTGAGCATGGCGCTAGCAACAACAAAGTCATGAGTTTGATTCCCTGAGAATGCATGAACTGATGAAACATATACCTTAAATGCATTGTAAATTGGTTTGAAAAAAAAGGGTCTGCTAAATGCATAAATGTAAATGAAATCACTTCCACCTCACTTTTTATCTTCATTTCGTATTTAGCCCCACTTGCTCAAATCATGCTGACTGCATCACTGGCCAGATCAACAGCAGGTGGGTTAAACAACCTTAAACTAACCCAGTGACCGAAACTAAATCACAACAGGTGTGCGAGATTCTTGTTCAATACAGTGTCACTTCATTTACCTATGCTAATACTCATGAGAAAAAATGTGGACAGCTCGATGAAAACACAAAGACATTGCAATAGAAGTTCAAAGCTGGTGGTAGACTGATGGATGATAAGTGTGTTTGTGCAACAGTCAGATGGCTTAATGTTGTGGTCAGGATTCATCTCCCACTGGGAAGAGTGATAAGCATGTTATCGCATAAGAGAGTATAAACAGGCTTCACAAGGGACAGAATGCAGTGACAATGACATTAATATTTAAAGTTTGATCCTCTCAGTTCAGATGTCCATTTTCTCATGGGTCCAAATATGAATGATCTGCATCATGAAGCATTAAGGAAGAAGTGAAGTCACCAGCACTTCAATATCTCCTTATCAATTATTTATTAACCAAACACCATGCATGATGATATCAGATAATGTGTATAGAACGTATTGCTCATGGAACAGTTTGCTTAAACAAATGAATAACCACTCAGGGTTTTTTTTCCACAGTTTTTTTCTAGATTTGCACTACTTCATGTTACATGGATCAATACTAAATGCTTTGTCGAGCATCAATTGTGTGCAATAAATATGCTTGTGGTCTAATTAGTGCAAAAAGATTCACAATCTCACCGCCACAAAGATGCTAGAATTACGCACTCTATATCTGATCACCATATGAGGACTTTTCAGCCGTGCATACTAGTTCCTGTTTTCTTCTCCAGTGGTTGTGATGGAAATAGATTGTGACTAGAGTCTCTGGAGAATGCATTGCTGAAGTTATTGTTTGATAGACTGTCCAATTATAGAATCATTTTTCAGTATTTAATTAATATTAAAAATAATCTATGTGCAAAACCACTTTAGTAGTATAAGTTGTATTGAGCTTCAAGGTATTTATTCATGTGCATAATAAAAAAAAAAAGATTCATGTACCCTGCCTTCTACTGACGGCACTATTTCCACCATCTGCATAAATGCATTCAGTTCTCATTTATCTAGCAGCTCAATAGACTCTCCCTTAAGGTCTTACCCTGAGCTTTTTCTCGACGGATGTCAAGTTATGAGTCTGTACTGAATCGCTATTAAATTACAAGGCCGTTTTTGACACTTTCTTTCAGCCATACAAATCCAATTCTGGTTAAACATTGCCTTCCTAAAGATGGAGAACCATGAAAAATTTATTATTTATTGTAAAGTCTCAAAGGTTGCAGGATGTTAAATATTTCAAGATCTCCTATATCGCTCTCAGAAACGGATACAATCTCACCACAATGAAGAATATGACTGCTTAAGGCTGTATACCAAT
This sequence comes from Spinibarbus caldwelli, assembly GCA_039654775.1. Classification (NCBI taxonomy): domain Eukaryota; kingdom Metazoa; phylum Chordata; class Actinopteri; order Cypriniformes; family Cyprinidae; genus Spinibarbus; species Spinibarbus caldwelli. The sequence goes on from CM077232.1 coordinate 19,630,773, forward strand.
CCTATCCGATGTCCAATGATCTTCAGCTCTTAGGTATTTTCTATATGATCTTTATTCCTGGAAATACAAAATTCAGAGTTTGAGATACTGGTTTGATAGATGAAATTCAAATGGTGTACTATGGCTCAGTATTATGCATTAAAAAAGCTTCTGTTTCTGCACAAAATCGAATGAATTCTACAATGTCGACTATATATTTACCGACCATCCAGAGCACTAAACGTTATTGTCAAACCAACATTTGATTCATATACTGTTTTATTTGTCAAAGTCAAAAAAGTCAAACTCTGAGGTGTTGAGTTACCACTAGACCACAAAGTTCTTCTTGTAAGCAGATCTGTAGTGAAATGGAAAGATTCTCCTGAAATCATCTCTGGTAACCATTGCAAGGGACAGATTTTGTCTGCTCTGGTCTCCTTCATTCTCGGCACAATGTCAGACACGAGCTGCTTCATTACTCACACCTCTCCAGACGAGTCTTCACCTTCACTGGCCTTGTCAGCGCTGAGTCAGGTATGTGTGAGCCCCTGAACTACAGACATTACTCCAAAGAGTACATTTCCTTCATGAGACAGCTGTCTGTGTCTATCTACCTTTAAAGAGTGAGCATTTGTAACAGAGTGTTTCAGGTCTTAGAATCTGTTTTGTTTATTTAGAAATTTACATGTAAATGTATTTGTTTTTAAGAAAAAAATACACAAAATCTATAATCTGTATCTTTATACCAAGTTTCGACTTTTAGTATCTTCTTCAACTTTAGTACTTCCATTAGAGGAGCTAAATTTAGATACATTTATTCTGGGCACCACGATCTGAAACGTCCCACACAACTCAGTGTCCTCTCCTGCTTAAATGAGTCACAGTGTTGATTCTGAATAAAACATTTGTAGCATATTCAACCCAATGCTGTTAACTAAAACTACAATATTGTTTTGTTTAATTAAAATAAAGCTGAAATAAAATAAAATATATTAAATGAAAAACTTAAACTTAAAAAATAACCTATATTAACATAATAATAATAATAATAATAATAAATAGCTGAAGCTATGAAATAAATATATTATAGAAAATAAAGCTACATAGAAGTATTTTTTATTTTTTAAAACTAATGAAAAAGACAAAATCACATAACAAAATTACTAAAATTAAAATAAAATCTTAAAATTGAAAAAAGCTAATTCAAAATATTAATAAATACTATATAAATAATACTGATTTAAACATTTAAGCCAAATTATTTCTCAATTTTTCAAGTTATTTATTAGTATTATTGTTGTTGTTGTATTTAATGTAGTATTGCAATTATATGTTAAGGATGAAAAAACATATTTTGCCTGTCATTACTTTCGAGTCACCTCAGGCTCTTGTGTACTAGATCGAAGTACATCTGGCACTATGTGTTTGTTGCACTGATGGACATATATTCACACTATACACTAAACAAACTGAATCCATTTGGAGAGGATGAGTTTGTTGACTAACGTAATCCAGTCATTCTTCACTTGTGGCTCTAGGTTAAAAAAGAGGAGAGAAATCAAACTCTCACTGGCAAAAATCAGGCAAGGACTCATCAGTTTGATTTATAGCAACTCTAGTGACACCCGTCATTTCTGTAATAGCAGTTACTGACAGATAGCATCACACGAGACGGCCGGTGTCAGGGTGAGAAAGAAGTAATGCTCAAACAATGCTGAAATGCATTTGCTATTTCAGAGCGGAGACACATTTGTTACAGGCTGACACGAAATATTATGAATGGTCAGGCTGGAGATTGTGGAGTTCTCAGGGTTTTTAGAGATACTCACTGATGCCTCTGGTGGAAAGTTCACTTGAATTTGTGAATTATCAGGAACATTTTTGTGGTCATATATTTAAAGGTGATTTTTCCCTCATTAAAAAGACATTTCCACAGAGTATATACAACTCATGAACAAAGTATTTTTTTTTTTTCTAGACTAATATGACTGGAGTCTTCATCTTATTTAAGTGTGCATTACATTAATGCTACTTCTAAATATGCTGTTTATTTCTTTATGATTTATAGCAAAACAAAAGCACCTTTAATCACAAAATATTAGATACATACAATAAGTATCGCGGTCCTTTTTTGTGATAAAATTAGTATTTTGCCATGTTTTGCCCACCTGAACAATAAACAACAAACATTAGTTTCGCAGACCTCTGGATCTTAAAGTGACAGAAAACTGAATCATCAATGCTATGGTAATAAAACAGCAAGAAAAAATGTATTCAGATTTGCTTTTGAAATAGTTAATAATAATTTAGTGTCTATACAAGTTCATTTCTCATGTCTGAGTCATTATTTTCTGTGATCTATAATCATAATCATAATTTAAAGAGTTTCATGTGTTATTTAATCTCATTGTAGAAATAAGTGATTAGTTGGAATGAACTAACAAAAGAGATGTCTTTGAGTTGTCTCTCTCCCTCCTGCTGTCCTCACATTAAAGAACATATCTAATCTTTGTCTGCCCCAACAAAAGAAAGACTCCATGGAAACCTGGCATCCACAACCATCACTGTGTCTTATTGCTTTTCTAATGTAATTATCTCTGTAGAAAAGAATGACCCTGGCTAATTTGCGCTGTCTAATGCTGCCATTAAATGACAAATCTACCATAAAGTTTAGATGAAATTAAACATCCACATTACACTGCAGGAAAAGTAAATGATATGGTAACTGAGCAATGGCACAAATATCACATGAGAAAGAGTGCTGTTATCCCAAATATCATCACGACTGTGATTCAGCTACAGTGAGGCTAGCAATCAGTAGAGGCAAAAGAAAAGCCAAAATAGCCAGTTACTTTGTCTATTTTTGATCCATAAAAACTCTCAGATCAAATATCAAACACCTTGAGCAATACCTCAGGGATATTTCATTTCTAGATAAACGATTCAGTAAATTATGTATTACATGACATATTCCACAGTGTTGAAAATACTATCATTTTACTCATCCTCAGTCATTTCGTTCCAAACCTGTATGAATTATGGACTTTGGACCAACAGGAGGATGAGAAAATAATAACTGAATTTTGGGGCATACTACCTGCAGACGTACTGTAGGCTAGCTTTTAAAGCACTGTTTTAGTCACCTTCATTCATTAATGATAAACACAGAGCATAGGATAAGCATCCCTGCCAAGAGAATAGTTCATACAAGTCTACTATTTAAACTTCCTACATTTTCTCTGTTAAATATGCACTCAACATAATGCCACCGTCCAAATACACCGATATAAAGTTGGTTTGACGTTTGACATTTGTCAGAGATTCAGCCTCGGAAATCTTCAATAGTTCTTAAAAACGATTTAGCACAATGACAAGAAACATACTGTGTTCTAATTGTTTTCAAATGTAGAAGAGAACACACAATGTGTTTTATTTGTTTTAATCTGCCTTAAGGTATTATAACTGATAGACCTTATAATGTAACAGTGCAGGATAGGGACCGTCTGCAAAGTGCAAAACATAGAGCAAAAAGCACAATTATTAAATATAAATAATAAATAAAATCTCAAATCTGAGGGGTGTGTCTCATCACTGGTTCATAAAAGAACATTTAGATTTTGGTTTTATTCACAGAACTATAGCACAACAAAAGTTATTGAAATGGAACAATTGAGAAAAAGCTTGCAAAGCATTACAAAAATTGTGCAGTTTACCGCCCCCTAGAGGAAGAAATTGCACTTGTTTTGACCAGGTTTGACATTCAGAAGTTTAAATAAATTAATTTAGAATGCACAACAGTTTGCTATGTAAATGTAAAGGGGTGTGTCTTATTACTTGTTCAAAGAACAATATTTACAGCTGTCTTTTACTATCATAATGTAAATCAGGATGCACACTATTGAATTAAATTTGAATCTGTTAACACATTCATTTTTAAAACATACAGTATTCTATCTCAACTTCAAAGGGTGTGTCTTTTTACTGGTTCATAGACGAACATTTAAATGTTGTTTTATTCACAAAACTATAACACAGCACATGATATTGAAATGTCAACGAATACATTAATCAATGTAAAGTAAATACGCTGTTCTATCTTAACTTCAAAAAGTGTGTTTTGCTACTGGTTTCTAGAACAACATTTTGATGGTGGTTTCAGCCGCAGAACTATAATAGAACACATACTATTGAAAATGAAACAAATAATGGATTAGTTTAAAATAAATACAATCTTCTATCTCAGCTTCAAAGGCTGTGTCTTGTTACAGATTTCTTATAGAACATTTTGCAGTAGTTTTCATTTCAAGCCTTCCAAAGAGTCACCAGTATTACTGCCCCCTAGAGGAAGATACTGCAGTTGTTTTTGTTTGACATTCAAACCTTTAAAGGGGTCCTATTATGCTCTTTTACAAAGTCTTGATTTTGTTTTGTGGGTGTACTAGAACATGCTCTCATGCTTGGTGGTTCGAAAATCGCATTATTTTTCACAAAATTTACATTATTACAATACCTTTCTCCCCAGCCTGACACAAACGGCTCGATTAGTTCCAGGTTTGATGAAGGCCCGCCTTCCGAAAAACAAAATGTGTTGTGATTGGTTAGCTGTCCCAGTGCGTTATGATTGGCGAACAGCTTAGACGTGTTTCAGTACTGCCCCGCCCCTTGACAAAACAGCAAGTTCGTCAATATTGCCATATCAATTTGAGCCGGATTCAGACCCCGAGAATATTGAACAAGAGGATCGCACAGAACCTGTGCACGCACAGAAATTGCAAGACATATTAAAGTGGTAAACATATTGTTGTTGTTTTTTTTGGCTAAATCACATTTTAGATAGGATGTCAACAACAGCTTAAAAATAACTGCATTTACTGTGTACAGATAAGCACAATGGTAATATGTATTATGTTTATTGTTCTTTAATTCTAACATTATAACATGAGTTACAGTGAAACTGTTATACAGTTGAATTTATTTATATCATAGTCCCACAGAGTTACACTATTTGTGGTGGCATATATATGCAAATTAATTCTCTGCCAGCAGGAGGCGCTGTTGGAGCGGGAGAGAGGTTTCTCCGGTAACGCTGTACACAAAGCAGAGCTCCGCTCACAAACACTGCTTTATCAGACATTACATGCAAGATGAAATGAAAATGACACCCCAAATTTTCTGAAGACAGTCAATTTCCTTCAGAAATACAGTGATATAAAAACACCCGCACCGGGTTTCGATTTTGAAACGTACATTCGAATTTCCGGAGGTGGGATTTATTTTAATAATATCCTAATTGGCCAATTTGTGATGTCACAAATACAGGAAAACATCTTTGTAGTCCAAACGAGCCGTTCGTTGTAGTTCTTGAAAAGGGATTTTTTAAAAACGAAATATCTCCCTTTGGAGTGGACTTTGAGATTTGTAATTTTGTAGATCTTTTTATGCCCAAACATACACGCTACACAATGACTAAAATTCAAAAATTGAAAAAGCATAATAGGACCCCTTTAATAAATCCATTTAAAATGCATACAGTTTTCCCATATCAACTTCAAAAGGTGTGTCTTGTTACCTGGGCCTAAAAGAGCATTTCCATGTAAGTTTTGCTGTCATATGTAAATCAGGATACTTGTTATTGAATTAAATTCAAATCTGTTAATAAATTCATTTAAAATGCATGCAGATTTCTTTCTCAAATCCATAGGCTGTGCATTCTTAGAGATTCCTAGACAAACATTTTCCAGTAGTTTTCATTGTCAAAAGCGATGCAGAAGTCACGCTATTAATGTTCAAGAATCGCTTGCGAAACCTTCCAAAGAGTCTCCAGTATTACTGCCAAACCCGCGTTAGCTCTGCGCAGCGGCGCGCGACCAGTTCCAGGAGGAATGCCTTTTTGCCTAGACACAATTAATATTGATATTTTCACAATATTTATGCTTACAGAAATATACATTTGTTTACATTTTGCAAAACAGACAGAAGAAGATCCATCAATGTGCATTTGTTTCATTATGTTCAGATGTTCTGTAGCGGTCATGTGAGGAGTTTTCACTGTTCTCCGTGTCAGAGGTTATACATACATTATATAATACATAATTAATATACTTTAAAATATAATTTAATTTAGTGATGCAAATCAGAATTTTTATCAGTTGTTACTCCAGTTTTCAGAGACATATGGTCCTTCAGAAATCATTCTAATATATTGATTTATTACCAGTGTTGTTGAAAAACCAGCACATGCTGCTTTATGTTGGTCCTTTGCTGGTTTATGCTGGTCTTTAGCTGGTCAGACCAGCTTAGGACCAGCACACGACCAGCTTAAACCAGCTAAGGACCGGCATCCCATGCTTCAAAACATACCTAACTGTTTTTTTTTCAACAGGGAACAGTTTTGCTGCTTAATATTTTTTGGAACCTGTGACATTTTGTTCAGGATTCTTTTATGAATAGAAAGCTAAAAAGAAAAGCATTGATAATAAATCAACATGCAATGATTATATGACACTGAATACTGGTGTAAAGGCTGAAAAAAATTCTGATTTGCATCACTGAAATGAATTACATTTAAAAAATATAAAAAAATCTTTTCATTTGTGTGTGTGTGTATATATATATATATATGTGTGTGTGTGTGTGTGTGTGTGTGTGTATAAATTTTATCTAAATATCTATGTCTAAATAAAAATAGACTATAGATATTCAGTATGTGATCCAAAGTAACTAGTAACTAACTACTTGAGTAGTTTTTTTATCCGATACTTTTTTATTCTTACTCAAGTAACTATTCAGACTATTACTTTTACTTTTACTTGAGTACAGTTTTTGGGTACTCTACCCACCTCTGCCAACGTCAAACGTCGAACCAACTTTATATCGGTTCCAAATACATACAAAAGCCAAACGCTCAAGGTAAGCATGTCACAATTCAGAACACCAACAACAGTTCAACAAACAAGAAACCAGTATAAACATTTTAACAGTTCAAACAAGAAGTTAATATTGAGTAACTTACATTTTAGACATAATATTGCCACTTACTTTGAAGGTTTTTGATCACACTCGCGTATCTCCGAGCAGTGGCGTGGCGCGGCGCTTGTTTGGTCTCTGAATTAATCATTGTTTTTTTTCGAACGAATCGGTTGAATGATCGATGCAATGACTCGTTAATAATAAACAAAAGACAGTCGCCGCCTAATGGCGTAATGATGTAACCTGCAAAAAACTTACTGAAAATGTAACCCTGTAATGCCTGAAAAAAATAGCAGTAATAGTAATATTTTTAATGGAATAGTTTATTGAACCTTTAAAATATTTAAAAGAATATATTTGATATACCAGGCTTTGACCCATATAATGCCCAAGTTTGTTTCTGTAGCTTGAATAAAGTCCATGTTTCATATGAAATAATAATATAGTTTCTCATAGGAGTGTTACAGTAAACCAAAAAGGACTGTGCACAATACCTGCCAAAACTCAGCATGATTGTAATGCAGTGTTTTGTTTTTGTTCTTTTCCAATACCCAGGAAGAAAATTAACACTTCTTGTACTTCTTGTGGGTATTATTTAAATACATGTAATTGTATTGTTTATATTTTGACTCAACATAGCACAACTGCCATCGTTTTCAGCCATCTGCTCAGATACATCTGTGAAAGGCCTTACAATTTTTTTGAAAACATTTTGAAATATGACAATATTTTATAAGTCAAAGCACTGTTCATTTCTCTATTCTCATCTCTCACAGAAGTTGAGTTGGGGGTGGGGGGACAGGTGGGCTGCCAGCTGTTCCTGCAGTACACAGCCATCACCCAGAAGAGCCAGATGGGAAATCTAAACACCTCAGAGAGGGGGCTCCCCTTTGAACGCGAAGGATTCTCAGTGTCTGCGATGTGACAAATAGCTTTATTTATATGCAAAACTGAAAAGAAATATATTGGATCAGTTTTACATGCATGCTGAGGAAGAGACCAGCGCAAAAGGCAACCATAACATCATACAGGGTGTTAGTGTTTCATTAATGTTTTCACACTTCAGTCTCCTCTGAAGAAAGATTAGCAAGGTGCTGCAGGTGTCACTGTGTATTAATTACAGTCAGATGTGACTATGAAGTCATGAATGACAGCGACTTTCACGTGTGCTTGCAAAAGGATGCACTGCATTCATGCTTCTTTGAGATTATTAAACTATTAAGTCCTAATTGAAAAATACATAAAAATTGTCATTATCCGAAACAGCAGCAGCAGCAACAGCAGTAGCAGAATTTATTGTTGTTTTGTATGACCTGGAGGTTGTATTATAAAATTATCTTGCTTCCCACAACCCACAGTTCACCAGCCTCTTAATCAGGATCTGCAATATGATTAATATGATTGAACTTCCCCCTCGGGATCTCACAAGCCTTGTGCGAATGATTTCTTATCTAAATTACCACAATTATCTTGAGAGTGCAGAGAGTGAATACATAATAAAAAACATATTCATTCTCAAAAAAAAAAATCGCAAAAATGATTCAGAATTCAACACCAGCAAACAAATGAGCCAAAAAGTGGTATTTCTCAGAATCCTGCATGACTCTTTACTCAGACTTCAAATGGATCTATGTGCTGGGGCAATTACAGTTTACAATTAACAAAATAATCATTATACAGTACATTAATCAGAATCATTGCTCATTAGCTGCAGTTTTGCCCAGAAAAGAACTGATTAAGATCCTCTCCATGCTTCATAATTCGTCTTTAGCTTAAAGGCCCACCAACAACCATATTCACAAACACCATTTAAAAATTACCATTCGTTTGTGGGCTTCATTTTCCCTTGGGGAAGAAAAAGCAGGGCAGGATTACTGACAGGGCATGTGAGGCACATCCCAGACTCCAGCACATTAACATCCACTGTTGTTAACATAGCCTTTAACTAACACTATAAATGGTGTTTTGGTCTGACCCTGAGAGTAATGTTGATTTTACCACGCACTGTAGCACTCATGTTATTCCCCTGGACGGTGAGTAAGAGAATGCTGTAAAGACAAGGTATAAATACCAGTATAAAGTTATTTTTAACCCAAGAGAGCAACAATTTAGCCTTTCATTGAGAGGCCGATATCCTGACAGCACCTTTCAGGCCGCTATTAGCCAATCTGGATGTGGTAAGTGCAAAATGCCGCTAGCTGGCTTCGTCAGGAGACATTTGCTGAGTCAGGTGTGTGTTGTGGGCGACTGTAATGGATAAAGTACCTGCAGCCATTTTGGGAATGAAACCACACAAGTGAAGTCTGGAGGGAAAAGTGAGACTTTATAGACCTGAACAATGTCAGCGTGGCAAGTGTGATGTGAAATGACTCTTATCTCGACCTGATGGGAGACATAAATCATGTTGCTGACAGCTGTTTGACTGTAGTGATTGTGCTTTGAGTATAAAGCGTTGTGTACCAGAGTAGTAGGTGTTTCTGCTGCACTGTTGAGCTTTGTTAACTACATTAACTGCATGTCACTAAATGGTACTGACAGATGCTCCAATAACAGTTTAATAAAGCTAAATGGTGCCAACTCATTGCCTACCAAACATTATTATTCACTCTTACTTCTGTCTGCATTTGTTACATAAACTAACAACAATGAATAAACAAAAGAAAATCTATGTTTTAATCACAGTCAACAATACTCTTATAAATCTATTATAAAAACATTTCTTGTTACATTTTAATTGTTATAATTAAACAGTGTAAAATAAAAACATAACTACATATTTATAGTGTGAGCAAATTATGTTGCAACCCAGGCTCATTGGAAATACGTGCCTCTACATACATTTCTGCAGCACCGTAATTATGTACCTTACTGCACGTTTCGCGGTAAGATACATAATGATGGAGTGAAATGTCCAGAGAGTGGTGCTAAAACACACGTTTTATGCGTGACAGTGGCAAGTTTTTATTTCGTTGGTACAGCCACGTATTGCAACGTTTTTATTATGCTGCTTGAGGCACGTATTGTGGCCGTTCAGAATGCAAATATCCGGTGAGTGTCACTAAAGGCTGATTTTTACTTCTGCGTTGGACCTACTCCATAGCCTTTACAACATAGGCTATGCGTCAGTTTTATTTATACTTCTGCGTCGTTGTCCGCGTCGACGTGCAGTACACATGCAAACCGCTAGTCTGCAGTGTCCATGGGCATGTTACTTGTGTAACCCGCAGTACCACGGTGAAAGCTGAAAAAGAAGCGGCTCATCGGAGAAGCATAGCCGTGACTATAGACATAATAAATACCTAGACGCCTCATTGGACGCTCGACCGCACGTCAACGTCGCTGCCATATTGGTCCAGGCAACGCTCCATAAATGTCATATCGGGACAGAAGAAAATATACCTGACTCGTCGGCAGCTTGGGGATCTACAGACCGTCGCACATTAATAAAAAGAGATCTCGGGGTATTATCTTTCACAGGTAAGAATTAACAGTTGTTTCTGGATGTTTTTTGGTCATTTTTAGCATTATGTTGACAGCTTAATTAGCCACCAGTGTAAGACGATTAATAGCTAGCGATATCGCTAGTTAGCTGTGAAAGCTGAGACTTTATAAGAAATCAAAGGTTAAATGAATTCTTATTAAGTTTTAACTTATATTGTAGTTTATATCATAAACGTAATTGTGCTTTGAGCACAATATGTATAGTGAGCACTTTGACAAGACCGTGTCAGACTGTCAGGATTAGGGATGGAGCTAAAGCATCTCTCTTTAATTTCACTACTCGTTTACAAGAGTAAATTCATCATCACTAGATTATAAGGATTTGATAGCTTATCATAAAACTGTGGACTGATTATATATATTTTTCTTTTCAGCCAATTGCAAACAGGACAACACAAGCCTCAAAGAAATCTGAAGAAAGCCTGTTTTCTGCATTTCCAAGAGACTAAACCTCCACAGCCTAATGTTGTATTTGTACTAGTTAAAGCCCAGAACAGCCCTGAATGAATGGCCAGAATGACCCTGATCATATTCAAACTCACTCACACTCTCTCACTCTCACACTCTCTCTCTCTCTCTCTCTCTCTCTCAGGGTCAAAAATGAACTTTTCCATTGTGGGGCAATATTTGCACCTGGAATAGACTTTCAGGAGCATTGTTTACCTTTGTAATGTGGAGTTCCATTTGTGCCAAAAGTGAGTCAACTGCTTCGTGCTTTGTACTATACATTTGTCTTTGTCTACAGTCATTGCCTACTTGTTCAGGTAAATCAGTATATGTTGACATGTATGCTGTCTGTTGATGTCATCATAATCTGTCGTCCTGCCATCTTTTTCTCTGTTATTTTTGCTTTCGTCCTTATTGTCATTTTGTTCTGTCATCTTATTCTATCATACTGTTCTGTCGTCCTTACTGTCGTCTTGTTCTGTCGTCCTTACTGTCGTCTTGTTCTGTCGTCCTTGCTGTCGTCTTGTTCTGTCATCCTTACTGTTGTCTTTACTGTCATCATGTTCTATCATCATAACTTTCATCAGTGCGGTAAAGTTAGTTTCAGGTTTGATATTCAATGCATATTCGACTAGGCTGCTTTAGGGATCGTCTGCAAATTTATTAATGTTTACAGGACAATAGTAAATGCCTTGTGGGCAAACTGACTAAATATATTATTATTATTATTACTAAATATATAAGACAATACTTCCAATTTCTTCCTTACTGTCCGTACAGTACACAAATATTTTAAGGAAAAAGAAAAAAAAAATCAAAGAAAAAAGTTTTTTTTTTTTTTTTCATGTTACAAAGGTTGTAGTGTGTTTTTAGCAACAAGACTTACTTACTACAGGTGAGATTTTGGCAATATCTCCTTTACTGTATGTACAGTGCACAAATATGTTTAGAAAAAAAATACTGTAATTCACCAAAAAGGCTTTTTTATGTTCCAAAGGTTTTAGTATGTATCTACTTACAAGACTAACTTACTACAGGTGAGAGTTTGCCAGTATCTCCCTTACTGTATGTACATTGCACAAATATTTTATTTAAAAAAAATACAGTAGTTTACCAATAGTTTGTTTTTTATGTTCCAAAGGTTGTAGTATGTTCCTAGATACAAGACCGACTTACTACACATTAAATTTTGCCAATACCTCCCATCATATATGTACAGTACACAATTATTTTCATAAAAATTTTTTGTATGCTTCCAAAAGGTTTTTTTTTTTTTTTTTTTTTTTTTTTTTTTTTTCCATGTTGCAAAGGCTGTGGTACATTTGCAGTTACAAGACTGACTTATGGCAGGTGAAATTTTCCTGATACCTCCTTTACTGTATGGACAGTGCACGAATATGTTTAGAAAAAAATACTGTAATTGACCAAAAGGTTTTTTTATGTTACAAGGGTTGTAGTACCTTCCTACTGACCAGACTGATTTATGACAGATGAGATTTTGCCAATATTTCCTTTACTGTAGGCCTATGTACAGTGCACAAATATTTTTAGAAAAAAATATAGTAATTCACCAATATATATATATATATTTTTCATGTTCCAAAGGTTTTAGTACAGCAAAATCTCAACTGTAGTAAGTCTGTTGCAACTAGGACTGTAGTAGAACCTTTGGAACATCATAAAACCCTTTTGGTGAATAACTGTAGGCCTTTTTCTGAAACTATTTGTGTACTGTACATGCAGCGGAGATATTTGCAAACACTCACCTGTAGCAAGTCTTGTAACTAGGAACATACTACAACATTTGGAACGTGAACATGTAGCCCCTGACTGAAAATTTTAAGGAGCACAAGCAGAAAATTTAAGGGCACACCTTAAATCAGCCTGCAATGCAGTCATTCACATATCTTCCCCATTTTAACTGTATTACAGACAAATGCTTTGATAATAAATAGACAATGAATGATTCAGAATTTGAATGATTCTCACTAGATCTCGCAGCAACCTTTATTCATTCTGCGGTGAATTCAAACGCTTCTCACTGGATCTCGTGTTGTGAAATCAACTTTGGTTCCTGAGTAAAGCTGTTCTGAGCTCAGACAATTTTGTTTGCATCATGGTCCGAGCTGATAAACGCATTGCGCAGCTCAAATGATTAGCGGTAATTTTTTGCACTTTTGTTTTGTTTGCCGTTTGATGTTTCTCATATGTAACAGAAATGGCAGCGCTTACTAGCTGAACAACGCTGTGCGACCGCTCACAAAATTTACTTGCACCGGCAGAAAAAATGGTCACAAAATGCGACCATTTGGTCGCATTCTGGAGCCCTGCTATTGTTAAATTGCTGTCATTTTTAATAAAAATATTTTTTTTTCATGAAATTATTTGTGTACTGTACAGACAGTGAGGGAGATATTGGAAGTATTGTCTAAGGTGAGATATTGGCCAAATATATTTAGTCAGTTTACCCACTAGGCATTTAGGGAATTTACAGATGGTCCCTAAAGCAGCCTAGTCGAATACGCAGCAAATATCGAACCTAAAACTAACTTTACCGTGCTGACAGTAAAGACGACAGAACAAGATGACAGTAAAAACAACAGAACAAGACGACAGTTAAGACGACAGAACAAGATGACAGTAAGGACAACAGAACAAGACGACAGCAAAGAAGAGATTAGGACGACAGAATAAGATGACAGTAAAAACAACAACATTATGACAGAATAAGATGACAGAATAAAATGACAATAAGGACGAAAGTAAAAACAACAGAGAAAAAGACGGCAGGATGACAGATTAAGACGACATCAACAGACAACATACACGTCAAAATATACTGATTTACCTGAACAAGTAGGCAAGGACAGTAGACAAAGACAAATGTATAGTACAAAACACAAAGCAGTCGACTCATTTTTGGCACAAATGGAACCCCATATGTAAGGGCAATTTTTATAACAATATTATGTAAAATAATTACCTTATTAAATGTTTCTGTCATTTTTGTCAAATATTTAAATATAACCAGTTTCTTCAATCACAATACTATAGACTACATTTAAAATTATTTACACAGTCTGTTTAATGCTGATCATGTACTGTATGTGTATTTACACAAAAACTGCATAATGTACAGTGGGTATGGAAAGTATTCAGACCTCCTTAAATTTTTCACTCTTTATTATATTGCAGCCATTTGTTAAAATCATTTAAGTTCATTTTTTTTTCCTCATTAATGGCCACACAGCACCCCATATTGACAGAAAAACACAGAATTGTTGACATTTTTGCAGATTTATTAAAAAAGAAAAACTGAAATATCACATGGTCCTAAGTATTCAGACCCTTTGCTGTGACACTCATATATTTAACTCAGGTGCTGTCCATTTCTTCTGATCATCCTTGAGATGGTTCTACACCTTCATTTGAGTCCAGCTGTGTTTGATTATACTGATACACTTTCCGTAGGAAAGACACATAATGCACATAAAAATGGACTCTTCTCTAATTAATTCATTGAAAAACCTTTCTTTGAATGAACACACATATCCTCAGGTCATTGTGTTTATTGTTACTGTTTTTGTATATTGTCTTTTGTACTGTATATTGTTTTATGCATGCTTATGATAGATCACTAGTTAATATCACCTCATTTATTCCATGTTTGGTCTCTATCAATTCGTCTTCGGATGATCTAAATGACAGTGTATATTGCATGTTGATAACTATGCAACATATTAGTGTTCTAAGAATCTTTAATAGTTTGTATATCAACTTCCAATCCAACCCCATACAAATTACCATGCTCAGAGACAAAGAGTCGTAAAACCCTTCCCTCCAAAAGTTCAGGACTTCATTGGCTCTTTGACACCCCAGAGGTGTGACCTCCATAGGGTTTAAAAGACCTCACTTCAGTGACCCGCCTAGTTTTTAGTTTTTAGCTTTTAACCTCTTCACTCGTCTCCCATCCCCTCTCCATCTTCTGGTTGCTAAATCCCAGGGCCGGCGCTACTGCGTCTGGCAGGCCTCAGCACACCCAGTCTGTGGATCTTTTAGATTCTGAGAAGATGAGGATGTGAGCTAGAACTCTTCTGGACCCTTAAGTTTTTGTGCCAGGCCTTGCGGCCTTGTCTTTCCATTCATCCAAAGATTATCGGATCTTAGCTGATGTCTCTTAACTCTTCTTCACTTTTCACCTGGGAAGAAACTCTCAATCACCATTGAGTCAGAACATCTTTGGAATTCATCACTCTTCAAACCAGGAAGAACGTGATTGCAAGTCCAAAACCTTGAAACCATCAAGACTTTCATCTGAGACTGCATTCTGGACACTCGTCAACGACCAAGGCAGTGCAAGTATAGTACATTTAACTAAACGAAACAGAGGTTTAGTATAAGTTATAGACCCCGTTATAAACGGCGCTGATGGTTTTATTCAGGTGGTTAACTGACTCTTTCCATAACTGCATTCTCTGTTTTCTCTAATGACTTCATTCATTCACTTTAGCTCCACTTTGTATGTATGCGTGAGTGTATATTTATTTGTTTGTTTGTTTAGATTAGTTATGTGTGTTAGCGTTTAGTTAATAAAACTCTTGTGCACAAATTACATGAGTTTCTGATTCTGCCTTGCAAATAATTGTCCCTTTACGATTTTGACCCTCGCTACATGCTCTAATGCATTAATAGGAAGGTATTTTCTGTGGCCACGGAAATATCCTTTCTTAGAATTGATATGAATTTACTGAATGTTTGCTGGATGAACAGATCAGCTGATGGCAATTTAACTCTGCTACAGTTATTACTGTCAACCGATATAAATAATTGTAATTAATCATAATTAATTGTAATTATTTATATACATTTCCCTTTGATCTAATTTGCTACACTGTAGTTTTCACTATTATTTAATTTACTTTATAATTTACTATTTATTCTTCATTACTGTCTATTCTGTATTATTCCACCTTTGATATTACACATTCTACTTGCTATTATCCATCTATTGTTATTCATTTATTATGGCATTATACATATAATTGTTGCTATTATAAATTTACATTTGTTAATGTTTGTTGTGGAGTTTATATCTGTATAGAGTGCTATGAAAATAGGAAGCAGACTACCAGTCTGTCACTTTTTGATTTGTATTCGCTGATTTTATTCCATTTTCTCTATTATGGTAAATTATTAATGCTTAAAGATGTATTATTTCGATTTTTTTTTCCAGTATTTCAAAGGGAATGAGCTGTGTTCTGACCTGAGGCACAAGAAAAGCTAAAATGTTGGGGTTGAATCAGAGAAAGCAATGAAAAAACGTAATTTCATTTAATGTACATTAAAATTGCATTACATGTATATATCACAGTTATACTACATTAATATTAGAATTATGTTAACAGAAAAAAAATCAACCAAATCAACACGAGGGAGTATGAGCTTTCACAATTTCTTACGAAAATTAATCATTTTCCAAGCCTAACTAAATTACTGGAGGCAGAGTTATTTTTAAGTCCATGTAGATCACAAACCACTGAAATCGGCTGATAAATGAAAACGTTATCGTGTTTTTATCCAGAAAAAAATGCAGCTCCCCCATTTACTTACATTTGTTTTTAAAGCAGTCTTGCCCGGATAAATATGGCGGATGCATTGACATATGTCACGTATCCGATTCATGGACTCCCATTCGCTCTCCACCATAGTTCACTCCTCCATCACATTGACTCTCACACCACACAGACTGTTATATATTACCCTGGACTGCATTTCCCATCATTCTTTGCACTAAGTACACACAGCTGTCTCAATCACACGCTCACACCTGAGAACTATCTCACAATCACACACCCTATATACACCATAGACTTCTTTTCACAGATCGCTGTGTATTGATCTGCGTATAGCACTCCCCTAGCGCTAGCTGCCTTACCGTGCCATTTCGTGTTTCCCTAGTCCGAGTCTGCCATTCCGTGTAACCTTAGTCTTTGTATTGCCTTGCCTATTTTTTCTTCTGACCCTAGCCTGTGTTTCCTGGATTTACCCCTTTGCCTAGCCGTTCGGACTCTGTTTGCCACTGTCTGGATTATTGCTGTGTACCTGGATTATCTCTCTTTGCCTCGCCCTATTGGATACTGTTCGCCGATCGAAGGCCCACGCTTGTCATAGGAATACTCTTTGTCTTGCCTGTGTTATACCTGTTTGCCACTGTCCGACCCTGCTTGTGTTTTGACCATGTTTCATAATAAAAGCCTGCAGATGGATCCGCATGCCTCAAGTCTCGGTGTTCCTGTTACAACATATGGCAGCAACGGCTCAAAGTGGCCAATGAGGTATTTTATATGTCTATGGCCGTGACGGCGGCAAATAAATATCAAATCATTAAATCATTATTTAAAACTACAAAAAGGAGACAACAACGGAACAGGAGAAGATGGTATTCTTTCAATCTGCACAAGGACTTGTACCATGGCAGATCAACATTGTTTGTCGCGGATATATATTAAAGTGCACATAAACACACAAAACTCTAGCAGACCAATTACAGCGCTTGCGTTCTGCGTAGAACTGACGCGCTGTTAGAATTTTGGAGAGGTGCACGTCAGGCTACGCCGTACTACACAGAGCTACGGTGAAGGTTCGACGCAGAAGTATAAATTGAGTTTAAAGGTTACTGCGCTAACTTGTTGAAAATATCCCCTACACCAAACCCAACCCTAAACCTATGCGATAGTGTTAACAAATGCAAAAGTGATATAAAAGCTAGTGCTGTCAAAGTTAGCGCGTTAAAAACGCGTTAACGTAAATTCATTTTAACTGCACTAATTTTATTAATGTGCGATTAATGCAGCGCACATTTTCTGTTTGACCCGTGGCCTAGTCCGTACTACTACAGTTGGAGAAATGGAAATGGATGGAGATGCCGACAGTGCTGCCAATTTAGCGACTTTTCAGACCACTTTAGCAATTTTTTTTTTTTTTTTTTTTCAAAAAGCACCTAGCGACCAATCTTTATAGGGTTTGCCCAAACCTTATTTAGTTTCTGAGACTCGCCGGTACCGCGAGGTCTCTCTTCCCCGCTGCGCACACACCTCTTTCTCTCTCCCTCCACATCTGCTCTGTTCAGTGCACGGATGAGAGGAACAGCTCTTTCAGTTAAAACAGATTATTATGTCGCTTCTGTAATTTAACATGCAAGTATAGCCGAAATCACAGCACAGCTATTGTCTTTATCTTATGTATAGCCTATTTGATTTTATCAAACGATGGCTGGATTATAAATCAGGATTTTTGTGCAGATTAACGTCTTGGAAGGGAGAGCTGGTTATTTAGTCCTATGGGTCGCGTTTCAGTCACTATTTCATATTCATTCCGTTGTCTGACAACAGAAACAGTAAAATACATAAATGAAAACAGTTTTATTGAGAATTTAGCTGCATCAAAATACAGTATGTGGGCACAGAGAGGCAAACAAATGTAATAATAAATGTACATTTTGCATGTTCAGAAGAAGTGAGATGCCCTGTCATGCAGAAATGTAAACAGGTTTGTGTATGTAAATTGCTCAGTGCAAAGAAAGAGAAGTAATGGGAACCTGGTATTTCTTTTTTCATGTGTCTAATAAACATGAGCAAGTTATTTGAAACACATCTATGATCTTTGAAACATGTCTAGTCTTCAGGCTCTGTTAACTATGGTTTCACTAATAATAAACATATATTGCATAAAGAATCCATATTTGTCATTGTCCATGTTGATTAGAGTATTTAAAATATGAAAATTATTAATTTAAGGTACATTTAGAACAGATAAAAATGTGCAATTAAATTGTGATTAATCGTGAGTTAACTCATGCGATTAATCGCGATTAAATATTTTAATCGATTGACAGCCCTAATAAAATAACAGTTTTCAAATCGTGCAGGCTGTTAAAATTGTTTTGAAGCCATAACATAACTTTCTGCAAGAAATTGTGTGAAAATTAGCCTTTATTAAGCAAAACTCTGTACCTGTAAATCATACTTTGTGTGAAAAGGAATAAAAGTTGTCGAAGTTTTACTGCCTCTAGTGTTCATTTCAACTGGAAACTGCAGTGTATCATACATGTAGGTACGTTTTTTCAATTTTGCAGAATTTCCATCATCATTCTGAGATATTTATACAGAATTCTATGTACTGTATCCACTGTTGAACATTGTTAATAGACAAATTAAATAAAGAAGTACATATGTTTTGAAGAAAGTTGAAGTTGAAGAAACACCCAACTCATATGCTAGTACACACTGTAAATACTACAACAGATTTGCCCGTTAAAAACTCTGATGAGAACCCACTTCATTAAGCATCTTGATGTTTTCTAAGTCTGCTGAGTGGATTTTTAAGTGTATCCAGATGCAGAATTGTGAAAGGGAATGGCTGCATTCTGCCTTTAATTACCAGCATTAGCATTTGTAAACCAAATCATCTCTCCAAGAATGCCGGAGTGAGTTAATGGCAACTTATCAGACACTTTTAGTTTAGCTCAGCATCGCACACATCAAATTTTATTCTTATAACATCACTAACTAAATTTCTATTGAACACGCACTCTTTAGGTCAGTAGACCTCATTGTCCATGTCTCCTGAGGCACTGTCCTATCTAAAGGAGTCTTCAAACCTCCCTAGATTATTGGCAGAGGAAATATAATTAATATTCATTGCTCCTGTCCTCAATGACAGAGCTGGGATTCAATATGCTACAGTAGCAGCACCAAAGCCTGAACTTGCGCACAATCGATTCCCCTTATAACCTCTGTATAAAATCGCACACTCTCTCTGGCTTACTCTATGTGTTTACAGTATATTAGATGTGGGTATTTTTTTTAACAAGTATAAAGTCCAAGGTCTATTTTATGTTTTATGCTTTAATCGATTTGTTTTTTATTGTTTTTTTGTTTTTGGTACTGTAGTTCTGTAAGAGGTCAGTCCACATCTTTGAAATTGTTTATGTTTATATGTGAAATTTGGCTGTATAGTTCACATCTCTGCCTGAGAAAAATGTTTCTATCTTTCAATATTATATAATATACATTAATTTCCTAACTTTATATAACTTGCATTACATTATTAGGTAACATTTGGGTAATTAAGATTATGTTTTAAAGTGGAAGTTCTAATTGGCTTGTTGTACAAGTATATTATTCAAATGAGTGCCGAGTGGGAGAAAGCTGTTACTGACATGCACAAACGTGTAATCTTTAATTGCTGTAACTGTGAGGGGCTGTTAGTGATGCTAAAGCAAACAAATGCCCTCAAACAATTAGCAATGTTATCGTATACTTCCACATGATGACTGTGCACATATGTATACAAACAGTTAGTTAATTCTGGGGCCCTCGAGGGCATTTTTTAATTATGAAGTGTCTAGTTTTAGCTTTAAACAATGTTGATTTATCTTTACTGAAATGCACAGATTGATTCAAAACATCACAATGCCAAGGGCATATGTTGGGTTAAATATAGTAAGGGTTTAAAATAAATCTGTATAGATGTACCAAGTTTTCTCTACACAGTGAAGTTGCATACTACAACTGTTCTTGTAAAGAAAGAATATAAACATGCATTTGTTCCTACCTTTTGTACAGTAAATGAAACATCCAGGTTCTTGTACAGCTCTTATTCAGAATAAGAGTCTGAATGAACCAGTCTGAATGATTTTTTAAAGCAGACTGATTTATTTTTCAACTGTTCAGAGTTTTTAACTTTTTAACTGACTCAGTGATCTAATCGAAGATATAAATTGTTCACTGGATGGGAAAAACTGGTCCTTTTCAGTGCTCATACATTGAAAAGAAAGACCAGCACAGTGAACTAACCTTGTCCCTAAAATCCATATGCCCACATCAATCTACCACCATAAACAATGCACACATTATTCACATTAGAATATGTACAGTACCAGAATCTCAAGTCATTAATTTCTCAGTACTGAATGACTGTTTGACTCAAAATGACAGATGACCAGTTTCTGTATTGCAGCACTGTTACATAAAACAGTGTTGGCCTTCAACATTTATTTTGTGGAGTAGTTCTGCACATCAATGAGGGTTCATGATCTTTTTTAATTCTCAGATCACAGATGGGTGTCAGGACAGACCGCTGTCACACAAACACCACAACAGAGGAGCTGTCAGTCAAACGCAGACACAGCCTGTGACATCTGAGGCCGGCACTGACAGATGCTCAATAAAGCTCTAATACGACCTGTCATGCTACATGACAAGAGTAGTGAATATGATGCTGACAGATTTTGTTTCCTAAAGGGCTCATATCACGAGGAATCAAATCTTCCTTGATCTGTTGAGATAAAAGAGTTGAGTGTATTATGAAAATATGCTGTAACTTTCAGTAAAAAAAAGTGAAAAAAAAAAACAAATCAAGATACAAAAAAACCCCATCAACTTTCACAAACAGATAAATACATTTGAACACATGCCCAGATGACTTCCCACATTTACATGCTAATATAGTCTATTCAGCATTCAGAAACTTAAAACAACAGAACTAATGATAAGAATAAAAACAGCATTTGTTTATGTTCCACCAAAAAACTTGTGTATGCTTGGAAAACGTTTGCATTCTTTGTTAACAAATGTAAAGTTTCTCTGAGGAACGCTAAACTTTTGTAAGTGAACGCAAAGATTTTCAGGGGAACACAATAGTTTTGCAAGCGAAATTCACAAAAAATTCACGCTAAAAATTTTGTAAACAAATACAAAGTTTCTCAAGGAACAATAAAGCATTGAAATACAAATTTATCTCATTTTCTTTACCATTATTTTTTACCATTTTCACCATGTCCCTTTAGGGGCTGCATAAAATGATGCCAAAGTCATGGTCACACTTGACATTGAGCACGAGAAATTTCTACAGACATTGCAGCGGTCGTAATATAAAGTCACACTCAGCAGTGTGTTTTTATTTAACATATACCCAAAATGTAAAAATATGCAATCTAGTCCACTTAAATGCAATCCTGCAGATTTAAAGTTTGCATTCTTTTAATTCAGCTAAGAAATCATGCTGTGATGTATCAATCTTCTATTGGTTTCACTTCTTCACATGTTATGATTTGGCAGGGCAGAGTTCACCAAAATTGGCATGACCTTGCATTTCCTGTTTCCTGTATTCACATGTGTGTGAACGGAAGTCAATAGAACAAAAAGTGTACTGTGACAGGCCGTTAACAGAGGAACAAATTTTTAATGTATATCCAACAAATGAAATTCTACATTTGGCCAAATGTCATTGGATTTTCCGTTATTTTAAAAAGGCAGCTGTCAATCACCAGAACATGTGAGTGCTTATAAATTGCATCAGTCACATATACAAGGCGAGATGAGAACCAGCTTGTTATTGCTTTAGCGCCGTTACAGACACTCAGCTGCTGTCTGCCTACATACAGAACCTGAGGATAGTAAATGAAGGCAGGATTACATAAAAATCTGCCTATACCATGCACTGTATGCAGAAACATAAAACACATAAAGGCACATTTGAAATGTGAATTCCTCATTGCTGATGAAAAGCCACTGATGGTAACCTTCTTTCCCACAAGGACAATGAGAGATCTAAATGCTTCTTTGATGGTCTCATTGCAACTGTTTGGCACCTCATCTGTTTCAAGGACAGCACAAAGAAAAAGAGAGACAGATTCAGAGTTTTGGTATCTTCAATTGAATTCCGATTTGAAACATTCCACTAATCTTCTTCTCTGATGTATTGCACAGTTGGCTCCCATTCACAAGGAGATTTGTCATAATACCCAGCCAGAGCTGGATTTATTTCCATCTTGTCGACGGCCTTTTGTCTTGATCTTACACAACATCCCTTCATTAACATAACTGATCCTCACAGGGGGTGTTTTCCATACACGACTGAATGTCTTATTACTCACGAGCAGTTTAAATGGGAAGACTAAGTCTCAGGCTTTTCTCTGAACATCCAAATTGTCTTGATAATCAATCTGCGCATAATTATGTTTAAAACAGCGAAACAATAGGGATAATGATTTAATATTATGCACAAAACATTGACTTCATGCTAATTATGTTTTTAAATGAAACTAATGATTTCAGAGTAATGTAATATGTGACATTTGGTAACACAAAAATAGACAGAATTTATTTTTAATTAGATCTAAATTCTGATACCTAAAAACCATTGAACTGGTGGTTCACTGGTGCGTCTGTGCATCAGTAAAGCTGTATTCTTTATTAATAAGTTGTGACATTATTGCATGGTGGCATAAAAAAATGCTGAGAGCCCAGGACAGCTCATAAACACGTAAGTGCCTGCCAAAGGACCCTAAATATCCACTGACTGCTTCCATATCAGAGGCAGCGGCTAATGTCTCGGCAGTCTAGAGCACAATGTGAAGATGTAAGCAGGTTTGGGACTTTACTAGCCAAGTGGAGAATCTGACACTTCCATCCCAAAAGAGCAGAATCATTAAGATGAGAGCGGTTTAATAGGCAGATTTTACACAGCTTGGGTTTTTTGTTCACTATACTTAAACTTGAATAAGTACATCTGAAGAATTAAATGTGACTGTGTCACGCGTGCCTACTGTGCTGGAGGGAGGAGACGCAGGAGAATTCCAATGATACAGTCTTTATTCATCCAAAAAAAAAAAAGCAGAACTGTGAACAGGCAGGGACACACACGTAGCACTGGGGTAAGACAAACAATACCGAACGCTGAAGACAAGGAAACACAGGGCTTAAGAACAATAGGTAATTAATAAACACAGGTGGAACAGAATGAACATAAACTAATCAGGGAGCATAATGGGAACAGGAAACAGGAAGGACCAAATATGGGCATATGAGGGAGGGAAACAAGACACGGGGACATAAGTCTGACATTTGGGAGTGGGCGCTCTGGAGGCCTCAAGGGACAGGTTGACCGGACGGAAGGCCTTCAGGGCGGCGCCTGTTCCAAGACCCACGGCGGAGCAGGGAGCTTGGGCGGCCATGGCAGGTCAGGGGACTTGGGAGGCCACGGCGGGTCAGGGGACTCAGGAGGCCACAGCAGATCGGGACACTCGGGAGGCCACGGCGGATCAGGAGACTGGGGAGGACATGGCGAATCTGCCTCCGAGGCCGCGGCCCCGGCCCCGGCCCCGGCCCCAGCCCTGGCCTCTACGAACAGAGCCATACTACCTAAATAAATACTTGGGGGAACTTACGGGGCTGAACTCGGGGACTGGAGCCCTCTCTGGGCTTAACTGGGGACCAAGAGCCCTCCTTGGGCTAAACGGGGAATCAGGAGCCCTCCCTGGGCTTAACGGGGGGTCTGCAGCTCTAAATTGACTCTGGTCAGGGGCTGGAGCCTGCACTGGACTCTGGTCAGGGGCTGGAGCCCGCACTGGACTCTGGTCAGGGGCTGGAGCCGATAGGGAAGCGAACTCTGGGGCTGGAGCCGACACTGGGGCCAACAATGGAGTGAGCTCTGGGCCTGGAGCCGATTCAGAGGCGAGGATGAGGGCTGCTAACTGTCTTTTCCTCCTCATCCTCCTCTGTCGGTTGGGGGTGAACTGGACTGCCGGCGGGCTTGACGTTGCGGCGGCCGGTGGGCTTGAGTCAGCGGCGGCCGGCAGGCTTGTGTCCGCGGTGGACAGCAGACTTGAGTCAGTGGTGGACGGCGGGCTTGACTGGGGAACAGCTGACCAGCTTGACTGGGAAACAGCTGACAGGCTTGACTGGGGAACAGCTGACCAGCTTGACTGGGAAACAGCTGACAGGCTGGACTGGGGAACAGCTGACAGGCTGGATGGCGGGCTGGTTCTGGCTCGGGGCAGGACACTCTCTAGACACCGGAGGATCCCTTCCTTCCTGCTTAGCCCCGTGGTGTCTGGGAGGTCCACAGGGCGATGGTAGTTGGCCCCGTGCCAGAACAGCGAGTTGAGCATCGCGTTGTCCAGCGCCGTATTTGCGGCGAGCCCGCAGAACTCCCGCGAATACTCCACAAACGGGAGATCCCGGCGGGCTAGGGTGGAGAATTGTGTGGCGGTTTCCATGTGTTGTTTGGGTCCGGTATTCTGTCACACGTGCCTACTGTGCTGGAGCGAGGAGATGCGGAGATGTAGGAGATTTCCAATGATACAGTATTTATTAATACAAAAAAAAGCAGAACTGTGAATAGGCAGGGATACACACGTAGCACTGGGGTAACACAAACCATACCGGACACTGAAGACAAGGAAACACAGGGCTTAAGAACACTAGGTAATTAATAATCAGGTGGAACAGAATGAACCTAAGGACCTAATCAGGGAACATAATGGGAACAGGAAACAGGAAGGACCAAATATGGGCATATGAGGGAGGGAAACACAAGACAAGGGGCCACTAGTCTGACAGACTGACTGTTTCTCAAGCATTTTTATCATTTCAGAATAGAAAAAAAAGAAATTATCTTGATATCCAGTGTAGATATTTAGGTACAGAGACACTAGCCGTGTTAAAAATCGCATGCCGTCTATTTGGTTTGAAACTTACTTGTGACTGTTATGTTCTATATAGTATGAATATGGGTAGTATAAATGAAATTCAGATATATTATATCTGCCACTGTTGTCATGGGGTTCAGGTTTTTGTGTTTCAGAAGAGAAAGATAATTTTCTGTTTTACTGTCATTAACATGCTAAATGGAAAACTGTTACGAAAGGCCATTTCTTCTCAAAGAAATCTCTTTTCTTAACTGGCTGAAGAATTTTATTCAAACCATTTATTATCTATTTTCATCCAAGCTGAAATCTGTTGCCCTTTGCACTGCTTCAGGATGCAGAGGCACATTTTATGCAAGGCACTTTGATAAAAATATACTGCTTAGAGCATATATTTACAGTCATGTGAACGTCAATTTTCCTGCATATAATGCAGCCCTAAACATTTTCAGAAATGGAGCCATTGCGAAAACACCTCATGCCATGGCGACCATTTTATTTTCCGCCATAACCAAATTATGTATTTTGTGTCATATCTCCTGAACCAAACATGACAACACAGAAAAGGTGATGCCTACCCCTAAACATAAACTGTTCAGGTGAAGAGTTAATGGTGAAATTAGCAATGTGAGAAGAAAATCACAGTATCTGAGCATCACAGTATTTACAAAAGTCCATATTATGGCTTATGGCTCCTTACCTCTCAGAGTCAGGTAGGTGGTAGTGTGTTTCCAATACAATATAAAATACAATGCTCTAACATCACACGCACACATCAACGCAATCAGGTGAACAGTTAGTTATTGGTTAATTCAGTGACTTTATGAGAAGGATTACAATGAAATTTCAGAAGATGCAGAATGAAATTTCAAACATATTTCAAGCAAACTTAATTTACAATCACTCTCTGGGGCCAGAGTTGTATATTATGTTGTCCACAAGGGGGAAGCCAGAGTCCTGAACGCTGGCAGGTACACGCGGGTGAACCGCTAATATATGATGTAACAGGTGCAATAATATTTATGTGTAGGGCAGGCCCGGAGTGGCCACCGGGAGAACCCCCGAGAGAGATTTAAGAAAATCTCTGGTGTGAGTTAGCGAGAGTGTGCTAATCGCTGGAAGAATAAAATGGATAGTAAAAAAAAAGATGCCTGGAGGAGCTGAAAAAGCCAGGTTAAAAAAAAGAAAGGCATTGGAGGATGACGCGGCCAAATGCGCCAAACTGACAAATATTTTTTCAAGAAGACAAACGTGCACACGTGAACTGGCGACTCAAGGTACAGTGACTCAACATTTACAGTTATGCATTTAGCAAACGCTTTTATCCACAGTGACTTACATTGAAGGATTTTTTTTTTTTTATTCAGTTTAGAAACCAGTGCACTGCTTAGGCGTTTGTTGATGCTGTAAGGGTTTGCCATTTTCAGTTCTGAGTGTAAACCAAAACTTGTGAAGAATGGTAGAATGCCTTTCTTTCTTTCTTTCTTTCTTTCTTTCTTTTGAGATGCTTACTGATTTTCCATTTAGTTACTGATGACTGCTTGGCAGCTTTCAATTTTGAATTGAACTTTTTTTAATAATGTTACAGTTGTATGTTTTGTAGCAGAAATGTTTCATATAATTTATTTCATTATTTTATTTATTACATTGACATGGATATAAAAAAAAAAAACAATAGTGCAAAAAGTATATTTCTTACTGCACTACTTTATTTTTGTTTGAATGCAAACCATTTTTTCATAATGTATGTAGTGAATTTTGCTTTCGCCAACCAAAGGGGGCGAAATAGTGTAGTGATGGGTACTCACGTCACAGGTGACGTTATGATTTTTGGATCACGTGTCCCTTAAGGTGTGGTTAGGAGTACATCACATAAGAAAGATTGGTGGGATACCTAACTTGTAGAACCTTACTGCATTATCAACACAAGGAAGACACGTGTAATAAAATAATTTTTATTAACAAAAGATAGACAAGACTAATCAACAACTACTATATGAATACCATGAATGAAAAAGGAATAAAGTGCATAAGATGCATAAAATGCAAGTGATTATGTTGGATGTTGCTATGTCAGAGTTACGTTATCTGGAAAGATAAACTGTCACTACTCTGAAACAAGTAAGGTGAAGAACTTTATTATGCATCAAACAAATACCTGAAAGATTATTTGTTATCAACTGCAACCAGCTATATAACATCTAATGTCAATTAGAAAAATCATATACTGATAATACACAACAATGTCAAGGTCTCTGGAAGAGGTTTGGATAGGTGATAGTTACGTTCTCTGTGGTTGAGTGAGCAGTCCTGTGGCATTGACTTCATCCACTGGTTTCGGTAACGATGCAGTGGGGAAAGGAGCAGAGATCCGTTCCGACAACCTTGAACACGAAGCGCTGGAGGATGCTGATCTCCTGGAGCACCAAAGGGTCCTAAAATCTGGAACACGCAGATGTGACCCTAAAGTAGGTGCAGAAGGTCCTTAGCCTGGAACACGCTTGGAGTGAAGGTTTGCTCTCCGGAGCTTAACCTTGTTGCAAATGTCTGTGTGTCTTCTGCCTCTCTGGGCTAGAGACTCAGAATTTGGTTGATCCGCTTTGCCTCTCTAGGATGGAGACTCAGGACGTGCTGCATCTGTTGTTGTCTCGCTGGACGAAGACTCTGAATGAAGTCTGAACGTAGATTATCTCTTTCCTCGCAGGCTGGAGGCTCAGAATGTGGTCGTATCTGTTGCTGCCTCAAAGCTGCAGACTCAGGACTTGGTATCTGTTGTTGTCTCACCCTTGCAGGCCGGAGACTCAGATCTGGTGTATCTGCTACTGTCTCTCTGGATGGGAGACTCAGAACGGGTTGTTTCTGTTGCTACCTTCCCTGTAACAGGCCGGAGACTCAGAAAGGTGTATCTGTTAACGTCTTTTCCATTGCAGTACTCAGACTCAGAACGGATGTGTCTGTTACTGTCCCTTCCCTTACGGGCCAGAGACTCAGAAACAAGGAGTGTCTTTTGGGAAGGTACCTTTATCCCTTTCCGATGAGGAGGCGATTGCAATCTGGTGCTTCTCCATTTCCAGGCTGTGATTGGCTACCTCCATCAGAGTGGGGGGACACGGTGTGGCTCACCCTTCTTTCCTCCTGTGGAACTTATTTGCATAGTCCACACACACATTTAGAAAAGTGTCACTAAAGTTTTACCAATGCATCATTCACTTACCAAACCACAACCAGAATACCTTTGGCACTGTTATGAACACATTAAGTCCAAACATGATGGAAGAAGATTGAACTGTCATGCATGCATTCATTTGTCCATTAACAGCTGAGTTTGTGTAAGATGTTGCACTACACGTCGCTGTCACTGAGAATACTTATTTCTCTGAATAAGTATAAGATGTGTGTGTTGTAGTTTGCATCAGTTTAAGGTTTGAGAACATAGTTATGAATGGATTTGGATGGAACTCTGTGATCCCTGTTTGTTTCACCCACTGCTGCTGTATCCAGAGGTCCTAAGGAATTTTTATGGCAGTCACAGGCCAAAACCTGAGGAATCAGTCTGTTGGTGGGTGAAGGGCAAAAACTGCATTTTGACCAATAGGAAGTCCCGTCCTTCCCGGGCTTTGTACCAAAGGTCTTCTTCTTGCCCTCTAAGAGGTGTCTGGCTGTTGTCCTGGCATCTTTATCTGATGGCGTTGGACAGTTTTCTAATGTTAGTCCACCAAGATCCAATCAAAATGTAGCAAACCTTTGTCCACTTTTGTGGTCAGAGAGGGGCCCCGCCATAAACTGGGCCCTGGAATGTGCTGTCCACTACATCCCCCCTGGAATGTGCTGTCCACTACATCCCTCCTGATTGGCTTGATCTAGGACCTGAAGTCGTTGATCTGAATGATGCACTAAAAGGAACAGCAGGAACAAAACACAAACACACCTCACCTCCTCCTTCTGACCACTGGCATTAAAGTACAATTTGGCTCAATATGTTCTATACAGAGGTAAATTAACTAAATGTAAGGGTCATTAGAATAATTTCTAAACAGGTTAGAAGCATTCTGGAGAAGATATGTGTAAGGAAAAATTGTCCTAAAAGTAACTTAAAGTCTATTGTTTAAGATCTCTAAAGAGAGTGTCAAGGTAAGAGTAAACATTAAAAATGTTTGAGCAGATTTAGCAGGAAACCAATTTCTTAAATGTCTGGATTGACATAATTTGGTTTGGCACTCTTCAAGCTGTAGGCTATGTGCACCTGCAATGTTTGCATGTTTCCTTGCAATGCCTGATTACAGAATCCTCAATTGGTTCACTTGGTACCACATATGACAAGATTGTTTCTATTATCTAATTATCAGGAGCAAAGCTCACTTAAATCATAAGTAAATATTGCATTAATATACAGACCAATTAATGAGAATGGTCATGTTGTATGACATCTATTATCTTGGCTGCACTGTGGTGTAGTTCAAGGGGCTGTATATTGACCAGCAGTGGAGGCTGTAAATTTGAGTGTTCCGTCTAAAGTCTGCAGCTTCCTCTAAAGGACTCCATCACATCTTCCTTTCTTTGGAAGGATGACTTTTAAGGGAGATTGAATGGCTAGAACTGACAACAACAAATTAGAACAACCCTAACTGGGATCTGCAATGTTTTACTTTACATGTGGCAAGTAAACTAGTTGGTCAGTAGTATCATATGGGGCTTGACCCCCCCTCTTTCCTGACATCGAAAGGGATTGTCATGGGCATGCAAAATCATAACCTTGTAGGTTATAAACACTGACTGAAAAGTCTAAACTGGAAAACAAAACTGAAGTGGGAAGTAAAGAACCCTTCTTTGGTTGAAGGTGATGCCTGATATGATACAAGGGCTGGGTGTCTGCTGACACTGGTAGACCCTGTTCAGTTATGGGGTACCCCCCTTTCCCTGTGGCTCTTGTCCACACTCAGATGTTAGGTGGAGGAGGGATGGGCCCCGACCTGGTTATGCTGAGACTTTGGACCACTGGGCAACAGTCCAGTTCTTCTTCTCCTTAGCCCAGGTAAGACGCCTCTGACGTTGCTTCAGGAGTGGCTTAACAAGAGGAATACGACAACTGTAGCCAAATTCCTTGACACGTCTGTGTGTGGTGGCTCTTGATGCCTTGACCCCAGCCTCAGTCCATTCCTTGTGAAGTTCACCCAAATTCTTGAATCGATTTTGCTTGACAATCCTCATAAGGCTGCGGTTCTCTCTTTTTCTTCCACACTTTTTCCTACCACTCAACTTTCTGTTAACATGCTTGGATACAGCACTCTGTGAACAGCCAGCTTCTTTGGCAATGAATGTTTGTGGCTTACCCTCCTTGTGAAGGGTGTCAATGATTGTCTTCTGGACAACTGTCAGATCAGCAGTCTTCCCCATGATTGTGTAGCCTAGTGAACCAAACTGAGAGACCATTATGAAGGCTCAGGAAACCTTTGCAGGTGTTTTGAGTTGATTAGGTGATTGGCATGTCACCATATTCTAATTTGTTGAAATAGTGAATTGGTGGGTTTTTGTTAAATGTGAGCCAAAATCATCACAATTAAAAGAACCAAAGACTTAAACTACTTCAGTCTGTGTGCACTGAATTTATTTAATAAACGAGTTTCACAATTTGAGTTGAATTACTGAAATAAATCAACTTTTCCACGACATTCTAATTTATTGAGATGCACCTGTGTGTATATATATATATATATATATATATATATATATATATTTTTTTTTTTTTTTTTTTTTTTTTGCATAGGGAAGAGTGGGTTGAGTATTTCCAATTATTAGAAATGAAAAGACCAGTACCCTTCCAACCTGATGGGGCATGTGAGAGAAAGGGAAGTTGTTAGAGAGAACAGCAAGGGTTGCAGAGTCTTCTGGACGAATCCAGGTCTCAGTCAAGCCCAACATACTAAGAGTAGACTGAGAAGCAATGGCCAGAATGAAGTTTGATGAAAGGTGACTGACAATTCCAGAGACCCACAGAAAATGACAGAGGTGCAGCAGAAGAGGTGCAGATAGGATTCAGTTTAGCAAAATTGCGTTGCTGTCTGCATGTGATGTTAAAGCATTGTTGAGAGAGAACAAGAATGTATTGGAAACATACTACCGCCTACCTGACTCTGCCTGAGAGGTAAGGAAAAATACACTTACTTGAGATGATTTTTATTATATCTCTGAAATAAATGATTATTTTCTTGAATAAGAAAACAATCTGATGCTCAGATACTGTGATTTCCTTCTCACATTGCTGATTTCACCATTAACTCGTCCCTGAACAGTTTATGTTTTTGTATATAGTATCATTGTATTCCTTGACCATCAAAACATAGGGGTAGACATCACCTTTTCTGTGTTATCATGTTTGGTTCAGGAGATGACACAAAACATATAATTTGGTTATGGCGGAAAGTAAAATGGTCACCATGGCAACCACTAGGTGTTTTTGCGATGGCTCCATTTCTGAAAATGTTCAGGGCCCTAACCTGTACAATTATACCAAGTTTCGTGCTTTTATGAAAAAGTGAACATATCACCCTTGCACTGACCTAGTTGCTAAATGTCAGGTATATAAATGCATGACATACTGTATAGGTTTTGCTCAAAGATAACACAATACCAGAAATACTTCAAAGGCACTTTAGAATATTTTCAAATGGTGGAATTATGGCATAAGAATGGTAGAAATTGTTGATGGCATTAAATGCAGTATTTTTAAATCATATTTAATTAAACCCCAGCACAGATGGATGATTATCATTAATATTGTTGACAAAATATATTATACTAAATAATACATTTGAATTATAATCATTATATAGTGATTAAATGTAACATAGTTTCTGTCTACACTGGCAACACAACAGTACCGCAGCAAACTTCCGATTAAATGACACTGATGAAAATGATAGCGATTCTGTACAGAGCGTCAGAAGCATAGAAGTACCTTGGCAGAAGAAGACTGAATACACAGTGAGTCAAGGCCAAGAAGGGGGATTAATTATTCACTAGAGCAATGCATCAGTGGTTTATTAAATTAAATAATGTCCAATGTTCCAGAGTGTTCCAGTTATCATCACTGTTTCTGATCAATACCTCAACCAACTGCCATTAAAATGATTCTCATTCATTAGAGAAAATAGCCATTCCTTTGTTGAACTGCCCTAAAAAAGAGCTGAGTTTTAAGTGAAGTAAATCATTGGTTGTGTGTTCAGGGTTGTGAGTATTCAGTGGATAAAAGTGCACAGAAATAACCGAACACATAATACTAATTAGATTTCCACTTTCCTTTTTGGTAAAAAGTTCTCCGTTATTCTCCAGCTGTGCTAATAGCAGAGTAAGTCAAGAATGCTTAATATGAACTTTTAAAACCTTTACAAAAAATAAGTTTCGGTAGACAAAAAATTGTGCTAAAAATTAATGAGATGATACCTAGAGCAAATCAGTACTGGCAAAATGCCTGTGGCATAGCTTGAATTACCTGATGTTCACAATAGAATTACAATTCTGTTTTGTTCCATACATTTTAGCTAGAATTGTATATATCACCACAAAGCTAATTTGCATTTAAAAATGTCACCTTGTAGCAATATTTGAGATGTCTGCCATAATGTTATGCCAAGTGAAATCATTTGAAAAACAGCACAGAAAAGTAAGATTGATTAGAGAATATAATCAACACCAGCAGTTCAGTCTGAATAAGATACAAATTGACGTCATAATAAACAAATGCAAGACAGAAAAGATTTCACAATAGACAGAAAGAAAGAGAGAGGAGGAAATAAGACGCCATTTAACACAATGCTTCCATATTATTGTTTTTTAAAGTTGAAATATTTCCTAAACAATAATAGACATGGTGCAAAATAACCAGCTGAACAGTCACAAAGTAAGTCAAGAGACTAGTTCCCTTGTCAAAATGAGTATTTATTAGGGGTGTAACGATATCACAAACCGAACCGAAAGATCGCGATACACCACCCACTATACGAATCACGGAACTCTCGTGGCGTACCGCGGTACTCTCACGCCCCCTGCTGCCCATTGTTGAGGTTAATGGCACTTATCTCTAACTAACTATTAATTTAAACTAATTTTTCTTTGCTTACATTTGATTAAATTGTATTAGTAACGACTAATAAGAGCTTTTTAAATTTTGTTCTAAATATTATATTCTAAAGTTACTGTTTTCCAAGTGCATGTCATTTCACGTGACTTGGGAGTGAGCGTCACACTCGGTTGCTAGTATATGCAGGATGGCTGCTTCGCATAGTACTGAAATTGCAGATCCCCCGGACACATATGCAAGCGCATCTCCGGAGACATCACCCCAACATTGATATAAGCGGCACACGTAAGAAGCCTCAAAAACAGGAAATGTTTTATTCTGACTAGTCTACATTGGAGGTATTTATTTCATTTTTGTTTACTCAGGTATGCTGACTGCACTAAAAATGTGAAGCCAAAGTTAATAAAGAAAAAGTTAAGTCAAGTTATTGTTGTTGTTATTATTGAGTTAAGTGAATCTATTGTTCCTTAACATTGCTGGTAAGATGACATGAACCCTACCCCCACAGCAAACCGAACCGGACCGAACCGAACCGTGGCTCCAAAACTGTGAACCGGACCGAACCGTGCCACCGGTGTATCGTTACACCCCTAGTATTTATACAATATTATTTACGTTCAACTTCAATTTTAATGATTCTCGATCCAATTCCAATGTCTAAATGATATCATTAACATTTCTTTTAGTTCTTCCACAAAATTTGTCTTAACTGTACACAAAAGTATCAGTTTTAATCAAAGTACAATATAAGTAAAAGCACAGTAACTGTTCACTACCCAGTATCTTCAACTGTCGCTGCCAAGGACACCATGCCCTTTTCTTCGGTAAGTGTCTTCTCCTAAATAAAAGCCCTGACCACCTTCCCACAACACTTTCACTCTTCTGTTTCCAACCACAGAGTTCAATTAACAGAGAATTTCACGATCCTTCGCTTGGCTTGTCAGGCCTGGAGCAGAGTGACTCTGAATGACTTTGAGAGGCCACAGAAGGATCAATACACCTTTCTCAACAGAGCTGTCAGCCCCACTAGATGCTTTTAAAGCAACAAAACATACTCCAACAGCGTGTGGAGTGATTTAGCTTGAGCTTATTAATTCAAGAAAATGTGACATTAGATTTGCCCTTTCCTCAGTATCCACACCCTCAATATCCATTTACAGAACTCTGCAAATTTAGACAATATTCTAAATCAGTTGCACATGTGTTTGTGGTTCATTGAAAGCTAAAGTGTCAAAGGAAAAGTTCATCCAAAAATGAAAATGTACTCCCCCTCAGGTCATCCAAGTTGTAGATGAGTTTGTTTTTTCCCTGTAACAGATTTAGAGAAATTCAGCATTACATCACTTGCTCACCAAAGGATCCCCTGCAGTGAATGGGTTCAGACAGCTGATAAAAATGTCACAATAATTCACAAGTGATCCGCGCGACTCCTGTCCATCAATTAACATTCTGTGACGTGAAAACCTGAACGTTTGTAATGAACAATTTCATCACCAAGAGATTTTTAACTTCAATCCATTGCTTTCAGCTAAATATGAGTCCTCTATTTCCAGCAAAAAAAGTAATCTCGTCTGAATCAGGAGAGAAATATGCACAGATCAAACACTGTTTACAAGTGAAGTTTAGTCCAAAACAGTTCTAAATGAATATGCTGGGATTTTGATGTGAGAGGACAAGAAGGAATGAACTTTTTTACTGGAGTAAGTGTTATTCTGATGGCACCCATTCACTGTAGAGTAT
Organism: Spinibarbus caldwelli; assembly: GCA_039654775.1. NCBI lineage: Eukaryota > Metazoa > Chordata > Actinopteri > Cypriniformes > Cyprinidae > Spinibarbus > Spinibarbus caldwelli. Next base: position 19,665,977 of record CM077232.1, read on the forward strand.
CCATTGGTAAGCAATGTAATGTTGTAATAAAGTATTCCTTTAAGTAAACACACTCAGATTAAAACTCTTATTATTTTTAAGTGTGTAAACATCAGTTATGTTCAAAATAAATTCTGCCTTCAGTCTAGACTCTAGAAAGCTAATTTGAAACAGATAGCTCACCCCAAAATTAAAACAGTCATAAAGATAAAAATCTTTTGCGTTCCCTTGCAAAACTTTTGCGTTCCAGCGAAAAAAATTTGCATTCGCTCACAAAACTTTTGCATTCTCTCATAAAGATATTAGCATTCCCATGCAAAACTTTTGCGTTCTCTTGCAAAAATAATTGCGTTCCCTCGCAAAACTTTTAGGGGCTCTGTGCTTTTCTTCTGTGGAACACAAAAGAATATATTTAGAAAAAATGTCTCAATGTTTTGTTTTTGTACATACAATGAAAGTGCGGTGCAGTGTTTTTCTGGACCCCACTGATTTTCATTATATACAAATTATCTTATTTTATTCAAAGAAGAAAGAGGATGAGGATGAGTAAATGATGACAGAATTTTTAGGCAAACTATTTTAAGTATAATCGGTTACTCACTGCACACCATTCCCTGCATTTCCACACTGTGCCTGTTCATCTTGTCTCCAGAGAGCTGAGGTTGGTCTCAAAGCCTACCTCAGTGAGCCTCATTAATAAAGCCAGAGAATGCAGGCTTTGCTACAGACCTACCGCAGCTCAGAACGATATGATGGACACTTTGTCAACAGAATTCAAAGACAGATTAAATGAGAAACTGGATAATTGCGGTATTCAGTCTGAGCCCATCTGTTCGTGTAGAAGATTAATTGACCCTAATTAACTTCCCACACACTTTGCGAATGTTTGACAGGTAGCTGATTGACACTGTTCACTTAAGAGAAGCACACATGAATAATTTAGTCTTACTGTTTTGGCTTGGCTGTTGAAAGATGGCAAAACACCTTCTATTTTAAAAGGAGATTTTGCATTAAATACTGTTCTGCGTTATATATTCCTGAGGGCAAGTGTGGTAGAGATTGAGTGCATTTGATCCTGCTGTAAAGGGAGTGTAAACGGCTGTAACCGGAGGGGGCAAAGTGCTGCCTGGCAGGTCTATCATCACTAAAGCTGCTGATACTGGACATGTCAAGCATTACTAGGGCACGTCAAACATGCAGACACTCACCAGAGGTGTCTATTCCTATTATATAAAAATTACTATACATTCATGATAATTTTTACTTTCAGTTTACTAAAGAATGACACATAAAACCTGTTTTTCCTCATGAATTTATTGTCATTTATCTGTTGAAAAGATAGTTTCTCACTTGAAAATCTTAGTTTGTTACACAGAATTCAACCAGATTTAGAAGTTTGATTAAAAGATTTTAAAGAGCAATACTTGACCTTGAGCACTTCAGAAACGCAACGAAAGGACTAAAACTCAAAAGGTGCCCCTACATCAATGTAGAGGTGGTTGAACTCTGAGCTCCTGTAATTAACTTTGTCTTGCTTTGTGAGGTCACCCTGCTTAGAGTGACTGTACAATGCAGTGCACAAATTTCACCATTAATTTAGCAATATGTGCTCAACACATATTGTAAGGGCTCGAAATGTCTTGTCTTGGCATATGCACCCCCCTGGGCAAAACAACAGCCCGTTAAGCTGCTCTGTGCTTGTGCATGGAATATAAATGCTTTTTTTTTCTGCCCTGAGGTTTGAAGTCACCCTGGAAGAAATTTGTGTAAGCAAAGGTTAGCCAAGAGGGGGTAAAATCGCCAGATGTCTCTCTGTCACTGGCATATTCTCGTTTTTACATTTTTTCTTGTTTATTTATTTAAACTAATTTTAAAAAATGAACCAAACTTACCTGTAATGCTTATGATCTGAATTTACTATTTCATTTTTACTTGGAAACTTAGTTAATATACTATGCTGGAACAATATATACAGTTGTGGTTAAAATTTTACATACAATTTGCAGTATCTGCAAAATGTTAATTATTTTACCAAAATAAGAGGATCAAAATGCATGTTATTTTTTATTTAGTACTGATCTGAGTAAGATATTTCACATAAAAGATGTTTACATATAGTCCACAAGAGAAAATAATAGCTGAATTTATAAAAATTACCCCATTCAAAAGTTTACATACGCTTGATTCTTAATACTGTGTTGTTACTGTCAGACCTGTGTTACATGTGTTTTGTGTTTTGTTCCCCTTATGCCCATATTTGGTTCTTTTCCTGTTCCTGTCCTCATTGTGTTCATTTGGTTCCAGGTGTGTCTTGTCTTCCCCTTATGTTGTGTATTTAAAGAGTGTTCGGTTTAGATTCCAGCTTCCGGTATTGTAAGTCTACCCTCGCTTTATTATGTGAATAATAAAGACTATTTGTAATGCTCCTTCGACTCCTCGCTCCTTTGTTCCATCGTCTCCTCCACAGCAGCCCGAATGTGACAGAATACCGGACTGTAACAACAAGTAAACGGCGCGCCTTCTCCCCGTGTTTTGTTTTCCGTTTTTGAAAAGTTTTTAGTTTTCCTGTTTTTTCCCCTCCCCGGCATGGAAGCTGCCGCTCGCTTCTTCGCCGTAGCCCGTAGAGATCTCCCCTTCTACGAGTACACCGGGGAATTCTGAATTCTGAATTCTGAAGTTAAGCCCACCGGCGGTTCCGAGGTCACGCCTACCGGCCACGCTGAATCCAGCGCCGGCTCCTCGAAAGCGCATTGCTATGCCTGTACCTCCAGAGCGCCCTCCAGTGGCCGCTCCTCGAAAGCGCTTCCCAGAGCCCACTCATCCAGAACTTGCTCCAGTATCAGCTCTAGCCCCTGACCAGAGTCAAGTGCAGGCTCCAGCCCCTAACCAGTGTCCAGTGCAGGCTCCATCCCCAGACAAGAGTCATGTTAGAGCTGCAGATTCCCAGTTTAGCCCACGGAGGGCTCCAGTTCCCGAGTTTAGCCCAGGGAGGGCTCCTGATCCCCCGTTGAGCCCAGGGAGGGCTCCTGATCCCCCGTTGAGCCCAGAGAGAGCTCCTGATCCCCCGTCGAGCCCAGGAAGGGCTGCAGATCCCCAGTCAAGCCCAGGGAGGGCTCCTGATTCCCCGTCAAGCCCAGGGAGGGCTCTTGATCCCCAGTCAAGCCCAGGGAGGGCTCCAGTATCCGTTCGTCTAGCGTGAAATCCTGTTCCCGCGTCCAGCCCCCTGACTCCAGGTCCCACATTTGGCCCACGGAGGGCCAAAGTGATTTTTTTTTTTCCTCTTGAGCTCCCTGCACCGCCATGGAGACCTCCCGTCCCATGGAAGTCCGTCCTTAGAGGCCTCCAGAGCGCCCACCCCCCCTCCCCGGTAGAAGTTATGAGGCGCGTGGACACGCCTTCCTGGAGGGGGGAGTAAATGTCAGACCTGTGTTCCATGTGTCTTGTGTTTTGTTCCCCTTATGCCCATATTTGGTTCTTTTCCTGTTCCTGTCCTCATTGTGTTAATTTGGTTCCAGGTGTGTCTTGTCATCCCCTCGTTATGTTGTGTATTTAAAGAGTGTTCAATTTAGGTTCCAGCGTCCGGTATTGTAAGTTTACTCTCACCCTGCGTGTGTGTTCCTGCTTGTTGTGAAGAATAAAGACTATTTGTTAATGCGCCTTCGACTCCGCACTCCTTTGTTCCTTCGTCTCCTACACAGTAGGCTGTATTGTGACCGTTACCTGTATGATCCACAGCGGTTTATTTATTTTTTGTTTTGTGATAGTTGCTCATGAGTCCCTTTCCCTAGTAAAAAAGTAATATATTTAAAATACATTTATATCATACTAAGTATAGTTCAAATCTATTAACATTTACTGACATATCGCTCAAGACTTATTGATATAAAACTTTTAATTAAACTTTATTTGGAGTACTACATGTGTACACTGCACATTTCTTAATATTAAGTCTAAAATGTGTTTTAATGTCATTATTGATGAGGATTGTATGATCTTTGAATAATGTCAGTCTTTAAATGCAAGATATTTAAAATGTACCTGAAGTATACTTGGAATAGTTCCACTTTAGCACAGTCAAAAATACTTCAGTACATCTTTAGTTGGACTTCAGCACTAGTTCCGCACAATTAAAGTGCATTAAGCACAAAATTATTTGTTCCAATTTAGCAGACTGTAAGTATACCAGATTAGTATGCCAAAAATACAATTGCAGGATATTGTTATTAAGTACATAAATATGTAAATATATTTGTAGTATACATAGCAAGAAATCAATGTATTTCAAATACATTTTAGAATATTTATTTTTCACTAGGGTTGTTTGTCCTGAACAGTTAAACTGCCCGCTGTTCTTCAGAAAAAAATCCTTCAGGTCCCACAAATTCTTTGGTTTTCTAGAATCTTTTGTGTATTTGAACCCTTTCCAACAATGACTGTATGATTTTGAGATCAATCTTTTCACACTGAGAACAACTGAGGGACTTACATGCAACTGTTACAAAAATTAACATTTTGCAGATATTGCAAAGTGTAGGTAAAATATTGACCACAACTGTATCCATCCATCTACATACAGTACATCTCTCTCTCTCTCTCTCTCTCTCTATTTAAATATATATATATATATATACATACATACATAAACACACATATATATATATATATATATATATATATATATATACACACACATACATAAACACATATATATATATATGTATGTATGTATATATATGTACATACATATGTATGTATGTATATGTAATATATCGCTATTTTTCTGTACTAAACAAGTGAATTTTGCCAAGATATTTTCAGAGACGATATACAAGATGTTATAGAATAATATTTTAATAAAATCCTAATTTTGACAAAAAAAAAAAATTGACATTCGACTTATTTTTCGAATTTTCTGAAAATGTCCCAGCGCAACATCCGACGGGTTTTCCCAGATCGCATCACATATATTTACATTATATTAACATTTAGTCATTTAGCAGATGCTTTTATCCAAAGCCACTTACAAATGAGGACAACAGAAGTCAAGTCAAGTCAAGGCACCTTTATTTATATAGCGCTTTTAACAATACAGATTGTGTCAAAGCACTTAACAGTATCAAATTGGAGGATAGAGTGTCAGTAATGTATAATAATAAGATTAAACACTCAATTTTCAGTTAAAGGCATTTCATTATTGAATTCAGAGATGTCATTGTCTAGCTCAGTTTAGTTTAAATAGTATCTATGAAATCAAATTGATGATAATCGTTAGAAATTAAGTGTCCCCAACTGAGCAAGCCAGAGGCGACAGCGGCAAGGAACCAAAACTCCCTCTGTGACAGAATGGACAAAAAACCTTGGGAGAAACCAGGCTTAGTCGGGGGGCCAGTTCTCCTCTGGCCAGGATATTATTATTTATTTTTTTACTTATTGTTTTAATTAAATTTTAAATGTATAAATGTATTATATTTCTATTTTTATATTGTTGCAATTTCTAACAATAATAGTATTATGTAGTTAGGTATTTTATTATATTATAGTTATTTTGTTTAATTTTTAGTTTTATTGTATTTAAGTCGAGGTCTTCACTGGGGATATGTCCCCGGGGCTCATCCAGGTGTCCGGCCTCCGCCAACGATCAGGGTCGCAGACATCATCTCCCGGCGCCGATCCACCATCTGATCCGGACACGGACTGAGAAACAGAATAATAAAGAAACAGACAAATATTAGCGTAGATGCCATTCTTCTTACGATGTAATGAGTACATCGTGTGTTATGAGGAGTGTTCCCGGTTCCGGTTAATCTAATTAATGCAGCCTAACAATCCTTTAACGGATTTGAATAATATAAGTGTATTAGTGTGTTATGTGTAAGCCAGGTTAAAGAAATGTGTCTTTAATCTAGATTTAAACTGACAGAGTGTGTCTGCCTCCCGAACAGTGTTAGGTAGATTGTTCCAGAGTTTGGGCACTAAATAGGAAAAGGATCTGCCGCCCGCAGTCGACAACAGAAGCAATCAAAACCAACAAAAGAGCAACAACATGCAAGCACTTTGAAAAGTCTCAGTTAGCCTAACACAGTACACGTAGCAAGTAGATAGAATATAGAATAAAGAAACCTAGTGGTTTTTTTTTTTTTTCAAGAATCAAGCAGATAGAATAGAAAAAAGAAAATTAGTGTTAGTGTTAGATTTGTAACTATATATTCAGATTTACCTCCATATATTCACAATTTACTTCTATATATTCAGACTTATAACTATATATTCAGATTTACATTTATATATTCAAACTTGTAACTATATACTCAGATTTATACGAATATATTCAGATATACATTTATATATTCAGACTTATAACTATATATTCAGATTTATAACTATATATTCAGATTTACTTCTATATATTCAGATTTACTTCTATATATTCAGACTTATAACTACATATTCAG